>VXAD01000578.1:1603462-1624749 GCA_013399195.1 Dicrurus megarhynchus
AGCGGCGCGGCCCCCGCCCAGCCCGGCCCCCCAAAGGGCTTTTCCTACCCTCTCCCGGAGAGGGAAGGAAGGAAAGAAAGCAGCTCCTCGGGCTCTTCCCCCTCAAGTGCCACCCCGGGGTGCCCCGCGGCTGCACGACGCGCAGCGGCTCCGGGATGGGGATGAAGCAGGAGAGGGCTGGACACCCAGGAAGGGTTGCTGCTGTGTTTACCACCGAGACCTCCGTGAGGGGCCGAGTGGACTCCAGTAAGGCTTAAGGCAGTTTTCCTTCCAGCATCGGCATCTTCCAGGAAGGTGGCCAGCTCTGGCACCTGCCAGCCAGGAGCTGGCCACCCACATCCATCCATCCATCCATCCATCCATCCATCCCTGTCAGGGGAATATGTCCTGAAGACCTGGGTCCTGGCCCCAGGTGGAGCTGGATGGAGCTGCCACAGGGATTTAAGCCCCTGGCACCATCTGGGTTAAAGCCTGGCTCTGAGCACTAGCCCTGGGAAGGACACTGGTGGTGAAGGGCTGCTCCCCATGCCAGCGCAGCTCCCATGAGGCTGCAGGACATCCAGGCCTCATCCAGGAACTTTCCTGCAGCCATGGCTCGGGGTACCCATCACGTGGGACTCTAGCACCCATGGTTCTAGTATGGGGACTTACTGGAACCAGATGTGAGACATCATCCTGCCCTGCTCAAAACACCATCTCACAGGAGCCACCACAGCAGGCTTGTGGCTGAGACCTATCCCAGAGTTGGAGAAACTGGCTGGAAAGCCACTGGTGATGTGGCTGCAGTTGCTGGGAGGAGGTGAAAGGGAGAAGATGCCCAGCAAGGCAGGCAGGGACCTCGTGTTGCCCTGGTCTCACTTTCTGCCCATCCTATGACGGGTGGAACAGTTCCCTGAGGCTCCTCCTCAGCCCAGGGTGCACCCCTGACCCTCAGGGTGCTCCTCACCCCCAGGGCACCTGTGGTACCACACTGCTCCTTGGGGCACATCACCCAGCACCCCATCCTCCCCACTGGTGCCTGTGCTCACCTCGGGTTGACCCTGCCTCAAGGAACCTGCCGTGCACCCCATGACACCTGCCTTCTGCCCCCTTGGCCACCCTGCATTCCCTTGTCTCCAGGGCTCCACGTACCTGTGCCCTCCCGGTCCCTGGCCCAGGGGCTCCCCTCCGGCTCCTGGTAGGGCAATGGACAGGTCCAGGGGCATCTTCTTGCAGGCAGCAAGGGGAGCAACAGTGGAGATCGCTGGGGCCCAGGGCCACCTCACAGCTGGGGGCCCGGGGCAGGGCCACCGGCCACCGAGCAAAGATGCTCCAAGGTCGGCTGCAGGCAACTTTCCCAGGCGCACGCTGTTCCCAGGCAGGGGAGGAGCGGCGATGCCCTCGCTCTTCTTAAAGGCACAGCAAGCAGTGCATCCCCTCCTCTTCATTAGCCTTCCTCTCCTTAGACCCCAACCCTGGCCCCCAAACCTGGAGGGCGGGTTCCGAAGTTCGCCGTGGCCACAGGTTTCCCCCTGCCTGCCCCAGCCCTGTGGGTCCGGCCGTGAGTGCAGCATCCTCAGGTCAGGACCATCCCCAAACCCTCCTCCCGCCAGAGCCCGTTTAATGAAGACAAGGCGGCCTGTCCCAATTAGACAAGGGGCTTCGTTAAACAGGGAGCGGAGGGGCCTGCCAAGGGCTCTGTCGCTGGCCCCGGGCCCGGAGCTGGTGGAGCAGCCCCACGGGCGCGGTGCCGGCGACAGGGCACGGACGGCTGGGGGTCACACCGGCCAACGGGGGCAGCGCCGGGGCGAGCGTCGCCCAGCGGGCACCGCAGGCAGCGTCACCGGGGCAGCGACACTCCACATGCCATGCCATGCCATCCCACCACCCCGGGACTGGGGCAGGCACTGGTTTGGGGTGGTCCCCAAACCCCAATCACCCATGGAGAACCCGGCAGCATCTTGACCGTCTTGCCAGCAGCATTCCCCTTACATTTGCACTGGAGTGGGGCACGCAGGGGTGCTGGGTCCCCAAAACCAGAGTGTCTCCCCCTCCGCGGTGTTTCCCAGCTTCCCTCCGCATACCAGGGCCAGGTAAGGAATCTGCGGCCCCCGGCGCGGGACGGGGCTGCCTCTGCAGAGGGAGAGCACCAGGTGTGAGTGACTCACGCACACACCCCCGCGCCGCTGCACGCCAGTCCCTCCGGGAACATCCCTAAATGCTGTGCACCCTTCTCAAAGCCTGCGAGGCTGGCAGCCCAGCCGTTAGTCATTCCCACAGCCCAGACTCGGGGTTCCCCATCTCCCACCGGGCTCGGCCCCAAAGCATGCTGATTCCTCTACACTGACACTGACCAAAATGCGTAGGGCTGACCCTGACCCCAGCTCCTCTTCTGTGCGTGCCAGTCTGGTTCCCAAATGCCACTCAACAGCTGGCCAGATCACGAGACATTCCAGGACACCTCCACAGGTCCCAACAACCCTGGGCCTTGCAGGGCACTGCCCAGGCGAGCACTAACTCTGAGTCCCACAGGGGTCATACCACCCCCAGGGAAGGGAGCCCCCTGGTTTGAGAGTGTGCACAAAGGAAGCACAGGAGCTGAGCTTCTCCCTGCCCGTGCATGCTGGGCATGAGGCCTCACTGCTGCCTTAGTGGGAAACAAGAAGGAAATCTTCAGCCCCAGGTGAGGTTTCAGCTCTCTGGGACGGGATGAGTCACGCATCACAGTGAGACACAGAGCCAGCTGCACTTGTGGTGCTGTGGGGCTTGTGCCCCATCCTCTGCCCACCCTCTCCACCCCCTGCAGCCACTGCCTCTGATGCTGGTCTGACATGGGCTGGGATTCAGCACAACCCTTACAGGATTTTAGTTTTCTGGCCCTACAGTGGTCCTGCAGCGCTTCTCACTCCAGCACAACATGAGCATCCCCAGCCAGAGGGGATGTACGGGACAGCTCTGGAGCTGCTGGGAGGGAGAAGCCACCTCTCCCAGCGCTTTTAAACTGGGGAGCTTTCCAACAGAGGGGAGCAGCAGCGGGCTGGTGCCAAGGCGGGTGAGGAGAGGAGGAGCTGGCCAGAGCCTGGAGGGGGAACCTTGTCTGCCACAGGGGCCAGCTGGGACACGCTCCAGGAATGTCTTCCAGCACCAGCCACCGCCAGCTCAATGCTGTGGCACCCAGCCACCCAGCCCAACATCCCGGGAAAGGGGCCCATGACCCCTGGCCCCTATCACCCGTCAGCCTGGGGAGAGCCCAGAGGGCCAGGGTGACACTCACAGTGCAGCCTTGGGGAATGCTTGTGCCACCCCGTGGGACAACCCAGCAACCCAAGAGACCACAAAATAGACCAGGGTGGGAAATGGTCAGCCCTTATCACCTGCTGACCTACCCTGATGGGTCTGGGGTGGGAAAAAGCCTTGCCAGCCCTCCAGGCTGCACTTCACAAGGGGAACAGACAGGAGACCCCCAGCTCCTCTGTGCCAGAGGGGACAGCTTACAGCACCCCCTTTCCTGCTGCTGCCCAAGGCCACATCCCTGTGGCAAAAGGAATCAAAGTATGACATCAGGATGAAATCATGACCAGCAAGCTGCCCTCTCTGCCCAGTGGCTCTTGGGATGTCCAAAGTGAAGGGGATGCTCCAGGTTGTGGGAGACCACAGCCACTGTGGAGACAGCAGCAGTCTGGCAACTGCAGGATGATGGAGGCAAGTGGTGCCATGGCAGCCAAGCTTGGGCTCAGGCTGAGCCTGCTGTGCCCCCACACCAGGGCTCCCTGGGGTGGGTGAGTGTCCTGGCTCTCCCACAACTGCTGGAGGGATGGAAAGCTTTTCCTGCCCGTAAACTGTTGTGTCTGGAGGCTGCTGCCAGCACAGCCGCACACCAGCATCGCACGAAGCTGTGCTGGACTGTGGCCAGGCCCCACTGGCCATGCAGAATGGGCTCAGGAGGGAATGGTGACACCGCAGGGATGTGACCCCCCCTTGGCTGAGTAGTGCAGAACAAGGCAGCCCGGTCAGCGTGACCGCAGAGGCCAGGCTGGTTCTCAGGGACAGCAAGTGAGGGGAGAGCCAGGCACCACCAGGGCTCTGCCAAGGGCTGTCGGTGCTTTGCAATGGCATGGGGCCAGCGTGCCAGAAAGGGAAGGTGACGATGGGGATGATGGAAGCAGGATAAGGAGCCAGCAGCACTGAATGGGGCTCTAGAGTCCCTAGCTGAAAAGCTGCCCTCAGCTGCATCCTGTGGCTGGGCTTTGGGTGGTGCTGGGGATGCCCAGAGAGGCTGCACAGTGGCTGGGGCTGGGCGTCAGGAACCCAGGGGGTGGCAGGGGAAAGGGGTAAGCAGAGTGCAAGCAGGGGCTGAAGTGCCCCATGCTGCAGGTGGCCACACACACAGCCCGGCTCTTCTGCAGGAATCCAGCTTCTCGACTGACTGAGGCATGAGCTGCTCCCCTTTGCTACCAGCCCTGCAGCCCCCACTTGCAGCACACGCAGCTATGGAAAGGAAACTCCTGCTTCTTTGTAGGGGCAGATAAAAATTCCCTGCCTTGGGGTTACGAGGACTGAGGTGCTCCCAGCCCAGCCCTGGCTGCAGGGTTTGCAGGCAGCAGCAGGCAGTGGCTGGCAGCGCCTGGGGCACAGCCGGGCTTGAGGTGCACGAAGGGAGGACCAGGGACCCATTGCAGCGCAGGAGCGGGGACTGGCAGAGCAGAGGGAGCGGTTTCCTCTCGTATGCCTGCAGGAAGGAGGAGATGAAGGGAAGCCGAGGGAGAGCTGCCAGCCCACGTCGCACACACTCGGGGCATGTGCGGGCCGGGTCGGGGTGCGCAGAGCGTGACTCGACACGCCGGGCGGCTGAGCCAGCCCGTGCCCGCCTGCACCCACCGGTGCTGCCCGGCCTGCCCGCCCAACCCTGCGCCTCTGCGGGGCTCCCCAGGGACCAGCATTGTCGGCAGCGCAGCGCCTCGGGCCAGGTGAGAGATGCAGAGGTGAAAGGTGGCATTCCTGCAGCCGGCCCCTGGGAGGGAAGCTCGGGGCAAGGCCAGGTCACTGGTGCTTCCCTGCAGTGCCGGGGAAAGCGAGGAGATCATCTTACCTGCAAACACCAAGGTGCCACACCTCTGGCTGCCTGGAGCCCTCACCAGCATCCCTCCAAGAAGGTGTGTGGCAGATGGGACAGCTCAGGCCCCACTGGGTGCTGGGGGGCTGTCACAGCAGGGGCTGCTCCTGGCCTTGCAGGGTGCTCTGTCCCAAATTTGGCTTCCAGGGGCACCTCGGCTTTCAGGAGCAGCCGAGCAGGGGTGTCTGCAGGAGGCCAGGACAGACCCCTGCAGAGCAAGGCCAATTGCAGCAGGAGCACAGCAGCCCCTGTCACATGTGGGGACAAGCTTCCCATCAGATCCCAAACCCCGCACCACCTCCACTCCCCATTAGAGTGGAACAAGTACCATGAAGCCATGGCTGCCCCATCGCTCCTTCCTGACCCATGCTGGGAGCAGATGGTACAGGGGTAGATGGGCAAGGCAGCACCACCTTCCCGGTGCGTGGAAGCTGTTCTGCTGCCTGATGTCGAGCTTTTCTGGGAAACGGCAGTTGCCCAGCTCCCAGCACAGCACCCAGGGACACAAGACCAGCTGCAGGCTAACCCAGCCATGGGAGCCCCCATGGACCCTAGAGAACCTTCAGGAGCAGAGCAGTGACAGGGGCTCCCAGCAACTGCCAAGCAGCAGGGAGGAAAGGCAGGCAGGCAGGCAGCACGTGGCCCTGGGAAGCTGGAGCCGTTCCCGGGATGCTGCCAGCTGTGCTGTGAGAAGCTGCTCCTTGCAGGGGGTTCACACAGCTTGATGGGGCTGGGTATGTTTGTTCCTCCTTTCAATGGCAACAAGCAGATGCCTCTCTGGCTGTAGGGGCTCAAGATAGCTGTATTCCCAGGCAAGGAGTGTTGCCAAGAGGAATAGCTCGGCTATTCCCCATGAGTCTGAGGAGCCAGTCCTCAGGGGCCCCTATCCCAATCCCCAAGGATGGACATGCTGGACCAGACCACTGTCCTAGGACCGTGCTGCTGCTCCACAGCTCACTGTGGACTGACACTGCCTTCCCAAGAGATGGAAGTAACGAGTCACTAATGCCTTGTGCTCAGTCGCTCCTGCTGCCAGCCCACAGGCCTTGGTACCGCTGGCCCTGGCAGAGGGGCACGCCAGCCTGTGTTCACCAGTGACACCAAGAGACATCCACTCTGGAGCTGCACAAGAAGGAGTTTGCCCAACTCATCTCTCCAAACCCAGATTTCTCAGAGCCCCTGTGCCAGGGAAAGGCTGTCCCTCGCTCACACCCCTTTTGGATGATCCTGCTCTCACTTCTCCACTTCTGCATCTGGGATGCAGGTCTGAGGGCTGGGAGGATGGGGTGGTTGCTCAATGCTTCCTCTCTGCCTCTATAAAACTGTTTCACAACCTGCACCACCTCCCCTAAAAACTACCTCCAGCTCTATATAAATTTCTGGCAGGACTCATGAAAGAGCCCCAGTCCCACTCTTCCTGGGGCTTGGCCGCTCCTTGCGCAAGGGGAGCCCAGCGGAGCCGTGGGGAGCATCACCCGCGCCTGGAGGGCTGGAGGGAGACATGCTCCGCCAGGGAGGGGACGGCACAGCTCACACCCGGGCGTGGCAGGGGCCTTGCCTGGGACAGGCAGGGGCACAGGAGGGGGTTCTTACCACCAGAGAGTTTGGGCCATGCTGCAGCCTCTGGGGAAGAGGCTTTTGCAGGCCTTGGGCACCAATAAAGGCATGTGGATAGCACAAAGCTCTTCTACCCACACTTGCCCACACCGGGCTAACAGTGTTGGATCCCCAGCAGCTGCAGGATACTGCCCTGAATGTTCCACACATGGCCCATGGGAAGGAGGATTAAGGTCTGGTTATCAGTCTGTTAGGATGGCCAGGAAGCTGCAGGGAGCCAGCAGCCAGGGGATCAATGCTGCAGGAGGGGTAAGGCTCACCCCTACGTGTGGGGCAGCAGCCAGACTGCAGGGGAAACTGAGCTCCAGAGGGATTCATGCAGCTCACGAGACAAGACTTGTCCTTGTGTCTCTCCCCCGCGAGGCTGTGCCATTGCTCCTTCAGCTCTTTGGCTGCGTGCCCGACTCCAGAAGAAAGGAATAAAAAGGACGAAGTACCCGCCCTGCCCTGTCGGGTGAATCGCTGTCTGTCACCATGGGAACTCCTCCCTCCCCAGACCTCCCCAGGATGACTTCATATCTCCGTCGAGCAGGAGGGTTCGTCACCAGCATGGCACGGGGCGGGTGGACACGTACACCCCACACAAGGACCCCACAGCTGTGGGGCAGGATGCTGTGGAGCTCCAGGGGGAAGGCTAAGCAGCCCAGGTGGGAGTCCCAATGGGGATGGGGGTAAGATCCACACAGTGCATCCCCAGAGCAGTGACAACTGGGGACTCTCAGAGCTCCAGGTTCTTGCAGAAAGCACATCACCAGCACCTCTGCACCCCTCTGTGTTGCCACCAAGGGAAGAGCACAGCATCCTGTCTCTGGCCCCTCACCACCTTCGGGACTCACCTTGAACCATGAGGACCTCATCCTCCATCCCCCTCAGCAGAGCTGGGGCAAGGTCACCTGTGAGTCACCGCTGCGCGTGCGAGGCAGGAACAGGAGATACTTGTGTTCCCACGTCATAGGGGCTCCTGCCAAGTGCTGCACATCTGGAACAGCTGTAAACAAAGCAGGGGAAGCTGGAGAACCACAGTGGACAGCAGCCAGGGGCAGTGGGGACCTCCAGCCTTGCAGCAGCCAGTGGGGGGAAGGGGTGGAAAAAGCAGAACCGCCACGTGGAGTTGGGATGCCCACGCACACTGACCTGCCATCTCCTCATCCTGACAGCCCCTTGGTACGCCAGGGCATCCTTCGTGCCAGGGGAGCAGAGGCAAGAACTTGCCACAGACACGGGGCCTGCTGCTCCAATTCCCAGAGCTCCTGTTCACCCAGCCTCCTATGAGAGACCCCCGTGCTCATGGGCAGCTATCCCTACCTGGAAATCCCACCCTCGAGGTTGCATGGGTAGCACCAAGCCTGTTTCTCTATCACTACAAGCTCTGCTCAAGAGTGACATGACCTGAACCAGGGGCTATGGGTCTGGTACAGAGGACTCTGTACAATGCTGAACTGTACAGTGCACCCCGAGAAACTCAGAGTGCGCTGTCCTGAAGCTGAAATACATCCACTGCTAAAAAGCAACATCACTTTAATTCCCTAGATTAAACGTTCAAATGTTTAATCTAAAAAAATCCCCCCCCAGAAGAGTCAACTCATTCTTCCCTAAATATAACAAATCAAAGATAAGCAGCACGTTCCCTTTATTGCATTATCCAAGTGCCTACTCTGAATAAAAGTCACATGCAAAGCAGAAAGCAGTGCACAGTACTGGGGCTGCTTTACAAAATGCTTTGCACACCTGAGTCTCTGTGTGTTGAGGGCAGTGCACAGGGAGCAGCTTTATTTCTGTGCAATGCACCTGGTGTCAGCACCCACCTTGACACAGCACCCCGGAAAGCTGAATGCTCGATGTCACACTGCAGGCTCTTGGTGGAACCAGGAACTCGGCACTCAGATATTCAGGCTCCTGTTTCAGTATCTTAAGCCTTGCTCAAACCAGGCATTCAATCCAGCTTCCTTTGCTGTCCTCATGCTGTCTCTGCTGTGCAGCTCTCCCACCGAAGCAGGATATGAAGCCTTAAATAACCCCAGATCGTGGCAGAGGCTCAGCAGTGGATGGTGGGACACTGAGCAGGAGCAGTATCTCCAGGGCACCTGGCAGGTGACCCAGCACAGGTACTATTGACACCTCTTTGTACAGGAAAAAAAATCCCTCTTGCTCTCACAGGTCAGGGCTGGGACCTCCCCAGACTGCCCCCCCAGCAGCTCCATTTTCCATTCCTGGGCAGATCCTTCTCCAGGCCCCACACTTCAAATAGCTTTTCTGGGTATCCCCAGTGATGGTCTGAATGGGCAGCAAAGCCAAACCTCAGCCTGGCAGCCCCACTAAAAACCTCAGAGTCCCGAGGAAGGAAAACATGTAAGGGGAAAGGACGGGAAAGCAGAGACTTGCATGGAAAAGTGAGAACCATCCAACCTCTTTGGATGGCGTGTGGGGTAAAGCAGCTTTTAATGAGGGTGTTCAGGGTTCCAACTCACCCCTTCCAGGCACACCATTGCAGACAAAGACAGCTCCTGCCACCATGCCTCGTGCCTCACAGCAGCCCGGGATGGCTGTCGCTGGCAGTCAGGCCTGGATGGGCCTTTTGTCCACTGCTTTTCCATGCAATCAATACACTAAAGCTTTACACGAGGCATTTCCTTTTCCAAATAGGAAACAGGATTGCTGGGTATGTGTCCAGATACCACGGTTCACTGTTCCTCTCTCTGGTGTACAGTCTCAGCAGCGCACAGAAGGGCAAAGTGAAGTGCAGGAGCCCTGGCCAGGACTACCAAGCACCAGGTACCTCCCTCAGCCTGCCAATCCTGCAGTTCCACTGAGTGACACTTCATCACAGGGGGAACCCATCCCTTTCCTGAGCAAACCACACTATACAGGGGTTAGATGGGGAAGAAAGTCCCTGGTCACAGCCATGCCAACACCTCAGTCAATCCCTGCACCAGGGGTCCGAGCAGAGCAAGGCTCCAGCAACACAAGGCACCACAGAGCTGCACTGCTGCCCTGTCTTCTAAACCCCGCTCACCTACGGCTCCCACTGCCATTTTTCACCAGCCTTGGCAGGACAGCAGGTAGAGGAGCAGGCCCGGAGGGCTGTGGGCTCTCCTCCCAAAAGCTCTCTGACACCAAAGAGCGGCACAGCTCCAAGCCTCTCATTTCTGTGAAAGCCTCCCTGCAGCTCCCTGCTTCCCCAGGACAGGCTTGGCTCAGCACCCACGATGAGTATCAACTGTACTTTCCAGGGTGGGTAATTAGTTCAGGTGAGGCAACTCTGACAATTGGCTGCTCTGGCCCCTCTCTTGGCAAGCACCCGAATCTCAAACAAGCATCTCACATATCAAAGGGGCTGCCTGCTCCACAGGCAGATCCACCCTGTACATCTGCCGGGCCCTGCAGCCCTGCACTGGGGGTACCAGCAGCTCTCTCTGCAGAGACCAGGACAACACGGAGCACTCAGCACAGGGCTCTAGTGAGTGCTCCCCATTTTCACTGCTAGAGTTTACACTCCTGGAATAGCTCTGTGTGGTGGAGACAAGCCACTGAAGTGCTGTGCAGGGAACAGCAGAGCTTTGCACAGGGTGCACATCAATGCACAGTATCCTCCTTTCCAAATCCTCCCCTTTAGCAGCCAACAGATGGAATGCCAAGGTGTCATGGAGGAAAAGCAAGTGCAATAGCTTGAAAGAGGGGACTTTATCCAGACAGGGTAAGACTGTGCAGAAGGGGAGGGAGCAAAGGCCAATCCATATACCAGGCTAAATTTATCAGCACAGACTAATGGGATCCCAAGTAACCTTCCAAGTGAAGTAGCAAAATAAAACACTTAAGCCATTGAAAACTAAACTGGTCAAAGAGCCCCGCTGAACAATACTGCATTGTCCATGGAGCCAGGAAACAGATTTATTAGGTCACCCAGGCCATCTCCAGTTACAGTGAGCTTGGGATGCTTCTAGGGATGGTTCCAACTCCCTCCTCTGGCACTGGCACTGTCCTTCACTGGGCAGCGGAAACTGCAGGAAGGGGAGAGGAGAGGTCCAGCAAAAGATCTCTTTTTCAAGGTTCAGGAAAAGCTGAGGTAGGACACTTCCATCATGCCAGACATTTCCCAGTTTGGATTCCCTTGGACTGAGGCTACTCTGGTGGACGAACAGAAACACCCCCATACAACTCCAACAGCAAGAGACCTGCCAATGAGATTAGAGCTTCAGTTCCTCCAGAATCAAAGCATTCAGCTGCCAAATGCTTAATGACTGCACCAATTCCAGGTTACACTTCCCAAGCCCCTGATAAGGCACAGAGCACGGGCATCTTTGCCAAGCAGGAACACTCTTGACTCCTGAATGGGTTTCCCCTCCTCACCTTTTAGATCCTGAGTCTGAATGCTTGTTGTTTACCAAGGAAAAAAATTATATGGCAAACCTCTCAATCCTTGGAGCTGGTGATGCGCTCATGTTTCTGGAGGCATGGACTGCCACAGCACACAAACACAACAGGCACTACAAGGCAGAGTGCCATCACAACTGCAGCCTGAAAGTGCCAACATCCTGGGCACAGCTCAGCCTTGACTCTAACAGGCACCCAACAGCCCTCTGCATCCAGTGCCACTCACCAGAGCACAGGTCCTAGTCCAGATCAGCCCAGATACTCAGAGTTCTACATGGAAAAAGCATCTACAAAATCCATTTAAGGCTGCATAAGCCAGGCAGCCTTGCAGAGCTGCAGCCTTTGGTCAGGAGTTGGTCCTTGCTGAAGTGCTGGAAGCAAGGCTCAGCCCAGCCAGCTGCTTTTGCAGAGAAAACAGAGCAACTTGGAAAGCATCTGTTGCTGAGGGGTTTGAATGTATTCCTAGAATAAACTACTAGAGAAGAGCCTGAGGAATTAATTACTCAAGGAAAACAGACATTCCCAAAGAGATACCTCCAAAGAAGAAAACTTGTAGGAAATGCTAAGGCAAGGATATACATCTCCCTTTCCTTGTATTTCTCACCAACTGCAAAACACTTTAGAAAATCACCCGTGAGGAAAAAATATATAGCAACGGAAGACAAAAGAGGATTACAGTCTGATTGCAGTTACAAACCAAGGCAGAATAATTTACTGGTTCCACAAGGCTGGAGGCATAAGTGAGCTTGTTTAGTTTTTCAGCCCTCAGTGCACTTGTAACGAGCCAGAGCTTGCGACGATAGTTAAACCCAAATTGCATCAAGAACATTTAACAGTTTCAAACTTGCCTAGTATACGCAATGGGTTCAGACACACTGACTCTCTGATCAAGAATCCAGATTCAGCACAAATGATTTAGTACACTGGATTACTCTCAAGTGTAATGACTAACTCTGAGAAACTTTTACGCTATTTTTAAATCTCACTTGTCAGGGCAGAACCTGGAAACTAAACGAGAACCTCGGAGACATTTATCCCAAAGAGAAAAATCAAACAGGAATACCTTGCAGCTTCCAGGGGTAGCTGTGACAGGCTAGTGCCACCTGGTGGGAAACTTTTCTCCACCCCACCTTGCTCCGTTTCATGCTTTCTGTTCCATGTTCCAATTTCCCAGAGGCAAGACAAGGGAGCAACAACCAGTTTAACACCAAAAAAGCAGAAAGGGCTGAGTAGCTCTTCCAACTACTCAGACCTAGAGATTGTTTTATGGGTATAGGCCAGTCAGCAGCTTCTCAGTTATTGCATAGCTGATCTTGACTGCATGGAGAGTCACGTACAAGAAGAATGTGTAGCCCAATACTACCACTACATAATAAGCTCTGCTCATTATTGAGCTGGTTTACAGATAACCAGGAAGCTTAAGATGAGAGGTAACACATCTCCGTATAGAAGCATATGGGTTATTATAACATAGCCCCTCTGGAAAGATGTTTGTCTATCAACTGCCCCAGCTCCTCACATCCTATCTCCCCAATCTGGCAAGATTAACAATGTCTACACACACCACCCAGCAAGACACAGTCGACTCCCAGCAGAACCAACTCCACATAGGATGTATTTATTTTTATACATTTAACACCGAGAAGACAGCTGCTTTGAATGGACTCAGCTTGCCCGTGGTGCCCAAGACATTCAGTGCCAGAGGGAACCTGTCACAGTCCACAGCTCCATTATTTCCAACCTGCAGGCAACACATCCTAGAAACGGATCCAGTACATGGCACTGCGGATGCGGTTGTAATCCAAGAGCTGTTCAATGGGACCTGAAAGAACAGGAGAAAAGTCACTTGGAGACATAGTTAAAAATCCCTGTACAATTTCTCATGATCTTTAAAGCAGACGGTGGCAGAGCAGCCTGTGCTTGCAATCCATAGGAGCTTTGCACAAAACCAGGCAACTACAGCTCAAACCTGCATCAATAAAACTAGCAGATACCAGCTCCTGACAGATTAAGGTGCTTCCTCACACTGCTCCACAATGCTCAGTACAGCTCCCCATACAGGTGTCAAATACAGGGAGCCACCAAGTCATTTCAACTTCCTGCTCAAAAACTGTCGCCCTTTCCCAAGCTGCTCCACTTTGAAGGCCAGAGGAAACAGCTGCAAGGAGGAGGGGAATTCACAACACACAGGAAGGAGGCAGCAGAGCTGAGCTGCTTAGGCAGGTTTTCCAAGAGGAATTTGTCCTTGGCCAGACAGACATGCCAGAGCAGCACAGGAGAATCAGGTCCCTTCACTTCCCTTACGTAAACCACCCTGACCCCAGAGTAAGGACACCTGGCAGACGTACTGGGCCCGCACCCAGCTACAGGACTGCCAGTCTTAGTCACGGCTCCACAGCAGGCAGAGGTGGGAGGACAGCCAGCAGCTCACTGCCACTGCATCTCCAGTGCCTGCAGGTCTGATCTCATGGCAAACTGGCCTTGGCACACCTCATGTGCAGAGGTAGAAGGATACCAGTAAAGAACCAGAGTGGTTTAAAGAGTCAGGACAGACACATCAGGACTGCCCACAGCTCACTTCCACTCAGCTCTTGGCCCCATCCTGTTTTTGAAGTGTGTACTGATTATCACATACTACTCACCAACTGCTGCAATTGCCGGGCATTTGTCATAAATGTATTTACTGCAGACATCTCTCACCATTCTTGCATCAACGGCCTAATAAACATCAAACAAGCAATTAATGACTCTTCCAGCAGATCTGCACTCCTCAAAGTTGCAAGTTACTGTTGCCATTACATATCAAGATCGTTAAAAGATACAATCAGACCCTTGGGGCCATCTGCACCAACTGCCCAGCTCTGCATGCATGTATGGCTAATGTCCCTACACAGTGCATTCTTTTGTGGGTACAGAAGACAAGGCAGTCCAAAATCTGAAGTCTCCAGAGGGATAGAGTGGCTGCAGAATTACACAAACTAGGTGTGGGACACCACTAGGAAAACTGTTAAAGGAATTTCAGGTGGTGCTGCTTGACACAGTTGTGTGCCCTCTTTCTGGGAAGGACTGACTCCAGTCCCAGGTACACAGGATACACCACTGCGTGCGTGCCAGAGATTCTGACAGTTACATCAGTGTCAGCAGGATAACCACCTGGACTCCAGGCAGTCTGATTAAGGGATAAGTAAGCTACGTGTGACTGCAGCAGTCTAAGGCCAGACAATACTGACACCAACCCTGCTCAGGTATCCCAGCCAAAACAAATGGATACCTACAGAAATCCTGGCATCCCACTCCTCCAGAGGGATACGGCGTCCATAGTGCAAGAGATGGCTTCCAATATTCTCACACACTCGTGTGGTACCTGGATGTTGAAGACATCACATAGTCAGTGCACCAAGAAGCCTTCCAGAATTGCACAGCAAGATCATCAGCCAAAGCACAGAGGAGAAACTCTAACCATTAAATCATCTGCTAACGAAGCGCAGTCCTAGTTCCCACTCTGTGCAGCTCCAGCAGGAGCTACGCAATACACAGATTGCTTCACTGGTCTCCAAAGTGTTACAGCCAAGGCAGACCAGTCTGGTCTCAATTCTTAGGTCACCAGGCAGTATGTCACTCGTGGAAGCACAGCAGGCTGGGGTCAGCTGCTTTGACAACATGGCAGGAGGAGTGTGGAGCAGGAAAAGGAAGTTTTGCCCAGTGTTTGCTAGCAGAACTGCAGTCTCTAGCACAGGTCCTGCTCCCCAGGAGAAACACAAGCAGAAACCCTCTGAAAGCTGCACAGTGGTCAATCCATAAACCAGAACATACCATCCAGCTGAGCCACCATGGCATTTCGGAGACAGTTCTTGGCTCTTGTCACCTCTGACTCTGTGGTACTGGTGCACAGACGCATCCTGGAGAGGACATAGAAAGACCATGAAAGTTCTTAAAGATGTTTGTCTGCTCAGACAGAAAGTGAATTCCTCCCTTTCCCAAGCCTCCTCAAAAATAAGCTGTTATCAACACCGCTTGTCTTGCAGGCTGACATTCATCCTTGATCTCCACAGAGCAGCTAAGAACTGGGGAGCACTGAGCAGCACGAGGTAAGAGCTGCAGCACACAGGCAGGGATTCAGCCAGCAGGATACACGCTGAGTTACACTCTGAGGTTCAGCAGCCCTGGTGCTGGCTCTGGCTTGCCCAGCAGCATGTGCTGTGCATTGCCCTGTCACAGGAGAAGGAAGGCATGTCAGCCATTCCCATGCATGGCAAGCTGCTATGGAAACTGATGCTGAAAGAACAAGACAGCTCCACAGTCTGTTTGGACTCCAGCTGCTAAATCCCTTCTTCCCCTGCCAATGGCCACGTCTCTGGGGCAAGGGCTCACTCCACCTGCTCCACACACAGCATGGCTTGTAGCTCAGATATAGCCTTGAACCATTACTGGTTCATGGACACAATAAGATGGACAGCCAGAAGGCTCCCAAACGCTGGCATGATTCCAGCAGCAGGTCATTCATCAGTCACAACACAAGGGCCTGAGCAGCAGGAACTCTGCCTGCTTTGCTCAGGCTTAACAAGACAATGGAGATAGGTCTCTTGGGCACCTAGGAGAGCCTTGCCTAAGGAATGATCTCACTTGTATATAAAAGACCCCAAAGCCTCAGTGCTAATACTTGAAAGCATAAACAGAAGACCTGAAGAGCCCAAAGAGACTAAAACAGCTCCTCAAAAGCCACATATCCTAAGAGATTTACGGAAACCACTTACAGGATCACTTAACCAGAATGCAAGTTACCAAGGAGTTCACAGAGACACAGCTCTCTGTACACTTAATATGCTCCCCCAGCAGCTCAGTGTCCCACAAGAGGCTCAGATCTTAAACAGCACCTTGTGCCAAAGTTGTACTTACCACTCCCTCTGAGCACAAAACATCATATCATCTATGGACAGAGGGTCAGAAACAAAATGGAAACCGAAGAGGCCGGTGTCTGAGTAAGAGGTGTTGAATGGCTCGAAATTGTGGCAGAGATTATGCTCCGCAGCAAGCGCAGCCAGCCTGTTAGACTGATTCTGTAAATAAGGAGATACTGTCAGCCATTTCACTTTCTCAGCTTCCTCACAGCTCAAATTCTTTCCCACTGAGCTGTTTTCACAAAGACCACAGACAAGACAGAGCGGAACACTTTGCTGAAGGAGAGTTTAATTTAGAGCCTTCATGTGGTCAACAGATGAGAATCATTGCTGGAAAAGCCACAGACAATAGGCTAGGAGTCCATTCAGCAAAACCATTTCCTTTCCCAACTGCAGATGAAAAGCTGGTATGCACAACATCGTAGGAGTGGGAGAAAATGGGAAGGACAAGGTCTCCCAGCAGCAGGGGTTAGCACAGTTATACAGGCCAGACAGTTTCCAGACGACAATGGATGCAATACCAACGTTTTAAACAAGTTCCATTTGCTCTGCAGTGGTAAGGCAAGCTTGCATCATGAGACTGTAGGGTATTCTGTCCTGCTTCCATCACCACCCCCACAGAGTGGTTAGTTGTGAGGGTGGGAATAAGCTGCTGAGAATTCACCAGCTACACCTCTTCCAAACTTAGCAGAGAAGGTTCAGTTCATTTGCCAGCATCACGTCTCAAGAAGTGTCCTGGATTAGCCTCGATTACACTTCTGTTCCACCTTCCAGGCTCCTAACCCCTTCACAGTTGGAAGTCAACCACAACAGCCTCCCCTAAAGCACATCCACCTAGGGTCTCATAACACTTCACATAAAAGTGAAGGCTCTCCAGGCTCTCCCTGTTGCACTCCCAAGACTCTTACCTTCCCACCTCCAAAAGTGCGGTCGTAGCGCCCTATGATGGCATTAGCCACATTGAGGACCACGTTGTCTGGATCAGCCCATCCTGGCCCCTCCACGGCAAGAGCAATGTGGGCAAGGGGCAGAGCATCATCTCTGGCACGGATCTGGAAAATCATCAAGGAGTGGGGGAGAACTGCATGAACACTGTGATCTGTCTGCAGCCTGCTGCAATGCCAGGCTGACAAACTGGGGCACTTGATGTTATTCCAGTGAGATCAAAGAACCCCAGGCAGAACTAAGCACAAACCAGCTGCTCTGATGTGAGTTTTGCAGCAGATCATATGAGCAACAGCCTCACACTCCTAATGGATTTGGGTTCCATCTAAAACCCAACACGTGGCAATAAGCCCCAAGAACAGAACATGGGAGCAGTACCAAGATGGTGCATCATCAGCTTTTCCGAGATACACGGACTTTTCCACTCAGAAGCAGCTGTAATTGGTTTCACATTCATTCAACAGTTAGGCAACAGCTGCTTGCTTTGATGGGAACCAAAACAACTTTACCTCACTCCCTGTGAAGCGACAGCATGCAAGAGCAGGCACAGAACCCTCCTTGGATGTAACCGGCATCCCAGTGAAGTGTTGCTTAGCTGCATCTACCAGCTCTCTGTGGGAAATACCTGGCAATGACAAAGAGAGAGATTTGCAGTCTTAAAACAGACTAATTTAACAAAATTATCTGATTTTACATTAGTGATGTGTGACAAGTTTGATCACATGTTTGAAAATACCAAAGCTTCCCAGGATCACAAGCATCTAGAACTTACCTCCAGCAGCTGCCAGGACCATACGAGGTGCCTTGAAGTGAGTATCAACATATGAAGCCAGATCTGCTCGAGTCAGCCGCCTGTAAAGAACACAAAGACCCAAAACATCAGCATCTCCAACTTGGGAGGAAAGAGAGGCTTAGGAGAAGCAAGTTCACAGTGCAGAGACAGCAGTGATTCTCTTTGTTGCGGGGTAACAATACTTTTTAGAAGCAAGGTTGCACTGTGTACTGTGTTTGCCCTACGCTCTAATTCTAGAGCACAAAGAACGGGAACCCGCAGCCAAGACGGAGAGTTAAGGATAGACTTCAATACAGACTGGAGAGTACAAGGCCACTGCTTTAATGAGCACCCCAGCTCTCTAATTTCTCTGTCAAACTGACAAGCACAGGAGAAGGTTCAACCTGTCCCTTCCAACCTCAGGAAGGGCTTGCAGGAGGTGGTTCTAAGGAATGCGTGCAGCATTACACTTTCACCAGCGCCAATGGGGAAAACACAGTCAGGGCACAAGGAGAAGCCCATGGGCTCAGATCACCTCCATGTACACACTGTGCAGTCACCACGCCCAAGAAGCAGCAGCAGTCGTGCACCCCATGGACTGCACCCCTGGGCTGAGCACCACATCCAGCCTGTTGCTCACTTGATGTTCTCTGTGGTCCCTTCAACAGTCTGGGCCAGCGCAGTCCCCTGATAAGCAGTGGCATGAAGGTAATCAAAGGTGACATCTGCCAGGTTGCTGTCCGTTTCCTTCAACTCCTGAAGGATGACACCACGCTCCTTCTCGATCTGAGAATCCTCCAGCGCACAGTTC
Source organism: Dicrurus megarhynchus (assembly GCA_013399195.1). NCBI lineage: Eukaryota > Metazoa > Chordata > Aves > Passeriformes > Dicruridae > Dicrurus > Dicrurus megarhynchus. Next base: position 1,621,969 of record VXAD01000578.1, read on the forward strand.
TGCACAAGGTCACTCAGGAGCTCTACAACTGCAACACAATTCCTACGTTATCATCCCGCTGCCTAACTGCTACCCAGTGCTGCTGAAAGGAGAAAAGACACACAGGAGTGAGCAAAAACCACACTGAGGAGGGGGTGCAACGTAACAGAGCTGAGTGCTACCCATTCCCAAAGCATCTGGGAGGGACAAACAACACTGGTTTAAGCAAGAAGTCTCCAAGTCAGCTTGCCAAGCACCCCGGCGAGCAGAGTGCAGGCAACATCTGCAGAAGGGGAAGTATGTCAGAAGGAGGTACTGCTCCAAATACACACTGAATCCTTAGAGAGAGTTTGTGGCACCTACAGCGTAGCCCAGGTCTGCAGTAAGGCCCCAACTCAAATCACTGCCTCAGCCCAAAACCGACCCAGAAGAGGCGGCACATGGCAGTACAGAGCAGGAGGAGCACCTGCAAGAGCTGCACTGAGGACTCCTCCCACAGCAGCTGTCACTAAGCTCCATAAAACAACCATGAACTAGTGAATCCCTTCCACCCTCCTTCCTGGCAGTGCAGTGCAGCCTGACATAACTACAGCTCTTGGTTTAGGGACACATGAACATACAGCCTTGAAGCACCACATCACGGCACTGCTCTCTCCAACTACCAACCAGAACCTCCAATTTACTGCTCAGCTACTTCAGCCCCTGGTCTGTTGGTAGAAAAGATGCTTGGGAGTGAGAAACAGAAGTACATGCACTTAACCTCCCAGTCAGACTTTGCCCCTGGCCATCCTACCTTTGGGCATGTCCTTGGACAAGGCTTTTATGTAGAAGGCAGTCTGCTCACGGGAGGTGTACCCATTCAGGTGAGCACCCAGACTCTCCACTTCCTTCTCAAAGGCTGAGCCAGGACGCTTCTTTGTGCCCTAAAGGAAACCACATCAACTCAATTATGAAATGAACAATCTTCCCTTTAGGGTAGAATTAAAGCAATGAAAATAACAATAAAGACCTAAAGCAATAAAAACTGTCATGTGATTCATAAACCCAAGGTGCAGAAGGCAAGACATTTAAAACTTGGCTTATTTTCTCTAGATAAAGGATGGTTGAGGTGTATTTTGAAAGACCAACACAAACTTTCAATAAAGCTTGTGTTTACTGAAACACAACAAAGCTGCCTGAAAAAATAAAGGCTGTCATCACCACTAACCAACACAAAATCAGCAGGGAAGGAGATGACCTATGCTGAGACAAGAGTGTTTGAATAGTGCATCCCTGGAAGTAAACCAAGTACAAGCCTAAACCAAAAATAAGCAGATTTCTAGCTACCCAAGCAGTGATATTCAGAAGAAGACAAACAGAAGCAGAAGACTACTTCTAAATACAGGGCCCATCACTTAAGGAGCTAGCCAGGTGCTGCAGCTGCCTATGAAGGCACAGGCTGAACTTGAGTCAGCAAGTCCCAGGCTTAGATGTCTTTTGCCCTGTCCAGCAGACACCTGCATAATTTGAAAAACAAGAACTGTAGCCTCTAAACTTTGCTGGACCAGTAAGAAAAGCAAAGAAAAATAAATGGTTATAGGAAATGCTGCTTTGAGTTCTCTGTGCTAACCTGAGGAAACATGCTTCATAACACAGTGCTCTACGTGTGTTACACTTGTTAATTACAACATTTTTTCCTTTAACAGGAAAAATAAGCAAATAGTAAATAAGACTTAACTCATGCACGCTTGCAAGTTGCTGCACATTCAACCAATGAGCACCACATGGGCTAGATGCCTTTTGAGATTATTTTCATACTGTGTGCAAAGTCTCTAGGACTCAGATGACCTTTCAACAGCTACAGCCTCCAAAACGAGAGGACAACATATGGACAGAATATTCAGGGCAGCTCTGTGCAGACCTAGCACCCGTCCTTACCTTAAAGGCCATGTGTTCCACAAAGAAACCGGCCCCGTTGGTCTTGGCATCTTCATAGCGGCTCCCGGCCTCGATCCACAAACCCACCTGGCAGCAAAACCAGCAAGTACCAACATAAGAGAAGAAAACAATCAGCATCCCAATGACACAAACGTAACAGCAGGGACAAGAAGTCTGCTCCACAGACATTACACTAGAGGAACCAAAATAGGAACAAACTAGCAACCGTTTCCTGCACATATTTTGGCTTTTTCTGTATCAGCTTCACCAAAGCTGGTTTTACCAGAGAGATAACTTTTACTGATCACTTACTGCTCATGCAAAAACTGTGAGGCTGAGCAAATTTGTAGAACACAAAAGCTTGTTCAAAGACAATACAACTCCAGGCTGGGCCTCCTGCTGCTATATTAATTCCACCTGTTCACAAAGAGAAGCAGTGAGGTCTCTGTCAAAACTGCTGATTCAGACAGGGATCTGTCCCTTTTGGAAGACCAGCTGCAGGCTAGACAAGGCTGATTGCTTCAAATAAGCCCCTAGTCAATGTTGAACTTACCGTGCAGGTTGGCTGATTGGACTCCTCTGAGGCTACACGGAGGCCGTTCTCCAGGGTGGTGACCTGGGTCTCAGGGATATTCTGGAGTGTCTGGGCATAGGTGGCAGCCCCTCGATTCCTTGTGAAAGTCAATAAAGCTGCCTGAAAAAATAAAGGCTGTCATCACCACTAACCAACTGTTCCCCTGGGCACGGCCGGGAACTCAGAGGTTTGAAGAGGTGGGAAACCCCAGGGAAGAGCCGCACGAACCGGTCACACCCCAGTACCGGGGCGGAGAGCGGGCCCGCGGCAAGCCCCGCATTGCGTGACAGTGACAGCCGCCGCCACCGCCG
>VXAD01000578.1:1624797-1664418 GCA_013399195.1 Dicrurus megarhynchus
GGATGGGAGGCGGGGACGGCGATGAAGTATTCTGGGGATAGGGATCCAGGAGAATGGGTATCCTGAAATGGGCATCCCGGGGAATGGGGATCTCAAAGAATGGGGATCCCCGCCCATATTGCTCCCTCGGCTGCAGCCCCACGGGCCCAGGGCAGGTCATGGGGAGAAGTGGCAGAAAAGAGCCAGAGAGACGGTGCCGGGGGAGCCCACCTGCAGGGAGGCCGTTCCCAGCAGTGCCGGGGTGCAGCCGGGCGGTCTGGCCCAAAAACACTGTTATTGAGGAAAGCGCATTGAAACCAACCCTGAGAAACACCACGTAGCTTTATTCGTGATGCCAGCCCCCTTTGGCCCCTCCACCGCTCCCCAAACCACATCCTGGCCCAGTGGGACAGGCCTGTGCTGGGGCAAAGTGGGGGCACCAGGTGGCCCCTCGGCATGACAGCCAGCAGCAGCTCCATCCAGCAGCAGCCCCATCACAGCGGGGCTCATGGACAGGGCAGGGCCCCAGCTCTCAGAGTCCAGAGGGGCTGGTTGGTGGGGATCAGGGCCTCTAGGCCCCAGGGTGGGCGAGTTGGTGCCATCAGGGTGGCAAAGCCTTCCTTGCCCACCCGGCTCCTGGGGGTGATGTGTTCCTCTTGAGGGGCTACATTCTGGTGCTGTGGTCCACCTAAGGGGGGCAGACAGGGAGGGGTTGGTGTCGTTGCCCTCTCCATCGCCATGCTGGAGGCAGCAAGGGGACGGCAAGGCTGGGTGCTCACCGAGGCCTGGCGCCGCTCCCTGCTGATGTGCACCACGGCATCATGCACCGAGGGAAAGAAGGAGTGCTTGGTAATGGCTGAACTGAAGAAGTTGCCCCGCTCCAGCTGGGCCAGGACGGATACTGTGTGGAGGGAGAAGTATCTAAAGTGATGGCACCTAGCTGAGCCCCCCCACATCCACCCAGAGCAGCCTCCTCCTCCCGCCTCCTGTGTTGCGGGGGACACCAGGGTCACTACCAGGGACCCGGCTTTGAGGCTCAGACTGGATCCCTGGGGAAACCCTAGGGATGGGAGCACCATGGAGGGACCCCGCAGGCTATCAGCTGTGTGCCAAAGGGTTGGCCATGCCCGGCCAGGGCTCGTGACTCTGCAGATCCCCCTCACCCGGGCAGCTGGCAATGAAGACATCCACTTCTATCTCACGGAAATCCCTGAAGATCTGCAAATGGCAAAAAATGTTTTATCCAGGAAGAGGGATGGGCAGCAACCATCAAGGCCACCCCACAGGGCCCTGGAAACACCCTCAGCAAGGCTGCTGTCCTGCCTGTTCCCCAGCCCCTTACATTCTTCAGGATCTTGATGGAGACGGTGTCCACGAAGCTGACAGGGCTGAAGTCCAAGATGACGGTGTGGAAGCTGGGCTGAGGCAGTCCTAGGCTGTGCAGCGTGGGCTCTGAGGGTGCACTGCTGTGCCCCGCACTCAACTCAATCACCGCCACCCCTGGACCATCATCCTCTGTGTTCTGGGGGAGGGAAGGAGACCCAGCGTCATTGCTCCGGGGCTGGTGGCACCCTGGTTGTGGCAGTGTTCCCCCGGGCTCACCTTGGTGAGGCTCTTTGGCTGTGTGAGGGCACAGGCAGTGGGTGGCCCCGAGAGTGGGTGCCCCTCTCACACCTTCGCCCACTTTTGGGCTCTTTCTAGATGCATCAAGATCCACCCCTCTCCCCAGCACCACTCTCCAGAGCCAGGCTCATTAGCTGGAACCAGGCCAGCCTTTGCTCTTGCTCTTAATTCTGATTAACTTGCCAAAAGGTTAATGACTTGTTGGCTCCACCACATAATCATTAACAGCCCAGCTTTCCCATCGACCTTGGGTGTGATGCTGTGACCCATTTCAGTCCCAGTGCCTTTCTCACTCATTGGCCCTAAACTGAGCTGGGAACCCCGTGGGGCACCAAGCCCCACCAGTGCACTGACAGGAGCATCAGAGCCAGGCAGGGAAGAGGTGCAGGATGTCACTGGAGGGGTGGTCTCCTGCATCAGGCAAGCACCTTTTTCCTCTTTGCCTTTTCCTTCTCCAGTTTCTTTTGCTGTTTCTGCAGCTTCTTGAGGGCCTTCTTCTTCTTCTCAATCAAGCGGTCCACATTGATGCCGCTCTGCAAAGCAATGTGGCTTGTGTCCCCAGCTGCCCCAACACCACCCTGTTGCTGGCAGGTGGGGGACACAGGAAGCACTCTGAGGCTGGTGGCTCTCCTACCTTCTTCTTCAGGGCCTCAGCGTACAGCTCCACATTGGCAAAATAGACAGTGGAGGAAGAGCGGAAGATCTTCACGCCAGGGATCTCCTGTGCCTGGGGGCAGATGGGGAGGGTGCTACTGCAGGGATGGAGCCACCTGCTCCCCTTCCCTCCCCCCCACCAAAATGCCCCCAGCCCTTTTTCCCAGTGAGCCACTACTGGGGGTGCTTTGAACTGCCCCCCATTGCAGGCAGCTCTTCCCCCACCCCTGGTGCCGTTACCATCTCGTATTCTGCCACATCCCTGTAGACATCGGTGTCAGAGATGCGCCCCAGGATGGAGTAGTGGGGGCTGCGGGGAGCAGAGCAAGGGGCTGAGGTCACCACGGGCTCCTCCTGCCCTTGGGATGTGGCACCGGCCCCAGCCCCGGGGTACTCACAGCTGGGTACGGAAGATGACCGTGAGCAGCCCAAAGGCCACCGAGGCCGCCAGGCCGATGTCCAAGTTCAGCAGGAGGGTGGCCACAAATGTCACAACCCAGACCAGCTGGAGAGAGGACACGGTCAGCTGCAGCACAGCCTCCCTGCTGGCACCCACAAGCCTCAGGGAGAGTGGAGAAACCCTCTCCAGGAACAAGAGCACAGCCCCAGGGCTGGCCAGCACCTTACCAGGTCCACCCGGTTGGACTTCCAGAGAGTGCTGAAGTCACTGAACTGCTTGAACATGCCCTTGAGGTTGACGATGATGATGGCAGCCAAGATGGCCTAGGAGAGAAATCTCTGCAGCTGTGAGGAAGCTGAAGGCAAATCTGGGGGTGGCTCTTAGCTCTTCCCCATGGCATGGGAAAGGCACAGGGGTGGGATATGACACAGAGGCTGTGGGACTAGATGTACCTTGGGCAGGTCCCGGAAGAGCTCTCCAATCTTCAGGATGGTCACCAGGATGACCAGGGATGCGATGACACCAGCTACCTGTGCAGAAGGAGAGCGGGAGGCGAGGGGTGAGCCCCCACCGCTCACTGTGCTTCCTGCCCCTGGTTCAGCCCTGGAGAGGGAGGCAGCGCTGCCCAGACCCACCTGGCTGTTGCCCCCTGTGCTCTCCTGTACCAGGCTCCTCGACATGGAGCAGCTGATGGCAAAACACTGGAAGAAGCCTCCCAGGAAGTTGCAGAGGCCCAATGCAATCAGCTCCTGGAGGGACAGAGCAGTGGCAGGGGAACACCATGCTTTCATCTGGCTGCAAGAAGGGCAAGCTTAGCTTTCATCCAGGGTGGGGGCCCTGTGCCTCAGAGCATCACCTGGTTGCTGTCCACTTTGTAGCCATGTTTCAGGGCAAAGATTTTTCCCAGGGAGATGCAGATGGCGTAGCCTACCACAGCAATGGCAAAGGCATTGCCAACCACCTGCCCAAAGTAGCTGATGTTAGGGGCCACAGGTGGCTTCAACCTACGTTCAAGAGAGAGATGGGGCTCGAACAGGGGTGCTGTGGGCAGCACGGTGCCCTGGCACAGCCCCCTTCACCGCCAGGCCCTGCTCACCCACTGGGGATGTTGCCCACCACGGAGATGCCAAACTTGTCGTTCAGGTTGACACCGTAGGAGATGCCGGTGGAAACGATGATCTGGGGGAGAATGACTGGAGTGAGGCAGGGCCTTCCTACACAGGGACTGTGGTGGAGGAAGAGGAGGAGGGCACAACGTATGCCCTGGAGCTGCACTTGCCAAGGAGCCCCATCCCTCCTCTCCCCACCCTGAAGGGGACAGGGATACACCAGGGATTCCTGGCTGCATCCCCACAGGAAGCTGGGGCAGCTCTGGGTACCGTGATAAGCTCGATGGGGATGGGCATGGGTAATTTGGCAGCAAACTTGTGGTTGAGCTCTTTCACAATTAAGATGGCCACCATGGCAATGATGGCAGTCACCAGGGTGCCCACATTGGTATCTGGCAACTTCTTGCAGAGATCGATGACGGTCTAGAGAATACAGGAGGAGGGAATGTGCTCAGGAAAGCAGGTGCCTCCCCAGCAGGTTTTTGGAGGCCTCTATGTGCCCTCTCAGGCAAGCAGCAGGGGTCCTCAGGTGCCAGCAAGCCCCCACTCACCACAAACAGTGAGAGTGGCCCTGAGTGCTCGCCCTGGGAGACTCCAAAAACATTCTTGAGCTGGGAGACGAGGACGTGCACAGAGGCAGCAGTGGTGTAGCCACGCACCAGCGGGTCTGAAAGGTAGGTCACCACGAATCCAAACTGCAGGAGGCCCAGGGCCACCTGGAAGGAGAGATGGCAGAAATGAGCCACAGGTTATGGTCTCCTGTTCTCTGCTAGACTAGGCCGGGACCACCTTACCTGGAAGATACCCGTCAGGACAGTGATGGTGGCCACCAGCTCCACCCTGGTGGCGTCCCGCAATTCCTCATTGACTGTCGCGTTGCTGCCATTGACGGACTCCAGGAAGTTCTCGCTGGGCACCAGGGACTCTGTCAAGCTCCCGATCATGACGGAGATGACAGCAAAGGGACCTGAGAACAGGCAGAGTGTGGGCAGGGAGCCCAAGGTGGGCAGCAGGGCCTTTCTGAGAAGACCTCTTAAGGGGTCAGCTCCTCTATCCTTAGGCCAGGCTCAAAGCATGCACACTGTACTTTGGCTCTGGCTTGGCCAACCCCCTTCTTGGTGGAGCGGAGTAAAGGCAAGAAATGTCCCTCCCAACTGCTGATGTGGTAATGCTGTGCCATGGACATCCTTGCTCCATTCCCACCACTGCTGTGCAAGCACATGGTCTCTCAGCTCACCCACGGAGTTGTGCCTTGACGTTCCGAAGAAGAAGTAGAGGAAGACGGGGTAAAAGGAGGAGTAGAGACCCGTGACAGGTGGCAGCCCAGCCAGCAGTGCATAGGCAAGCCCTGGAAGGTGGAGCAAGGAGAAATGTCACCAATGGCCAACCCTTGGCCACCCCACCTGTGGGGAGCCCCTGGCAGCCTGGGCATGGCATCACTCACCCTGGGGCAGGTGCATGATGCCCACACTGAAGCCCGAAACAATGTCCCCCAGGAGCCAGTCCTTGATGGGGTAGCGGGGCACCCAGCGCAGGAAGGGCAGGAAGCGGAACAGCAGGGACTTGGCAGCAGAGCCCGAGCATCTGGCGGGGAGGGAGCAGGAGCCGAGGTGGAGCACAAGTGCAGGGGGCTTGGGGACATCGGTGAGGGTGGATGAAGCCGCATGGGAAGCAGTGGGACCCTCAGGACCCTCAGCTCTATGCACTGGTGTCCCCCCAGGCAGGAGGACAGAGTGGGGACATGGGTATTTGGGCAGGGAAATGAACCCCCAGGCCTGCAGCTCCCTGTGGTGGTGGGGCTGAGGTGCACGATGCCTGGCAAGGTCCAGGCACATCCCACTGGCCACATGGTCTTACCTGGTCTTGTGGAGACAGCTACGCAGAGAAGGCTTGGTGGGAGGTTTCCTGCGTGCCACCTCCTCCAGTTCAGCCTCACTGAGCACCTCGCGGGGCGCTCGGTGGCTCAGGGCCATCTCTGCTGCCATGCCCACCTGGCTACCCGGAATGCCAGTCCACTGCAGGGACACAAGGGACAACTCAGCCACATTCCCATGGCCAGGGGCAGCCAGCACCCCACCCACCCCAAAGCCCCTTCTCCAGCTCCACTTGCCCCACAGAACCATCCCATCCTGGCCAGGTGGGCAGGAATGGCCCTGAGGATAGGCACGAGCCGAGTTTTGGGAGTCCTGAAGCAGCAGCAGCAGCTCAAAACGGAGAGCAGTAGGCAGTCAGCAGGTGGGCAGGGAGGGAACTGAGGCTTCTGCAATCAGTGCTGCCCACTCCTGCCCCACAGCAGCCCCATCCACCCCACTGGGATGCACAGGTGGGGTCTGCCAGCAGAGCTGCCCCATGGGGGTTCCCCTTCCACCTGCCCACGCAGGACCCACCTCGGTGCCAACCACCCTTTCCCTCCGTGTACTGCAGCAAGGCAGGGCAGTGGGCCAGCACAACTGCTGAGCAGAGCCCCAGGCATCCCACAGTCCCGTCTGCAGACTTTGTCCCTTTACACATGAGGGGAGCAGGAATGTGAACCCCGGCAAATGTCACGGCTCACCATCCCTCCAACAGTGCCCTCCCCTGATCCCTGCAGTGCAGAGCAGGATGAGCCTGTGAGCAGAGGAGCTCACAGGGCTGGGGTCTCACCTTTCACAGCACTGGGATGGTGGGACTGAGGAATCCCTGTGCAAATCCACAGCTTGGCCTTGCTCAGGGCTCATGCTGAGAGCTGCACCATCCTGCCGGGCCCACCTGGCTGGCGGCCTGCTCAGTCTTACGGTGCTCACCCACTTGCAGCTGGACCCCTGATCCCCTCGCTGGGTGCCCTGCCCAGTCCTAAGGTGCTCACCTACTTGCAAGGGCCCACAATCCCCTGAGTGCCTGGGGCTGTGCCAGCCTGAGTCCTTGTGTAACCCCCAACCCTCCTATCTGCTGTGCTCAAACTGGTCAGGAGCCACCAGTCAGGTGCATGTTCTGCTTCCTCCTATTTTTTAAAACCAGCCTGTGATCTTTGAGACACCGTTCCCTGCCTCCTGCCCTTCCTCCTGGCCTGCTGAGAAGCTGCCCCACTTCCCAGCCCCACTGCTGCGCAGCACCCGCCATGCTCCCCTTGGTGCCCTGGAGTGCTGTGTTCCGAAGCTGTGGCAGACCCAGCACCGTCACCACTGAGCCCAGAGCCATCCCATTCTGGGGACTGTCTAATACAGTCTCAGCTCCTGGTCTGCATCCATAGCCAGGATGCTGCCATGCCTGAGCACCCATGCCACCTGCAGGGCAGGGGGCTTCTTGCCACTGGGCACAACCTGGTGCCAACCTCCTGCCAAGAGCTGCCTCCCAAGGGCACTGCTTGGGGTCCCACCATCACCCTTCTGTGCCCCCACAGTACCCATGGATGTCCACTCCCCAACCCATATCCTGCAGCAGGAGTTGTGACCAGGACAAGGAGGGTTACCCACAGCCTCTGGTCATGGCATGGTATTTTCCCCAGACCCTTGCTTACCTGCTGGAAACAGGTGTGCTGTGCTCTGTGGACTGCCCTGGTCTCACACAGTTCGCACAGACCCAGTCGTTATCTTGTTCCAAAGGTCCCCCGCGGGCACTATAGTCCCACTGATCTCATCACACCTCCCTGGGCTCCATCATAACCTAGAATTGGCTGCAGGGAATTTCTGAGTCACGTTTGGCCCAGGACCATGGGGACACAGCAGCGGAAATCCAGGCTTACGTGTCTGACTGGCAGCAAAGTGGGGCGTGAAGGCAGTGGGCAGGGCCAGGCATTAGAGAGTCCTGGGTCCCTGCGGTGGTGGGATGGGGCTGATAAGTGGCAGGAGTGGTGACATCCAGGACCTCAGTCTCTGGGGTTGGAGCAACTTGTCTCCATCCCTGGTGCCTGGTGGGGGCAGCCTGTGGCCACCTTGGCGCTCTCTGTGGTGAGCACAACCCAGGTCCCACAGCTCTCAGGTGGTAGGATTGAGCCTCTTCCCTCAACCTCTCCCACATCCCTGCTCCTCCCTGTCCACCCTCATGCCCATCAGTGGTCAGGTAAGGGCATGTCCAACACAGGCACCCACATGCGACTGCTGCCTCCTCGTTTACCCACTCCCCATCATTGATCCACTCCCTCAGCATGGAATGAGAGGCCATCACAGGGCTACTGCTTGGAAGCAAATAGCACCCCGTGTCATTTATTGCCTCCTTATCACTGCTCCCTGTCCCCACCCATGCCATTCCTTCCCGCACTCCAGCCTCCAGCCCCCCACCTGCACCCCAGGCTGGTCACTCTGCCTATGGCCCCCCCTCACCACTGCAGCCTCCCTAGCCCTCACCCCCCAGCCAGCCTTGGGAAGGGCTGCAGGACAGGACCACAGCTCCTGGCACTGCCAGGGCGACTCCTGAAGGCTGCCCTGAACTCAGCCCCCAGCTGCTCAGGTGACAGTCCATAAGGGACAGAGGGGTGACAATTGATGGTGACCCTTGCTCAGGGCGCTGTGGATCAATGCTGCCCTTTGCTCACCCGCTCTTTCCTCTTAACAAAAGGGGAGGGACAGAGGGCACCAGGATCACGCTCAGCCTCCCCTCCCCACACTTCCTTCTCCTTGCTGGCAGCCAGCTTGACGCTGCTGAGGTCATGCAGCCTTCAGAAAATGGATTTTCCCTTGGCCTAGGGCAGGCTGGGGGTGCTGGCAGCTGCCAGGCACGAGCCCCACAGCTCACCACAGCCACTGTGGCACTACAGCCCTGCCAGCCAGGCCTGAGGCCACTGGACACCAACACAGCCGATCCCATCTCTGGGAGAACCCAGCCTGGACACAGCCCAGTTCAAGCAACTGACAGCCCCTGAAGTCCCCATGCCCTGGTCACCTTGCCCCAGGCCACAGCGACTCCCAGGCAGCCTAGGAACTGGCTGTGAGCTCCTGCCCAAGCCCCCTCCCAACATCACCTTGAGCCCAGGTGCTGCATCCATAAGCTCCAGCCATGGATCCCCAGCACAGGGAGAGACAGCACAGAGCCCAGCACCGTTTTATAGACTTTTATTTCCAAATCTGGCGCTTCCATGATACACTTTTACACAGCCAAAGGGGAAGCGTGGGCATCTCCCCACTCCCTGCCAACAGAGTCAGGAGACAGAGGAAAAAAACCCCAACCAAATCCCCCAAAGGAAAAAACCCAAACTCAAGGAGGATGCTCCCCAGAGCCCAGGTCACAGCACTAGGATCAGGGACCAAGCTGCAGATTGGTCTACAAGAAGCAGATTCCTGCTTCTTGACTGGCCCAGCTCTGCAGGGATGGCTACCAGCTCTGCAGGGATGGCCACCAGCTCTGCTGCTCTTCTTCTTTTTGGCACTTGACACTTGCTCTCCATTTGGCAGCAGCATAAAGAGAGCCCTGTGCCCAACTTGGCAGAAACATGGGCCCTACAGCGCAGCAGGGACAGGATCCCAGGACTCTGGTGCTGGCACTGCACAGCCGGAGAGAAACTTGTAAACAAGCTTGTTCCCAAAGGCAAAGATGGGCAGCATGGAGGGGCCTGGCTGTTCCCAGCATGTGGGGCCAGCAGGCTTTCCCTCTGCACACTGGTCCCGAATGGCATGTAAACATGTCAGCAGGCCCTTCTCTCCTCATCCCTGGGAAAAGGATGACAGGGAGCCTGCCTCGTCAGGGCTGTGCTGGGGACCCATGGCACCCCCAGTCACCAGCCGTTCTGTTCCCTCCATACTCTCCCCACTGACTTGGGGATGCAGCCAAGAGGCCTTGGCCTCCCCAGGGGCCTGGAGGATGGTGGCACAAGTCCTCTCCTGTAAACATGTCAGGCTGGGCTACAGTAAGATGCCATGGCAGTGTGGTAGTAAGGCAGTAAGGAGCACACGGTCACGCAGCCCCGAGAGCACCATGGGGGTGAAAGGGAACACGCCGCCCCCCGAGCCAAATGCCCTGGCCTGAGGTTGGGGTAGGCACGGAGGAGTGTCATCTCACAGCAGGGCCAGTAGGAGCTGGGGTCAGGCCCCAGGCTGAGCAGAGACACCATCAGGATAGCCTGAATTTCCAGAGAGGGCCAAGTGCTGTTTATCTCCATCTCCCAAATTCAGGCCACTCTGAGCTGGGGTCCTCTGCTACTGAGGGGAGAGCAGGTGTACACAGAGCCCACAGGGAACCAGCTGGATACAACTTTTGTGGGCAATGCTGGACCCTGAAAGTGGAGCCACAACATGCTCCTGTGGATGCCAGTCCGCAGAGTGAGCACCGGCTCTGGGAAAAGCCAAGCCTGCTGCTAAGCAGGGCAAGGGTCATCCAGCTCCTTTAGCAGACCCACAAACCAACACAGGTTTGCTCTGTAACATGCAGGTTAAAGAGCACAACACCCAGTGGGTAAAAACACAGTGCTCACTTGCTGAGCGGAGGAAACCAGCACTGATGAGAGTGGGACCATCCTGGTACAGGACAGGACTGCACAGCAGAGCTTGTCTCCTCCCCAGCAGGCTCCCAGTGCCAAATTTGCTGCCCCATTCGTGTGTGCTCTTGGTGGCACACAGCCCCAAGGGGTGGTCCCACGGGAGGGCAGAGGGAGGCCTGGCTGCAGGGGGTTGAGGGACACCAGGCAGGAGGGTGGCATCAAGACACGTGGAGCTGCCCAGTGGGAGGGTGGGGGGCAGCAGGGCCAGCTGCCTTGCAGTGGGAATGGGACAAAGCAGTGCCAGCAAAGCCTTAAGGACTGCCTGGCACTGTTTCTCCAGTCCACTGGGGTTGTGGTTCTGGTAGCCCCAGGGAAACTGGCAAGGGGCTGTTGGTGAAACAAATGCTCCAGGTCCTGGGAACAGACCATGCGTAAAAATAACCATAGAAATTTCTCTTCTCTCTGATTACAAAGATACAAAAAGGTAGAAAACCCTCCCTGCCCCCATATCCTGGGCTCGATTTCTGTCCCCCTGCCACTGCCCACCCTCCACACACACACAGGCACACCCCACACACAAACAGCTCACAGAGAAAGAGCTTGGCCCCAGGGGGTCGGAGATGCCACCCTCGCCCGGTACTACCTGTCACACCAGGCAGGTGATGGAGAGCACAGCGGCAGCCGAGAGCCTGGAGGCTCCTGGCAGTGTGTGGTGTGGGCTGCTTGGCCCCGCAGCCCACAGGGCAGGGGAAAGCAGGGTTGGTTTTGGGCCTCTGACAACCATCAGTTCTGGCCCCTGCTCCATGGGGATACCAAACCTCAGCTGGCAGTGCCTGGCGAAGGGCCCTGCTTCTTCCATCTCTCTTGCGGACAGCTTCGGCCCCTCAGGAATGGCCATCGTTTCTCATTATTCTTCTCAGAGGAAAGAAAAACAGTGTTAAGCCATGGCATCTCTCCTGGGCCCCAGTGTCCCTTCCTCCCTATGCCAGATGGGGACAGGGCAGAAAACCTCTGTGTCAGGGCAGGAAGAACTGTCTCCAAGTCCCTGAGATCAGGGAAGAGGGAACGAGGGATGGGGTGGGCTGGGAGCAGTACCATCAGGGAGCAGAGCTAGAGGGAAAGAAATTACATAATGGAACAGGATGCCCGTGGAGAAACATGGCTGGGGCTGGCAGGGCTTCCCTAGGACTTGGGCTCCCTCCTCTCTAGCCAGCCTGGCCCTTGCATACATCTGTTGGGTCTTAGTGCCAGCACTGACCAAGGGACCAGCCAGGAGGCCAGCCTAGCTGCACAGAGCATCTTCCCTGAGTACCCACAGGCCACAGGCAAGGGCCATCATCTCTTGGGCACAGAGAACAGACTCAAATACACAGAGGCTTCTGCTTGTGCTGCACTACAAGCGTCTGGAGCTGTCACACCTGAGGCTTCTCCCTGCCCAGTCACTATTCAGGACCAGCAGACACCCGCCACTCACCCGGGGAGCTCACCCTTACACAGCCCTCTCCCTCCAAACTAAACCCCTTTGGGAAGAAACCAGGCAGGCAGGCAACGCACAAGATCAGCTGAACAAGACCTGGCTGAGGAAGGAAGGAGCACACTTACTCTGAGTCTGGTGACAGCTCTGAAATGCTGTGGGAGGTGGCAGAGCGAGGTGTCGAGGGACACGCTGCGGAGGGCGTCGAGGTCTGCAAGGCAGAGGGGGTGGCAGTGGTCTGGGGGCCTGAAGGTGTGCTGGAAGATTGCACTGAGGACAGGACGGAGGAGTTAAAAGAAGCAAGGATGGAAGAAAGGATATCTAACTGTTCAGTGGAAGGATGCCGGCTGGGAATGGCCTCCAGGTTCTCCCTAGAAGGTTGTCTCCTTGACAGCGGCTCTAGGCTTTCCCTAGACAGCTGCCTCCGAGAGAGACTCCCCAGGTTGTCCTGCGAGGGCTGCCTGCTAGGCACTGTGTCCAGAGGCTCTCTGGAATTGGATCTTCTGGACAGAAAGTCCAGCTGCTCCCTTGAAGCTTGTCTAGCTGATGCTAGCAGGTCCCTTGAAGGCTGTTTTCTAGAAAGCAAATCCAATTGCTCTCGAGAAGTATCCCGACTTGGCAACATGTCTGTTCGGTCTCTGGAGACTTGCCTACTTGGCAATGTGTTTAGCCACTCTCTAGAGACTTCCCTTACTGGCCCACAGTCTAGCTGCTCTCTTGACCCAAATCTGCAGGGTAAAGTGTCAAGGCAGTCTCTGGAGCCCTGTCTCCGGGGCAGTGTGTTCCCATGATCTCTCTGACTGGGCCTAGCAGTGAGTAGATCCAAGTTTTCCCTAGATGCATGTCTGCTTGGGATAGTTTCCAGGTGTTCAGTAGACCCATGCCTGCTGGGGATAGTGTCCAGCTCCTCTCTGGAGCCATGCCGACTGGGCACAGCTTCCAAGCACTCTCCTGAGTTGTGCCTGCTCAGCTGCTCCCGGGACATCTGTCTCCTCATCAGCATGTCAAGCTGCTCCCGGGATGAGTACCGGCTGGCCGGCTGCGACAGACTGCCGGCCCCAGAGTAGATCCTGCCATAGGAGGCAGCGGGGACAGCTCTGTGACCCAGCGTGGACGTCTTGTACCACGTCAGCTCGTTGGTCATCCTGCCGACGGATGGCAAGCCCTGGAGAGTTGGAGGGTACTGGAGGCGGTTCTTCAAAATCCCTGCATCAGACAGAAAGAGAAGTCAAATATTTGCACAACAGCGAGAGGAGCAGGAAAACCAAGGAGATAAGCCATGCCTCCCCAAGGGCATGGCCACATAGATCTGATGCTGAGCCTTCAGTCAACCTGAGACAGGAAAGGCCACCCTTGCCTGCTTGCTCCAGATTGTTACCTTTTCTCTGCCGTTGGGTCTGGGTGAGGGAGTTCTCATCCCCACTGGTCAAAGCCAGGTCTGGCTGATTATTGTTGGCTGCATCCTTATTGATGTCAAATCCCAGCTTCCGCTCAGAGCCCCACTTCTGCAGGGAGCAGGGGTGAACCTCACACTCGCCCAGAGCTGGCCAATACGACATGAGATCATTGCCGTCCACATCTGATGAAGGACACAGCAAACCAGGCCCCAGAGAAGATGGAGAGAATATTTCCATGAGCAGCAATTGAGCCATCACAAGACATGGCCTGACCCCCAGGGAGCTGAGCTCATCCGTTTGCCTGCCAGAGCCCCGGGACTTGCCTTTGGGAGTGGTGTTGGCAGGGTTAGTGAGGAGGCGTTCGCTGTGTGCCGCCCGCTTGAGCTGGCGCTGGAAGCGGCCCCGCAGGCGTACGTTCTCCTCGCTCTCCGAGGATGGGATGGAGAGGCTGCGCTCTTCATCCAGAGACAGGTCACTGTCTGAATCCGAGTCCTGGTCTGTAGGAACATGGTGCGTCAGGGAGACATTTGGAATCAAGGTGGGAGAGGTTCCTGCTGGCAGCACCAGGGAGGCAGAACCACCCCAGGATGACCATGCTTGTGAAGAGTGCCTTACCCCTTGCTGTCCCTCCCTCAGCAGCAGCCTGTGCCAGCTCCTCTGGCCCTATCACCAGGTACCTGTGAGAGGAGCCCAGCTCCATCTCATTGCACCTCGCTGGAAGGCAGCTGCAAATAGCCCTAAGATCCCATCTGCCTCATCTTCCAGGCTGAGCAAACCCACGTCCCTCAGCCTCTGCTTGCCTGTCCCACACCCCAGCCCCAGCTGGTCTAGCTCCAGTGAGTCAAATGTCTGTGCTGTACTGGGGAGCCCAGTGTCCCCAGAGATCCCACAACAGCAAATGTTCCCTCTGTTCTACCCCCTTGGGGACTGGCTGTGCCCATTGCCAACAATGAGGAGGACAATGGCTGCCTCTCCCTCCTATGCACCATGTGATTGGAAGTTGCAGCTGAACATGGGGTGGAAGACATAACCATACAGCCAGAGCCTGCACCGGGAAGAACTTCCCAAACCTAGGAACAGGGCTGAGCCTTACCTCCCCCAGCATCACGGTGGAACATTGCCACGTCGATGTCCGTGGGGCCGGCGTGAGCCAGCAGGCTGTGATCCAGGGCTGAGCCCTGACGTGCTGCCACATTGTCTCTGAAAGAGATGAGGCCCCCGGTGTCACAGTGGCAGGAGCCTCTGGCTCCACCCAGGCCCTGCTGGCCCCCAGAGCCCTGGCTGCTCCCTACCTGAGGTAAGCGCGCTGGCTGGAGTGGGTGCGGGCAGAGCGCACGCTGCTCACCGAGGACACTGTGGAGGCCCCCAGGGTGATGCGGATGAGCCCGCTCTCCTCAAACAGTGCTGTGTTGTTGTAGGCGTTGGGGCCCTGGGGAGGACGGAGAGGGCGTGTGCCCTGTTAAGGAGTTGCCACGGCAGCCCAGGGCAAGTGGGGACAGCCCTGTCAGCTCCTGTCCCAGACATGCAGCCTGAGCCCAGCGCACTGGGCTGCTCTGCCCTCGCCCACCTGTGTGCTCCTCGTGGCCTCCTCACTCTGCCCCTTCTTGCTGAGGCAGGCCAGCTTCCATGCCTCTCGCACCTCCTCATTCAGTACACAGAACAGGACCAGCACTGCCAGGCCCTGTGGGGACAGAGATGCCATGAGAGACAGCCTTTCACTGCCATCTGACCTTCTTGCCAACACTGGGACAGTCCCTGGCTCCTCCAGAGTCCAGTGTGTCCACCGGACTGAGATGCACCAAAGACCCTCAATACCAATGAGAGCTAACACCCATAGTGGCCATGGATGAGGGAGGAAAGGGTAGGGTGTCCTCCTGTCTGGCAGTGGCCAAGGAGCAAATGGCAGGGTCCCCTGCAGCAACACCAGCCACAGCGGTGGGAGAAGGTTGGCAGGGTGCTGCCTTGGATCATTTTGGGTGTCCAACACCTCCGTCACATGCTGTTCTCTTGCTCTGCCCTCTCAGAACATGGAGGCACCTTCCCTCCAGATGGTCCTTGCTATCCCTTGGATGTGACCTCTGAACCAAATGCCTTGCAGCCACCTCCTGCTCCATGTGACTTGTCACCACAGGCACAGGAGCAAGGACTGGCAGGAGTCACTCAGTGCCACAGAGGTGACAGCAGAAGGGACAAGGAGCTCAGCGAGATGTTAGGAGCTCAGCACAGGGCACCCATTCTCCACAGATGGCCGTGGGGACCACAGAGATGCTCTCCCGGGCTGACCCCTGCCCTCCCCAGCAGAGGCCGGGCAGTTACCTGGAGGCTGCAGAGGACAGTGTAGAGGTAGTGGAAAGCCAGGACACTGTTGTTGACAGCCAAGAGGCCAAAGAGCCAGGTAGTGCTAATAACTAGAAGCAGAACAAAGGAGCTCCGTAACGTCATGCTGGAGAGAGAGAGAGACAGACAGGGACACAGACACACGCCGAGAGGTTAGTGCGTACTGTTAATCTACAGTCTAGTGCTCACAGACAGAGATCCAGAGGGGAAAGTTCCTGCAGAGACCTCCCTGCTGCGCCCAGCACTGCAGGCATATCCCTGCACAGTGGCCCAGCTCTCCCTGACTTCCAGGCCTTCCCTTCTGGATCACACGTGGCAAACACGGGGGCCCAAATGACACAGGTCATTTAGAACCACAGAGAGCTGAGCCATGCTCCAGGGCTGGCTCAAGAGGGAGTGGGGAAAGGTCTCAGGAGCACGTAGGAGAGGAAGAAGCAGGTGCTCATAGCTGACAAGGGCTGAGTGCTGAATCCAAGCAGACACAAGAGGTGGCTGTGAGGGCAGGTGGGGAAAGGGGACCAGCTGGTAGGTCAGTGTGGAGATGGGGATGTAGGAACAAGAGGAAAGGACAAAGTTTAGGAAGGCTTAATGTGGCTGGCAGGTGTGGGAGAGGAGAGTGGCTGCGAGGCTGACACTGATGCACAAGAGGGGCCCTCTGCAATGGTAGAAGGAGGAGGATGGTCACTGAAAATGCTAAAATCCATGAGCTGCCAGAGCTCTGCTGGGAGTTTGGCCACTAATACTCACAGAACCGATTTCTTCTTGGTCTCCTTTTGGCCTGGGGAACAGGACATCTTGGCCACAAGCAGGAACATGACCCCATTCATCTGAAAGCGTTGGCACTGATTAGAAGCTGTGCCAAGGGCTGGCTCCGACCTGACCTCCCCAGTGCAGACTTCAGGTCCGCCAGGCCCTGCAAACATCCCCTCCTTTCCCCTTCATGCCTGAGCCATGGCTTCCCCCACGTTTGGCTGGAGTGAGGAGGGACAAAAAGAGGGCCTCTAACTGAGGGAGAGGGACACAGAGAATGGGACAGGCAGTGGGCAGCCAAGGAGGGGCGAGTGCCCATGGTGCAGAGAAGGGAGGCAGGAGAGGGTTGTGGGTGAAACAGGACAGGGTTTTACCACAATGACGACAGTAATGGGGCCTGCAAAGCTCCAGACCAGCTTATCATGAATGGAAATCCAGCAGAAGTCGGGGTTCCCGTAGCCCTCGGGATCCAGGCCAACAGCCAGCCCTGCAGGAGGAAGGGAGAGGTCAGGTCCAGACCCAGCAGCCTGGGACTTGTCCAAACCATGTCAATCCCATGCCAGCATTGTCAACAGTGAAGGGGCTTTCTTCCTGCTCCGTGCCTTGTGCACAGGCTTCCCCACCACAGGGGGAAAGAGTCAGGACTGTGAGACCCAGCAACAGGGACTTTATTTCCTTTTCCTCAGGTGTCCCTGACACAGCCCAGTCCAGGAGGCATTCACTGCCAGCAACAGGTCACCCAAGTATGCAGACTTAGGAAAAAACAAATAGACTTTAACTACAAGTCCTGAGGAGATGTGCTGAGAAATTACTTCTCCTTAAGAGGCAAGATGACAGCCCTTGATACATGGTCCCATGACCACCACAACACTGCTTGGTGCCAGCACTGCTGACCATAGCAAGCCCACCCTCAGCTCTCCACACTGGATGAGCTGGGCAACATGAGGTGGTCAGGAGGCTGCTGAGAAGCAGCATGGCTGGTTTGGGCATGGCTGTAGCATCAGCTCTTACCAGTGATGATGGCAGGCACTCCCCAGCCGATGGCGTAGTAGAAGCGCATGGCCCCGAAGTTGACGTTGCGGGCTTCGGTCTGCATGCGGTAGATGTGGAGGCCCTGGACGAAGAGCCAGGCGAAGGTGGAGAGGAAGAAGCAGTGGAGGAGGATGGCAATCACAGTGCAGAGAAACTGGGGAGACAAAAGCCACTCAGAGAGGGTCCCACTGTGCCAACACTAATGGTATCATCCACACCTCACCCCCATGGTTCAAGCCCACAGACCTGGTTCTCAGTGCGGTTGATACCCAGGAGAAAGAGCAGCTCAGAGAAGAAGAGGGTGACTGATATGTTGGAGTGGATGCCACGTGTGTTGGACTTGAGGCCTTTGAGGCAGGTCAGAAAGGAGAAGGTCAGCAGCAGAGACACCAAGGAGAGAGACACCAAGGAATAGGTGACAATTGCCAACGTCTCCAGGTCACCTTCCAGTTGCTGCAGCAGCAGAGAACCAAAGGCAAATAGCAGTGTTAGGGGCAAACACAGGAAGCTTGCAGAACTCTCAAACTGTATTTGTGTCCCACAAGGAATTTTTTGCCTGCGCCCAGGACTTTTTCTTCCTGTGCTGGGACCCAGCAGCTAACAGTCCCCACCATCACCCACAGCCCCACAGGCTGAGGTTACCTCTCGGTGTGAGCTGTCCATCAAAACCCCAAAGGTGCCAAACTGGGAGCACTGGCAGTGGACGTGGGTGGTGTTTCTGTACACGAGCTCGCAGTCCCTGGCTGTCCAGAAGCCAGAGGGGTTGGTCCTGCAGCCACCAAAAAGCAGAGTGCACTTAGGAGAGAAGACACACATATGTGTGTGGGGAAGGAACTGCAGAGAAGAGGGGTGACCGACAAGGCTCTTCTGCCAGCAGATACAACTGCACTCCTAAAGCTGAAGTACTGGAGCCAGAGAGTGGATGTGGCACTGAGGGAAGTGGATTAGTGGGAGACTTGGCAGTGCTGGGTTAACAGTTGGACTCAATGATCTTAAAGGTCTTTTCCAAATTAAATGATTCTATGACCCTGCTGTGGCCTCCCAGCAGAAACAAATCCCATGGGAGAGGGAGGAAACCCCCACATCCCAGTGCTGCTCAGGGAGACTTGGGGAACGAGGAGTTGAGTGGGGAAAGCAACTCAAAGAGAGTGACCCAGTCACGCTTGACTCACAGGTTGGAGTGATTCCACTGGACACAGAGAGGTTTGCTCCTGTTGGCTGTCTCCAGCAGGTAAAATTCCAGCACAAGAGGGGTGTCCAGGGGTCCTCGCAGGAAGGTGTGATTGCTGAACACAGACACACTCACAATGGGGGAGTTCATCACAGGATTCTTGGGGAGCCTGCAAGGAGCAACAGAGCTCTACCATCACTATCACCGTGTGTGGCAGCTGCAGACCACCAGAGACTTCTCAGGTGTCCCGCTCTGACATCTCAGAAGGAAGAGCTCTGCCCTGTCCACAACAAGGGGCTGGGAAACATGGCACAGAGCAACACCAAGGCTGGGAATCAAACCCTCTCCACTGCAGACAGACTTGGCAACTGCCAGAGGTAACAGAGCAGAGTCCAGCCAGCCCCTCTCCACTGGTGCTTGTGGGAGAAAAAGGGAGGAGGACGTACCTGACGCTGCGGCGATCCACCTGGTAGCGTGCAGGCAGCAGCCCCCCGAGGGTGCGGTACATGATGAGGATGACCACGGTGAGAGTGGGCTCAGGCTCTGGCAACGCCTGCCTTGGGGAGGAGTTCTCCACAGTGTAGTTCCCTTCACTCCCAACCAGTGTGGGCACTGCTGTGGGGACAGCTGGGGCACACAAGGGGGTGGTGAGAACACACACACACACACGCTGCTCTGGAGACAATTTGCAAGGCCATCAGGAGCCTTTGGGATGTGGTGAAGTCTAAAGCTCAGGCTCTCAGGGTTGGCTCTTGGACCTCTGACCGAGCCAGGTTTCAGTACGGTATTTGCAAACTAAATGGCTTTTAAAGGTCCGTTCCAACTCAAACCATTTTATGATTCTGTGTCTTTCCTGACAGCTGTACCCTCCCATGTTGTTTCTTGAGTGATGCTCACGTGCTCACCTTCAGCTTTTGGAGGGCTCAGCACCGAGAGAGGCAGCACAACGTGGGTGTGAGGGTCCCAGGCGGGCTGGCCCCGGAAGAGGCTGCTGTGGTAGCGAGGGTAGCGCCGGCGGATGTGGGAGTGGTTCTCCATGCGGTCGATGCTCAGCACTGCGGAGGAGCAAGGCAGTGGAAGTCAGCTCTAGGATGGACACCTGGAGAGCAACTGTGCTCTGGGGCACCCCAGGACTCAAGTCCCTGGCAAACGGACCATAGGAGCCACAGGTGGGGTTGGGGCTATGACCTGCGTTTAGGCGTGACACAAAAGTCTCAGTACCCACAGTGCTCCTTCCCAGCCCAGCTCCTTGCTCTGCCATAGGGCAGACTACTCCTGCCACCAAGGCCAGCTGCTTTTTCACTAGAGACTGGGAAGTAACTGGGAGCAGGCAGCACACTCCTGGCTCTGCTGGATCTTGGAGGTCAGCTAGTCCAGGCAGGGATGGGACCAGGACATCTCTCACAAATGCCTCCCCACATTTAAGAGAGCCACCAAGGACATTACCAGCATGCTCCTTGAGATGCAGTGAGATGAGAAGGGAACAAGGTGTGATGGAGGAGCATCTCTGCACCACTCAGCCAGCCCCAGCCCCTACTCACTGATGTTGGGGGTGACGACACCGACAGGGTTGAGGTAGGTGAGTTTCATGTTGCTGGCCAATGTGCCCGAGTAGTCCCGCAGCTGCTCCATGAGGCTGGCGCTGCCGTGCTCCCCGTGTGGCAGCATGGCCCAGTGCTCCCGGTTCTCGGGCGCCAGCACAGAGCTGCCTGCATGCAGCAGGTTCTGAATGGGAGAGACGTGAGGGCAGAGGGTGAGCATGGCCTTTGGGCCTCTCCTGACCACCCCCAGACTGCAGCACTGTGCTCTCTGCACAAGGGCTCTGGGAAGAGAGGTACTTTCTACTATGATGGGCCCCCACCCTCAATGCTCATCAGCCAGTGCCCTACAGAGACATCTTCCCTGCACCCGTGCCACGAGGGACTTGCCACCAGCAGTAAGACCTCCCTTTGCCTTCCCAGGCTGAGCAAACCCAGATCTCCACCTCTCCTCATCCACTCTTTGCTCCAGCCCTGACCATGCAAGTCTTGCTTCCCTGAGCCACTGCTGCTGTGGAGCCCAGTGCTCCTGACAGGATCCCGCCACATCCTCGATCCCCTCAGAAACACAGGGTGGCTGCTAAGAGAAGCGGCATCAGAAGCCACTGTGATCCGGGGGAAGGACTCACCTCGTTGAAGTGGGCGTCCTGTGTAGCTGTCAGGCCAAAGCCGTGCTGCTGGCTCTCAAAGGCCATGAGGCGGGACAGCAGGCGGAAAGCTATGTGCACGTCGTTGCCAAAGTAGTGGTCCATGTGGTCAGTCACAGCCCGGAGTCGGTGGGCCAGCTTCTTGGCTTCAATTGTGTTCAGCTCAGTCTTGTTCCTCTCCAAGCCCTCCAGCTGCCAGTGGGGAGAAAAGAGGGGGTTAAACAATTCAGCAGGTTCCTTACCAGGAAACTGCATCCTTACCAGGAAACTGGGATGCTGCAGGCCCTGCTGGACACAGAGGTTATTTCTGAAGCCATGGCAGAAGCCATGGACACTCACAGTGGTGGTCACTAGAACAGGGAGCACATCTGCAGACAACCAGCCTCCAGCAACACACCAGGGTCTGCACTGGCCCAGCTAACTCAGTACCCTACATGACAGAGGCCAAGGAGATGAAAGGACGGGGCAAGACCCAGGCAATACTTCCCTGGAAACACTCCTGTCTTCAGTTTCAGGTTAGCCTAGATGACATGTAAGTGTTGAATACGCTTGCCTGGATATTTCAAAGGGATTTGTCCCTGACAGAATCTGGGGGCTACAGAAGTCCCATGGAGCAGACATCCCACCAGCTTCAAACCAATCAGCCCTTCTCAGGGTTACTTATTTTCCTCTCAAATACTCTGGCAGGACACAGGTCATTTCTTAGGGGGACAGAGATTAAACAAAGCCAAGTGAACTTAAGATCAGACCACTGCTCCCACAGGATGGATTTGGGGGAAGGAGATGAGAAGAGAAAGGCACTGAGCACTGTGGCAAGGCCCTCTTGTACTCCAAGTACCCCTGGAGAACTGAGTGTTTTGAATTCTGGCTGTGAGCCCTTGTTCAGAGGGCTCCTGCTCCGTCAGGGCTGCAGAGCCAAGAGGATTACCAGCACAGACAGCTCCTTGAAGGCAGGTGAAGTGCAGTTGAAGAGATCTGGCTCCAGCCAGCCCTTCTCCTCATCACAGTGTCTGATGGCTGCACCTAAAACAAGGAGGAAGGGCTTGTTGGAAATTCAGCACAGGAGACACGGCTGCCCTGCTGCATCCTCCCAGCAGGCATCCTCTGCACCAGCTAAACCCAAAGAGCGGCACTGACAAGTGATGGGGAGGGCCTGTAACACCCCAGGGCCATCATCCTGCTTTGCACCAGTGCAACCCATTCTACTCTTGGTCTGCAATGCCTCAACAGGCTGCTGCCATCCCCTCCCTCCAGGAGCTGGGTGCCTATGTGTGCTTTGGGGCTGCATCACACCAGGTGCCATCACACAGGATTGCAAAAAGGACTAAGTGCCTTGGCAGGACCCAGGCTGGAGAAGCCTCGGGGGACACAACTGCGCCCTTAGGCATGTCTGACCCCAGGATACGGAAGCCCAGGCAGCTCTAGGCATCCTCCAGCTGAAAGCCTGCAATGCCTGCTGAGGTCCTGCTCTCTCTATGGGGCACAGCTACCCCAGGAGCACAACAGCCCTGCTGTTGGGCTGGAAAACCAGCCCCTGAGATGAGCCCCTTCAATCAAGGGGGTTGGAGCAGTAGGATGGTGGACCCCACTGGGGAGGATCCAGCAGTGTGGGTTCAGTATCCACTGCCAGCCCCCAATCCCTGGCTGGAGCCCAAGCACTTGTGTACAGCAAGGGAGTTTCCAAAACTGAATGGGATGACATGTTAACCACCACCAAAAACGCTGCTAAAGCCAACACAGAGAAAAGTGTTCTTGGCTGGGAGTGTCACCACAAACACTTTGAGCAAGAGAAACCAGGCAACCCCAGTGTACCCAGCAGGACTTGGAGCAGGTCCTCCTGGGGGCAGCATCAGGGCACAGGAGCCCACTCAGGTGCCCATGGCTGGGAGAGGGTAGCAGGGAGAGGGCAGGGAGAGGAAGCTTGGAGCAGACTCCAGTTGCTGCTCAGAAAAGCCCCAGTGACCAGCGTGCCCCGTCCCACCACCTCCAGCTCCTAGCAGTCCTCCCAGCCACCCTTCTCCCAGCTGCAGAAGCACAGGGACCAGTGCCATTGCAGCAGGGAGCAGGAAGAACAAGGAAGTCTCCATACTGATGGCTTTCCCCTTGCACACAACAGAGATTGACTCAGATGCAGATCTGGGCAGGATCTGACCCCCAGGTCCCTGTGCCTTCCCCTGCCAGCCAGGCAGAAGGAACAGGACCTTGTGCTGTGCCTGCCCATCAGTTCCTGCCCCCATCCTACCACCCCCCACTCAAACAGTTTCCCCTTCTTCCACCCCACAGCCATTCCTCCCTGGCCTCACCACCCATTGTTCGCCACCAGCTCCTTCCCTGCCCAGCCTAAGCAAGCGAGAGCCATCTGGGAGCCAGCATCCATCCCAGCCAGGGAGCAGAGCACAGACCCCCCAGAGCCAACACTGCAGGCTCGGCACAGCGGGTGGCAGGGGATGCATGCGGCTGCAGCTGGGCTTGTGCTGGTTAGTGAGCTGGGAGCAGGGAACAGTGTGGAGGAGCAGTGAGGCCAGGCAAAGCATTGGGAAGACTCTCGGCAGCTCCAGAAGCAGGTGGGGAAAGCGCAGGGGTGTGCAGGGTGTCAGGCAGGGAGCAGGGAGGGAAAGCCATGTGGCACAGCCCTTACAGCACAGGGGGAAGGAGATGGGAACAACCTTACCTGCACCCCTCAAGCCTGAGCACGGAGGGCGAGAGAACCGGGGAGAGAAGCGACAACAGTTAGGAGCCGAACCTGCCTCCTCCTGGGGTGAACGGCTGGAGAAGGACAGGGTTTGTATTGTCCCCTGGGGCTCACACTGCCCTACACTCCCAGACACCCTGACGCTTCTGTTGCTGAGGACAGCTTTGCCTCCTCCAGCTTGGGATGCTGACTCCTACCCAACATTCACCTGACATCACACTGTGCCCCGTTTCCCTTGTAGGGCACATGGGGATGGGGCTGGTGGAGCCACAGCAAGGCACTGCGCTTGCTGTGCCCGGCCTGACTTCAGCCTCAAGCCTGGTGAACCCAAAAAGCAGCAGAAAGAAGATGAGGACCAAGACGGAGGGAACAGCACAGCCCCATGGCTGGGTGATGGGTCTTACACCCCACAGCTTGTACCCAACCCCAGTCCCACAGCCAGCACCCTCCGCTCTCTGCTCTTCCCCAGGCTGTGGCGTTTTCTCCTCAGACTTCCTTCTCCCATACTTCAAGCCCAGCTGAACAGGACTGGGGCAGTGCAAGAACAGAGCGATATTGCCAGGGCTGCTACAGGACAGCCAGGCTGCCCCCTCCCCTCTCCATCCTGTCCCCCACTCACCCAAGGAGCCTTTGGGACACAGCACCGCAGCCGAGAAGCCAAACTTGGTCTGGGGCCACCACACACCTGCCTTCAGGCTTTTGGGGCAGCCGTCATAGAGCACTGTGGAGACACACTGGTCACAGGGCTGGGCCACTGACGCAGCCCCGTGGCACCAGCTCCCCACACTGCCGTGCCCACACTCACCCTCGCAGCCACTGGGCGTCACCTCGGCAAAAGGGCTGTCACAGCTGTTGCACTGGCGGCCAATGACCCCAGGCCGGCAGTGGCACCGGCCCGTCTCCCTGTCACAGGAGCGCGAGGTGGAGCCCACGGGGTAGCAGTCACAGGGCAGGCAGGTGTCACTGCCTCTGGGGCGGTAGTGGAAGTCCTGGGAGGAGATGGGGACAGTCATCAGGGAGCCCACTGGGACAGCAGCCGGGGCTGGCTGGGGAACCCCTGGAGCCAGAGAAGGTCAAGGCTCTCCTGATTTGCAAGCACCCCACTGCCCCCATCACCACCATGCTGCGGCAGGAAGGCTGTACAGAGCAGCTGAGCAGGGATCCAGCACAGAATTGGGCACACAAAGCAGGGCCTGGGCAACTGCCAGGCCTTTGGAGGGGACAAGGAACAGCATCAAGAATGAGCAGGGTTTCAGGCAAGCCATGGTCCATGTCCCCCTTGGCACAGCTGCCCCTCACCTTGCAGTGGCACTGCCCGTTGGTTTTATTGCAGTCGGGGTCAAAGCCCTTGTTCACATCACAGTTACAGGGCCCACAGGTGGGGTTTCCCCACCAGCCCTTCGGACACTGCTGGTCCATCCTAGAAAGAGAAATACCTTTGATGTTACAACAACCAAATTCCCCAGGCCTTGTTCTGCCACCAGTCCAGCTGCTCAGCAGCTCCAAGGAGGCAGGTGGCACCGAGAGGTCCCTGGTTACATATCCAGGATGAGAGGCCAGCACGGAGCCAGGCACAAAGGCCATGGTTCTGCCCTGTATCTCACCTGTGCTCGCAGTACTGCCCAAAGAAGTTCCCACTGCACTCGCACACGTAGCCCAGGGGTGAGCCTGGCTTGCGGCGACACACCGACTTGTTCTTGCAGGGGTTGAGGTGACATACATCCACACAGTCCCCTCCGTAGTACCCTGAGGTGTGGACACAGAGCACCATGTAAAGCAAATAGCTTCTCCCTGAGACATGCTGGAGTATCAAGGAGTGAATTCAGGGGGCTCAGGAGGGATTCTGCCCTCCAGAAAAATTGATGAGTGTCTGACAGGGATGTGACTTGCCCAAAGCATGGACAGGAGAGCAGTCACAGGCCAGAAGGGGGTCACAAGGGAGAGGAGAAGATAAGCAGGCACGAAGAGCAGAGCAGCGTCAGGGTGCTGCAGGTCCTACCTGGCTGGCAGACACAGGAGTAGCTCTGCCACTCATCCTTGCAGATGCTGTTGGCTGGGCAGGGGTTGGAGTCGCAGGGGCTTGGCACACTGCAGCCAGCCTCCACCCGCAGGGCATGGCTGGGCTTGGGCAGCACGGTGCCGGTGAGGCTGTCACCCACTCGCACACCCTGCAGTGCAGGTGACAAACTCACAGTGAAGTTAGGACAGACACACGAAGCTCCAGTTCTCCTGCCTTCCACAAACTCCCAGCAGCAGCCACTCCCCATCCTTCTTATTTAATGCTACCCCACGGCACCTCAGAGCCTTGAATGCCCAGAAGGAGAGTGACACCAGCAGGATGGATGCTGGCAGCAGTCACCAGACTTGCATTTCCAACTCTCCACGTAACAGACCCGCTGAAAAGGGAAGGCTCAGAGCAATGGACTCACCTGTATGCAGCCCCTCAGCCCATTCTGCACCTCGCCAGAGCCCAGGACTCCCCCCACATGCAGGTGTTTCACCTTCAGGCCATGCAGTTCATTTCCCACAACCACCGTGTCCTGCAGAAGGAAAGGGAGTAATATGAGGCAGTGGGCACCAGCCCTGTCCCAGCCCTCTCAGGGGGTGCAGCCCCACCTGTGTTTGCCAAGCATCCCCCACAGTTCCTGTCCTGGTGCCAGGGTCTTAAGCAGCACCTACCTGGTAGAGCCCAAAGTCCAGGGTGAGGGTGATGACATAGCGTGAGTCTCGCCCACTGTGGACGTCCCGCAGCTCCAGCTGGAGGTCGTGCCATTTCCCATCACTGAGCTGCAGCTGGTCCAGGAGGAGGCTGGTGCTGCGCCCGGACCCCCTGCTCACCATGAAGGACAGCAGACCCCCAGCCAGCTGCAGAAAGGGAACAGCAACGCCAGCAGTGAGCAAAGACCTCATCAACTCTGGCTGCCTCCAGCCTACCCCCTATCGGAGCACGGGGAGGGGAACCCATCCCTGCTAGATGCCTCTCCCCCCAACTACCCTCTGCTTGGGATGGAGCCAGCAGGGAGAACAAGGTCCCCAGGCTCTCCTGGGGCAGACAGCAGCAGAGGCTGGGCCATGGTGCTGTGGCTGAGGCCGTGGCCATACCTGGCAGAGCAGGGTGGTGTACTGGCCTGCGTGGGCCTGCAGCAACACCCCATCCTGCTGGCGTGTCCGAAACGCCAGCCCCAGGTACCACGGCACTGAGATCTTCACATCCATCTTGAAGTCCCAGGTCAGGACACTGTTGCCCTGAAAATAGTGGGCATGGTGCATGGCTGGAAAGGAAAGTGGAGGTGAGGAGAAGGGATGGGCGCTTCACAGGGAGCACTGAATGCAGGGACAGCAGAGTTAGTTCATCTCACATGGATCCATTACTCTGCTTCCACAGCAACCCCAGCACAGCCTTGCACATGCCCACCCTGCCCGTGCCCAGCAGTGCCCGCTCACTCACCGTAGCGGCAGTCTTTGCCCCCAAAGCCAACAGGACACAGGCAGGAGTAGGTCCCCCAGCTGACAGAGCAGGTGCCTCCGTTCTTGCAGGGGCTGGAGTCGCAGAATGTGTGCTTGGCATGACAACCTGGAGGTATCAAAGTCACCTGTATCAACCTCCACCAGCTCACCACCTCCCCCCAACCCACATGGAAAGGCACCGCTGCCTGCTGGCCTTTTCCCTGGCTGTCAGAGGGGCAAGCCCAGCTGCTCAGTCTCTCCACACAGACCCTGCCTGCTCAGGGATGAGGGTTAAGGCTGTTGCTGCTCCTTATGCCAGAACAAAGATACTGTAGAGCTGGA
Organism: Dicrurus megarhynchus; assembly: GCA_013399195.1. Classification (NCBI taxonomy): domain Eukaryota; kingdom Metazoa; phylum Chordata; class Aves; order Passeriformes; family Dicruridae; genus Dicrurus; species Dicrurus megarhynchus. The sequence goes on from VXAD01000578.1 coordinate 1,651,778, forward strand.
CTGATGATCCAGCATCTCCCAGGCCAGCCAGCTCAACAGGTTCTGCGCTTGGGATCAGGGGACATTCCCAGAACATTAACTGAGGTGGGCATTGGATCATTTAGGAGGACCTGAAGGCCTTGTCCTACAGTGAGAAGCTGCTCAGCTCCAGCTGTGGTGCCACGATGCTGTTACAATCCAGCAGCACTGCTGTGTGAGGAGAAGAAGCGATTCCCAGGGCAGGGGCTGGCAGGAGCAGAGGTGCTGGTACCTGCAGCAGTTCCGTTGTTGGCGATGTAGGAGGCCAGGTCGATGCGTTTGCTGTCGATGAACAGGTCTCTCATGCATCCCACAAAGTCCCGGTGAGTGATGGGGAAGTTTTCCGGCAGGTTGGGGACCCCTCCAAGGAGCAAGGGACCTGTGAGGTCCAGGGACCTACAGGATCAGAAGCCCAGGGCTTTAAAAGGTACAGCAACCTCACACTGGCCCAGCCAGCTCCCCAGTGCACGGGGCTGGGAAGCAGACATCCTTAGGGACAGGCACACACACAGCCAAGGTCCCAGATGTGAAGGCCTGGCTCCTCAGGGGACCTCTCCCCATTGCAGCAGTTCCAAGGAACTCACTTTTTTGAGCTGGTCTGCACACCTTCTGCAGCACAGGAGTAGTTCCCAATCTCGCTGCCGAACTGCAGGGCCACTGAGGCATCACATTCATCTATTGTCAAGATGGCCACCTTGTCCTTGGAGGGGCCCTGCACCACCCCCAGGGTGCTGACCTTGGGCTGAAAGCAAATGCAGGGTGTCAGCAGCACACATGCCCCAGACCCAAGCACCCAAGGGTTCACACAACAGCAAGGAAAGGCCTGAGCACGGCCCAGGCTCTGCTGTGCTCCTGGAGGCATGAGCAATGCAGGAGGGAAACCTCCAGCCGAGACCAGCAAGCAGCACCAGAGAGGGACACGGGCAAGGACACCACAGGGAGCGCATTCCTGCTGCCTCCGAGTGAGGCCCTGAGTGTCAATCTGTCCCTGTACCCAGCTGCCTGCTCCACTGCATCCATCCCTGAGGGCTGAAAACCTCCTCTACCTTCTCTCCAAAGCCCCGGCCATGGGACAGAGCCAGGAAACAGGACAGTCAGAGCTGCTCACTTGTGGGGAGAGAGAGCCATGAGTGTTGGGGGACAGCTGGGGCACACGTACCTTGTTGTAGTAGCGGAGCTGCAGCGTGTGCCACTGCCCATCACTCACACCCCCCGGCAGGTAGGGGCTCACCACCGTGCTGGACTCTCCTGAGGAGACAGGGATGATGGCAGGCTGAGGGAAGCCAGACAGCCCTCAGATGTTCCCACCCTTCCTGGGCACCAAACCCACTGTGCTGCTGATGGCCTTGAGAAGCTCATAGTGACACAACAGGACAGAACAGCAGCAGAGACACCAACAGGGTTTGTCCACGCTCCTAAGCCCAGGCAGAGCCCTGAGACATGCAACTCATCCCCTGTGCTATCCACTGATGCTCACCAACACTTCTCAACCCTGCTTCCCTTAGCACAGGCTCCATCCAGGGCAGCACTCTGCTCTCCCCACTCAGCATAGGCCTTTTCACAGCTCCCATGACACAAATCCCACAACAGGCAGGGCCAAGCATACCTGTGGAGTATTTCAACTGGACCTGCCCCTGGATGATCTCCACTGCCAGGAAGTCGTGCCTCTCGTTCAAGCGCCCATTGTAGAGCAGGAGGCCGCTGGGCTCCACAGTGCTGAACCTGGGGCAGGGGAGGAAGAAGGAGGGCAGGGTGTGTGCAAGGAGCATGTGGAGATCCCCCCACTCCCATGGCATGCACCAGTATCCCAGCACAGCAATGCTAAGATCTGAGCATGGGGGCCTGGCATGGAGGCAGAGAGCTGGCAGCAGCGAAGGGCAGAGGCACTGCAGGAAGGGATGAGCTGATGCCAGTGCAGATTCAGAGCCCTTTGGCTAAAGGTGCCAGGGCAGCCCCGTGGGGAAGCAAAGCCAGTAACACAGGGGTGTGGAGAGCATCGGGCAGTTCCTGGACTGGCCCAGCGTGCCAGAGCCACCAGAGCAGGGCCAGGTGAACCGAGGATGCCGGCATGCAGCGGAGCAAAGAGAGAACTCACGAGAGGGAAAGGGTGAGGTGGAAGCGCTGGCGCAGGCCCCGGAACATGATGAAGGATCGCGGTGGGAAGGAGCGCGTGGACACCTCGCAGAAGGGCGTCTCGAAGCCGCCCGCCGGGCACTGGCAGCGGAAGCCGCCGTCGGCGCCGTTGGTGCAGGTGCCACCGTTGCGGCACACGCCGGGCAGGCACCGCCCCGCGCGGCTGTCCACTTCACAGTTCTCGCCTGCGGGAGCAAGGCCACGGGCTGGGGACGCGTACACAGCGGCCACCCAGCGCTCCTTGTCTTGGGAATGCAGACCTCAGCCTGGATTCGGGACAGGGCAGCTGAGGGGAAGGCATCTGTGGAGCAGCTGGGGGCCAGTTAAGGATATGACAACCCAAGTGTCACCCAGGTGCTCTCCACAGTAGCCAGTGAGCTAGCAACCACTGCCAGCCCTGCACGAGCCACTGGGCTGGATGTGATGCCAGCTCTGGCTGAAGGGGCAACTTTGGATCCAGTACGGCATGGGAATGGGACAGGAGGGCACTGGCCACAGCTGGGCTTCACACTCCTAAGGATGGAGAAGCAAGCCAGGGAAGTCCTGGTAATGCTGAGAGTGACTCCTTGTGCCCTGCCATCACATGGACCTGGGACAGGCATCTCCGTCCTGTCTCCGGGGTGTGGGGACAGCCTAGTGCCACTGAGCTCCCATCAACAGCCATACAAGTGGTACTGTGAGCCTCCAAACACTGCATGCAGGAGCAAAAGCCCAGTGGGAAACAGCCCCACGAGGGAGAATGAATACCCTTGCACCTTGCTGGCATGGGTAACAGGGATGCCCCACGCCAGCTCAACAGTGCAGGGTCTCTGTCAGCCCCTTTTCCTGTGCTATCCCCACAGCACCCAGGGAACCACTCAGCTGCAGTCCTACGCCCCGGGCCCTGCTCCCATTACTTGCTCTGTGATACACAAGGAGGATGAGGAGACAGCACGAAGTGACAGGCAAATGAGCTCATTAACCCTTCTGCTAATGGCTGTTCACGCTTCAAATGCTGGGGGTTAATTACCACTGACTCTGCTTATCTCACCAGGAGCCACCGACAGGAGAGCTCCAGGCAGCCATCTGCTGCCATGCTCCCTCCCGGCAGCGAGAGCAAGGCAGGGAATCCCTCCTCAGTAGCCACAGGCCACCTCCCCTCACCCCCTAGTTGCCAGTTCTCCACAGCCTGTTGGGAACTTGTGGCAACGAGACACTAGCTGGACTGTGAATTTCCCCCCAGCCCCCCCAGCTAGGACCAGATCTGCCTGGATCAGATCCTGCCTGGTGGGGCACCCTAGGCCCAGCCTCCCCTTCTGTTCCGGGTGGGTTGCAGCTTAGCCACTGCACATGGGGCCAGTGTCTGGCTCCACACCTCTGCCAGACCAGCTGAAGACTGGCACAGGCTGAAACCAGCAGACGGACTCCAATGGTCCCAGAGCCCATCACCCTCCTAGCATGGGGCACAGCCAAGAAACCTCCTGTGCCGCAGCCTAGCACAGCTGTAGTCCTCCTGCTCTGTGAAAAAGGGAGGGAAGTGATGGCCAGGGTCCCCAAGAGTCCTCCATGCCAACATCCCTACAAGATAGATTTCTATGGCAACCCCAGCCCTGCACATGCGGCACCATGGAAACACAGAGAGCTGGGAGCAGAGCCGGACCTCTGCGGACACAGAGAGGCTCTGATGCCCACTGCCCTGCTAGGAAGAGCACCTGCCATGGTGACAGCAACGCCAAGGGACCCGCCCACCCCAGGGCCCCAGCCCAGCACTCACCGCTGAAGTGCTGGCGGCACACGCAGGTGTATCCGCCCTCCTTGCGGGTGCAGATCCCCCCATTCAGGCAGGGGTTGGAGTAGCACAGGTTGATCTCCGTTTCGCAGTAGTCCCCGGTGAAGCCCTGGGGACAGCGGCACCGCAGGCCGGTGATGGGGTGGATGGGCCGAAAGAGGGTGGAGTGGGAGGCGATGAAGGGGGCGGAGCTGTCGAACTTGAGGACGGAGATGCACTTCATGTAGTTCTGGCAGGGCTCCCGCAGACACACGTTGTCGTCGAAGGGCAGCACCTCCAGCATGGAGGCGCCCGTCAGCACCATGCGCTTCATGTACAGCTGCTCCTGCAGCTCCTCCGAGCTGAAGTAGCGCCCACCCCGCGGCGCCAGGGCCGAGAAACTGACATTGAGCACCATGCCACCCACGTCCGTGTCGTTCTGGATGTTGAAGATGAAGATGTCCTCCTTGGGCGTCGCAAGCACGGTGGCCACTCCTTCCAGGAAGGTGGACAGCAGCGGGGAGAGGAACCGCTCCTGCCACATGTTCTCCAGCCGCACCGTAATGCTGTTGGCCAGCATGTCCTCCGTGATGATGATCACCCGCAGGACGCACTGAGCTGTCACGCTGTGGATCCCGTCTGTTGGGGGGAACAGGAACATGTTGCAGGTCTCTGCCTGCTGCTTGGAGGGTCTCCTCCCTCCCATCCCAGGGCAGAGCCCTACACCCCAGTGTGGCCCCCAACAGGTTTGAGTCCTTGGCTAAGGAAACTTAGAGCCACAGCCCCAGAGGCTAGCCGGGGGCCCCCTGGGATGGAGGGGGAGCGGCCGGTGTGGCTGCACCTTCTCCCTCCCATCAAGCTCTCCACTGAGAGAACTCTCAGGTTTTCTCCTTGTCCTGAATCTCGGCAGCAAACTGAGCTCTCAGGAACAAAGGTGCTCAGGAACAGAAGGAAGTCCCAGCAGGAGGTTTGGTGAACACAGGAGCTGATGCCAGGGCCTGGGGTGTTTTGCTTCCCTGCTGCGCCCTGGCTGCCTCCCCCATGCTGCCTTTTCCCGCGCTCTCCTCCTGCCATTTCCTTCCTCTCTCCTCCAGGCTCTCCCAGGCTTTTGTGCTGGTCTCCCTGCTTCCCCCCTTCTCACCATCTGCTCCGCATCTCTTCTTCTCTCAGCCCATCTCTGGTTTGTTTAATTCTCTTTAATCTCTATTTTCCTTGGAAACAAACTCCTTTCCTTTGGGATCCCGCACCACACGAGCAATCTCCCAGGCAGGAGCAGAGGAGCATGCAGGGACACTCAGAGCATGCCTGTCTGCTCTCTCCCAGGACCTTGGCCAGCAGCAGCAGCACACCCGCCACACATCGGGTGCACTCTCAGCATAGCAAAGCAAGACTGTGCCAACCTTGGTGGCCCCAGAAATGCTCGAAGGGGCTCATCAAGAACCTCACTGCTCTTGAAATGAGGCAATCCATCTTCCAGCCCATTGCCAGCACCCCAACGCTGCTGCTCCATGGGCATTAGCAGCACATAGCTGTTGTCTGTTGTTCCCATCTCCCACCCCACATTCACCTGAGAGCCTCAAAACCCCACACTTCCTTGGAAAACTGGCTCTCCATCATCATACCAAGACAACATTTACATCAGCACATCTCAGTGGTGACTCCCATGACTAATCCTGGATCCCAAGCCTTGCTGTAACCTCCCCTGTGTGCTTCACCTCCAACCCAGTGCAATGAGGCATGAGGAGCAGCAGGCTTCCTGGCACCCCCGTCAGCCCCAGCCCTGATGAAGACCAGGTGTGCAAATGCCAGCCAGTCATCCCTCATCCATGCCCCAGCTCCAAGCCTTACGTACAAAGCTGCCTTTACTGTTCTTCTCTTCCCACGGCTGCTGCACTGCAAAGCCTTTTGATTTCCCTCAGCCCTGTTTGAAGTTTGCAGTGCAGGAGGAGGATTTACAAATTGAAACATCTCCCTTTCTTCCACCTCTCTCTTCTACTTTTCAGAAGGTGAAAGCTTTCTGGCGACCCTGCAAATTCCCGCGCAAGCAGCAGCCTGAGCGCCGGGACTGGTGCTCTGGAGATAAGGCTGGCTCCAGGCTGGGGAGCAGCACGCCAGTACAGTCACCCAGGAGCTAATCTCCCACAGGGAAGGGGGGTTGCTTCTCTCTGAAGTCAAACCCCACATGGAAGCAAGATGAGAAAGCACCCCTCTGTGTGACACCCTGCCTGCTCTGGCACAGAGGGCAGCACGAGCGGCAGCAACAAAACAGCTCCATCCAGCACCTGGCTGGACATGCCAGGGGATCTAGGCCTGCCTGGGCTCAGGGCAAGGAACTGGCATCATCACCTGCATTCCCCAAGGCACATTCTCTCTGCAAGAGGCTCACGGGGTACCGAGACCACACAGACCTTGGGAGGCAGGAGTGAGAGGAAAACCACAAGCCACACTTTGCGTAACATGCTCCCCAAGCCACCCTCAGCCTGGCATCCCTCCCTGAGGAACCACCTGGTGAGACAGTACCCCAGGATGCCATCACTTCGCCACCACGTCCCTTCTCAGCACACAGCTGGGTCGTGTCCCAGCTCCCTCTCCTCTCCCTTTGTCCCCTCCTTGCAGTTGGTCTCTCTGGTCAAGGCAAGCATGAGCTCAGCGCGAGCCCAGCTCCCTCCCCTCTCCTCTCCTCAGCTCATAGCTCACCCAGAAGCAGCCACGAGGCCCTGGGGATAGCTCTCACTCTCCCCAAGGGCTGCTCAGCTCCCAGCAATAGCCAGGCAGACATCTGCCTGATTTATGGCTGTTATTAGGCCTTGGCTGACACGATACTGAGTTCTGGGGCAGGCTGAAGGCCAGCAATGAGTCACAGGAGCAAGGAGCCTGTGCCTGAGGAAGAAAGTGAGCTGGAGGGTACCTGATGCCTTTGGCTTTGCCCAGCCCATGGCAGGAAAGCCAAAGCATCCCTTTCCCAGTTCCCCACAGCAATGTGGAGCCAGGCCCGGCTCCACAGCCCTCCTCAGTAAGCTCCCCTGTAACACTGTCCCACCTCAGCATCACACCCAAGGCTGTCTCCCCCCTCAGCTCCGTGCAAAGGGAAGCAGATGGTTAAGAGAATGACCTGCTGCAAATGGGGAAAGAAAAAAAATAAAGCTACCAGAAGAAAGCCCAAAGCTGGCTGGAGGCACTGACCCCCCATGGGAGGTGTTTTAATCACGAATGCTCAGCCTTTCTGATTAAATCCTGTGGCTGGAGAGCTGGTGCCTGGTGAATATTCATGCAGCAGAGTGAGGAGTCCTAGAAACATGGCTACAGGGAATGGAGCAAGGAAAAGGGACAAGGGACTCTAACCCCTGTGCTGGACACCATTGGGCCATTGTGTTTGCAATTCCAAGACTGACAATTACCAGCTTCAAAAGCAACAAAGCTAAAGAAGAGATCTATGTCTTCTTCTGGGTGGCAGCAACAGTGTCCAAGAGAGCAAGAGCCACTATTAAGACTGCAGTGGCCACCCCAGAGACAGCAAGGGTGCTCTGGGGACAGACAGGGTGGCTTTAATGTTTGCAGGTGAGGAGCAGTAAAATAAGTCCAGACAGAGAAGTCAGAAAAAGAGACAGGTATGGGTATGGTGAACACTCCTCGCCGCTGCTGAAGGGCTTTGGCAGACCTCTCAACATTTTGATAATACTTTACCAGTTAAGAGATCTTGAAAGTATATCAGGCTCCCATCACCCAGCACAGAGGATGAATGTCATTCTCCTGCAGCTGAGCCTCCACCCTTGCCAGCAAGCCCAGAGAAACCAGTCTGAAACGGTTTAAAGTCAACATGATGTCAGCCTCTTACACTGCCCCGATTTCACAGTGCTGCTGGCCAGGGACACAGCCCCTCCATCCCACTGTCCTGCATCCTCAGCAGCCAAGAGCACATTTTAGCAGCCAGAGGTGTCCACACGCCTATGAGAAGCTGGGGTCAGTTCTGAGGCTATCTGCCCCACTGGAAAGGCACTGGGTTTGTGATGGCCCAAGTCTTCTGCCTCCTACAAGGGGCTGAGCTAAGAATACACACAGCTCACAAGCAGGCAAAAAGGCCCCTTGTTCTGTGTTTTAGGGGGATTCAGCCTCCCTCAAATGCACCATAAAGGCAGGCAAGCCACTCCCTCCTAGGATGCTGCCCCTTGGGGCACCCACGTAGGTGCTACTGCTGCCTTCCAGCAGCAGGAAGGTGCTCTGGCAGGCGCAGTGTCCGGGGCAGACAATGCAGCCGGGTCTGAATGTCCTGGCTGCCAGCTCTGCAAACCCACCCTCCCTCTGCACACAGCGACAGCATGGGGCCGGCGGAGCTGCCAGCTGGGCGGGGGGCTTCCAACAACAAAGACTGAAAAACCAAACTAGACTTCCACCTCCACAGCCAATATCAAAGCCAACAAAAGGCCCATTTTCCAGTGTCTCACTTCCCTTGCCAGAACGGCTCTTCCCCTTCCATCTTCTCCCCTCCTTCGCTAGCACATCTCTCCCATTCTCCCTTCCCGCTGGAAGATGACGACATTCTAATTGCAAGGGCCCCCTTGCCGCGAGGCAGCTCGATACAGGACTTCAGGACGTGATTGTCTCCTGCCTTTGTGCAGGGTTAAGTGTGTGAGGAGGCAGGGCTTGCATAAACACACTGGGGCAGAAGCTGGAAAGGTCAAAACCACCCCCCACCTCCAGCGATGGGCATGTGTGCGCCTGCAGCCGCTCTCGGCTGGCCCTGCGGCTACAATTAGCCCCCTCGGAGCCCCAGCCCGCTGGCAGGCTGGTGCTGCTCATGCCAGATTGCCTTGAACAGGTATCCTTTTAAAGCCCTCGTTCCATATTTTGAAAGAAATCCTCCTCTCACAGAAGAAGCCAAATCGGGAGATCTAAAAGGGAAGGCAGCTGGTAGCCGACGGTCAGGAGAGCATCACAATTTAGAGTACGGCTCCCCAGGCACTCCTGGTAATCCAGTGCTTGGCCCCTCCAGAGAGGGCTCTTGCTCTCCCTCCCCCAGAGCCGTTCCACGGTTCAGCGATGGACAGATGCCTCCATTTCAGATCATGCATCCGCCAGCTAAGAAAGGCTGGTGGTGAAGGCAAAGCTCAGGCTCTGGGAGGTCCAGGTCCAAACCGTGCTTTCTCACAGGCAAGCCCCTAGGTCCATTTTGTCCTGTCCTCAGCAGGGCTAGAGGGAACCCCTTCACTCCACAAAGCCACCCCTAGCTACTGCTAGCATCCGCATTTGGATACTCCAGCAACACACACTGTGCAAGAGTTCCAGGCACTGCGCTCAGGTTTGTCACAGCTGTCCCCTGCAACACTAAATTGGCTGCAGAAAGGTGGTACCAGGCTTTACAAGTCACCCCACAAAGCGCAGGTGTTGGCAGGTGCCACAGCCAGGATCCGGACTGAACTGTTTGCTACTGGCAGATGGGTGTTTAAAAAGGCTCCTTCTGCACTGAGCTCAATCTCTCTCTCCCTCCCTCCCACGCGGAGCCAGGGAAGCGCTCAGTCCCGGCAGAGAGAAGAGCCACCTGGGCTTGGGAGCAAAGCAGTGTACCAGCTGGCCATCCTGGGAGCCACCTCCTTCCCGGGCCAGCACCCTATGGCACACAACACAGCCTGGCTGGCCACAGCACCTGCAAAGGTGCCTCACTAGCAGCCAGAAGCGCTCTCACAGCTCAGTAACGATGCTTTGTTCTTGCAGACCATTTCCAGCCTTGGCCCCTTTACGGAGCGCTGCTCGGCAGCCTGCCTCCCATGCCACCCTTCACACCACGCCAGTAGTATTCCCTGACTAGAAGGGACTCCCAATCCAAATCTTGTTACCAGTCCCCAACCCAACCCCCCATGCACAATGGGCTGTCCCAGAGGGACCCAGCAGAGCCCCCCCCAAAGGTACTGCACTGAAGGTTTAATGATTTACACTCCCTACCTGTGACAGTCACCAGCATGGAGGCCACAAGCGGACGGTTGTTGTCCAGCTTACGGCTCAGCCTCAGCTCCCCGCTCGATTGATTTACAATCAACAAGTGCAGTTCGTTTCCCCGCTCAAAGGTGTAGAAGAGGCGGTCAGATGCATCTGGGTCATATGCTGGGACCTTCCCTATGACCCCCGAGGGGAAGGTGTTGGATTTATTGGACACGTAGTTATTGAACAGGATTTGGAAGTTCTTCAGAACAGGGCTGTTGTCATTCTGGTCAATGAGTTTGATGTGGACTGTAGCTCTGCTGACCAGAGGGGCAGAGGTGGCCTGCACAACAATCACATACTCAGGTTTTGTCTCATAATCCAAGTCTATCAAGGCTGTGAGCTCCCCAGAAAAGATGTCCATCTGGAATATCTCAGGGATGTTGCCTTCCACAATTTGGTACATGATCTGGGCATTGGGTCCCTCATCCGGGTCAACAGCTGTGATTTGGGCCACCACAGAGCCTACAATGCTGTTCTCCTTTACCAAGACCTCAAACTCTTCAGCAGGAAAGACAGGGGCATTGTCATTCACATCCTGAATGGTAACCTGGATGTGGACAGGAGTTCGCTGAGGAGGGATGCCCCTGTCCACAGCGTAGGCAGTCAATTCATAGACAGGAACGTTCTCGCGGTCCAGCCTGCGCACAGTGCGAATGATCCCCGAGGTGGGCTCTATGGTGAAGTCTCCATCCCCATCCTCCCCATTCTGGAAGGTGTACTGCACTCGCCCATTGGTGTGGGCATCCCGGTCGGTGGCAGAGATCTGGAGCACGCTGGTGAAGGGAGGTGCGTCCTCAGAGATCATGCCCTGGTAATGAGGGCTGACGAACTGGGGGGCATTGTCATTAACATCATTCACCATGATTTCAACATATGTGGTGTCCGCCTTCTGGGGGATCCCATTGTCCTTGGCAGTGATAGCCAACGTATACGTGACCTGGTCCTCATAGTCCAGTTCTGCCTGGAGAGTGATGGCCCCAGAGTCTGGATCAATACGAAACTGAGGGACGTTGTCTTCCAGGTAGTACGTGATGCGGGCGTTTTCCCCCACGTCATCATCCGTGGCACTGATCACCACCACGGTGCTGCCCACAGGCCGGTCCTCATTGATGCTCACAGAGTAGTGGGCACTCTGGAACACAGGCCGGTGCGTGTTGGCATCGGTGATGTTGATGTGAACGTGGCAGTTGTCACGCAGGGTGCGATCAGAGGCCGTCACGGTGAGCACGTAGCGCCTCTCCTGCTTGTAGTCCAGCGGCAGAGACAGAGTGATGAGCCCCAGCCCACCTTGCGTGCTGATGGAGAAGCGGTTCCGTGTGTTGCCTCCTGTGATCTGGTAGGTGATGGCACTGTTCACATCCCGGTCGATTGCCGTGACGCTGAGGACGCTGGTCCCCACAGCTGCATCCTCGTTCAGGCGGATGAAGTATTCCTTCTGGGTGAACTCAGGGCGGTTGTCATTGACATCCATTACAGTAATGGTGACGCTGGCTGAGGCGGATAAAGATGGAGAGCCATGGTCACGAGCCTCTACCCCAAAAAAATAGTGCTCGACCGATTCCCGGTCCAAGGGCCCACTGACCGTGATCCACCCCGTGGCACTGTTCACCACAAAGGGTGTGTCAGCCGAGATCCCTGTCAGTTTGTACTCCAGGCGCGAGTTCTCACCATAGTCTGCATCCACGGCCTGGATGTGGATGACAGAGTGGCCAAGGGGAGCATTCTCCAGGACAGAGATTTGAAAAGGGGTGCTGACAAAAATGGGGGCATGGTCATTGATGTCCACCACCTGGATGCTCACCATGCCAGTGTTGTTAGAAAGAGGAGGACGCCCCGTATCCTGAGCCCGGATCCTCAGGGCGTACTCCCGCTCCACCTCAAAATCCAGCGGGGCCACCACCTGTATTTCTCCAGTTACACTGTCGATGGAGAACTGGCCCCGACTGTTCCCGCTGATGATGTTGTAGTGCACCAGCGCGTTGTTGTCCTTGTCCAGATCTGTGGCAGTGACGCGCAGGATCTCGGTGTGGGGCCGTATGTCCTCCCTCACTTGGACAATGTAGCGCTTCTCGCTGAACTGAGGGATGTTGTCATTCTCATCAAGGACCGTGATGTAGACCTTGACGGTGGCGGAGCGGGGTCCTGGCTCCCTGCCCTGGTCATTGGCTTCCACCACCAGGGAGTACTTCTCCATCTTCTCCCTGTCCACCAGTCCGCTGGTGGTGATGAGGCCGGAGCGGGGATCAATCTCAAAGACGTCGTAGGCAGCCCGTTCATTGACAAAGCGGTAGCGGATGTTGGCATTGGGCGGGGAGTCGACATCGGTGGCCCGTAGCTGGAGAATGGGGTATCCCTCCTCCACGTTCTCCCGGATGGTCTCCCGGTACTCGCCCTGCTCGAAGACGGGGTCATGGTCATTGCGGTCAGCCACAGTGATGGCCACCATGGTGGTGGCAGAGAGCCGGGGTGCCCCGTGGTCAGTGGCCGTCACTCGGAAGTAGTGCAGGTCCATGCTCTCGCGGTCCAGGGGCTGCGTGGTGGAGATGAGCCCGGCCCGCGGGTCGATGCTGAAGAGATCCCGCGAGCGGCTGTTCATCAGCGCGTCCATGGAGTACACCAGCCGCCCCGCCTCGCCCCCGTCGGGGTCCTGGGCCGCCACCGCCACCACCGCCGTCCCCGCCGGCTGGTTCTCCGCCACCTCCGCCTGGTAGTTGTACTGGGGGAACAGCGGGTGGCGGTTCGGGGCTGCGCGCCGGCCCCGCCGCCC
>VXAD01000578.1:1664524-1718990 GCA_013399195.1 Dicrurus megarhynchus
CGCGCCCCCGCCCGCCCCGCGCCGCCATCTTGAGCGCGGCCGGGCGGGCTATGAGGGCTGCTGTGGGCTGTGGGGGGGTACTCCGGGCCGCGGGGACTCGGGCGCTGTGCGGGACCCGCGACCTCGGGCCGGCCGCGCCCTGCAGCGGGGTGTGCCGCCCGCGAGTGAGCCCCGCGGGCTCAGCGCTGCCGGCCGAGTCTGTGCGAAGGGCTGCACCGGCCGGCCCCGGGCGAGGGGCTCCCGGAGCCTCCTTGCCAAAAGCGCAGGGCCCGCGGACACCGTGACACGGTGCACACAGCACGCACCTGCCGAGCCCACCGAGCCGCTGCTGCGGCACTGCCGGTGCACCAGGCGCCAGAACGGTCCCCGTGCCACCGCCAGCGTCCCCACGGTCGGGCTGTCCCCCGTGCCCGAGGAGAGCCCGCGGGGACAGCTGCCTTGCCGCCGCACCAAGGGCGAGGCAGGAAAGTGCCAGCGGTTAGGCAGGAGGCACTGCCGTGCCTGGCAGCCCCGCAGGCCCTTCAACCCGCACGTGTCCATCTGGAAGCGGCACCACGCTGGGCATTTGCAGGGATGGGTTTTACTGTGTGCTCCGTTCCCTGTGTCCTGCTCTTCCAGGCGGTGCAAGTGGTGTCACATCCCCTGCCACCCGGCTCCCCCACCCCTCGGCACACAAGTGCGTGGCACAGATTTAGCTATCCCGCTCTCCTTCCCCGTCACAGACCCCAGCTGCCACCACGTACCAGGTGTGGTATCATCACCAGAGGGAAAGTTGCAGATTTTGCTTCCTGCATCCCTGATATAAAAAAACCCCAACCAACCCTGCATTTTTTCCAAGGAAAATTCAGTTTGAGGCCCTTGCATTATGGTGATTCATTACCGCATCAGCCTCATAATTTAGTTGTTGGTTTGATTCAATCAATTAATATCTCATCCTAATCCACTGGAGCTCATAACGGGCTTAGGAATAACAGGGTTTAGGTCTTCATTAGTGTTTCGCGTGCCACAGCAGGGGGACGTCCTTAGCCATGTCCTGCTGAAGGAGAGGGCACACTGGGGCAAATGCTAGGGAGTAAAGAGCCGTATCAAGGAGGAAAATAGAGCAAATCTGGGAGATGGGGGGAAGTTAGGATGGGGTAGGGAAGGACACACAGTGCCTCCATGAACATCCCAGCTCCAAAGGGGCTGCAAGAGCCCCCTGTGCTGCTGTGCTGGATGGGCTGTGGTTCAGGGCGCATAGGCTGGACAGCAAGAGGACCCCCATATTCACACCACAGCCAGGCTGTTCATCGCTGGCAGCCCTTATGTAGGCCCTGCATAGCTCCCAAAACAAACTCACAAATTAACAGTGGGATGGATTCACACTGGAGATGGGGCTCTGCTGCTCAGACATCACTCCCAGCACTGCAGGAGCCATGCTTGCTCTCCAACACACTCCCACCCCACAGGAAACAGCACAAGGCTGTGTGAGGTCCCACTGTCCCTTTGCAGAAATCCGAGTGGCTGCTTGGGAGCTGCACGCTGCTTTGGACAGCACAGGCCATCTGTACAGCAAGGAGGGCTCACAGGAGATGTGCTGGCCCCAGGGCACAGCAGGTCTGGGGACCTCAAGGGGGTCCAGCTGCTACTGTCCTGATAGTGGCCTCTGCTCCAGCTGTGGCTGGGGCCGTGGCATCCCACATGCTGCTGCTGCTGCCACAGCTCTGAATCCTGATGTCACCAGTGCTTTGCTTCTCTGCTCCATGTTCTGGTGCTCCACCACCAGCTCTCACCCAGCTTTGGTTCCACCAATGGTGACAGATGGTCCCCTAGCAATTATTGTTAGTGTAAATGAGGGGCTGTCCACTGATCAGGGGTTTGACAGCAAGCAGGCTCCCATTCCTAGGGTGGAAACCGAGGAAGAACAACATGGGCTCTGCAGCATGCCCAGTATGTCCCCAAACCACTGGCTAGCCTCATGCAGGGCTGGTGATTCCCTCCCATCACCCCTGCAAGAGCCAAGGCCTGGCCACCACCGGGGAAGCCACAGGGTGGGCAGAGCAGGAAGGGCTTGTCCTTGCCCTGTTGCTTGTGACGAGCATGTTTTAGGACCATGACAGAAATACCAGGCAGGCCCTAAAGTGGTGGCCAGTGCAGCTCCGCATGGGCCAGAGAGAAGTTCCCCTGGTGCTTGCACAATGCTCAGGGCTGACACCCAGTGAGTGTGGATGTCTAAGCCGCTGGAGAAACCAACATGTTAATTTATGAACTCCACTGGATGGGTAATCTGCTGTGATTAACTCCTCAACCACCACATAACACCTCTGGCTTGGGTGGTCCTGCACCAGCACTGACAGGGCTGTGGCCATACCAGCCCTGGGCATGCTGTGCTCTTGGGGGATTTACCTTCTCCCCTCCAGACCCTTAAGCATCCACTTGAGCCCTCCCACTGCCATTAGGATAATGCCAGAGCAGCCCTGGCCCTGCACACAGCTCACCCTAGAAACCTCATTTATCAGAGGACAGCTCATCACCCACGTGCAACAGGAAGATGCTGGCTGGATCATACATCACACCTCCTCAAACCGGGGATGTGCCATCAGGAAACCAAATCAGGAGAGAGGCAATACTTTTTAAAAGTAATGAAGGCTTTCAAGTTTATTTGTTCTAATTACCCAGCTGACAGTTCAGGGGAGGAGGAGAAAAGTATCAGGGTATTACTGCCACAAAATAGTTGTAATTGAATCATTCCAGACAATAAAGCAGAAGCGCAGGTCACAGGCAATGCATCGCTCCCCCCCACCACCCCTCACTGTTGCACCACAATAAAAACAGCAATACGAGGAGACACTGCTCTAATTGTGCCCTATTACAGCAAACAATCTCGAGCGTCTCACCTACACGGAGAGCAGGACCCGCTGAGCAGCCTGGGGACAGTGAGTTTACATGCTGCAGTTTGATTCCCTGCCATGTGTGAAGGCCTTTCCTGGGCAGCAGGTGCATCTCTCCCCCTGGACCCCACAGCCAGCTGCCCCCCAGCTCTTCCAGCCCTGGCTGCGGTGGCAGCAGGGTGGTGGGACAGAGGGTGTTATGCTGCTCTGCAGCTGGCCCGGGGTGAGCAACCCCATGGACAGCGGTGGCTTGGGGATACCAACGGGAGCCACCAGCTCTGCAGTCTGGGCTCCTGGCAAGCAGAGCCACAGGTCCTGCTACTGCTGGGTTTGCCTGGCACAGCAAAGCCTGTGCTGCATCACCGAGGGCAAGTGCCAGATGAACATCCCAGCACAGCAGCAGGTGATGGGCCAACAACAAACCCCAGCAGCACTCAGAAGCAAGCCAAGGTTGGCTCAGGGGCACATGCAACCATGTGCTGCACAGAGCAATGGGGCACAGGAGAGCCACCACGGGGGACACGCCAGTGAGCACTGGCAACCCTTATGTGTCACACTTGCCCGCAAGTGTGCAAATTGCACACTTCAAGGCCACACGCCTGGGGACTCTGGAGACAGGCCAAAGAAGCAGGAGCTGGTCCCGATTCTGCAGGCAGCTGTGTTTGATGCCATCCCTACGTTTGGAGTGGCACAGCTTGCACCCGGCATTTACACCTCTGCCCTGGCGGGGCTGTGCCCGTGGCCCGGCTGGCTCCCTTGGCACAGAGCCAGGAGCAGAGACTAGCTTCCTGCTGCCAACATAGTGCTCTGCCCAGTGCCTGCTGTCCTCCCACCACAGAACCCCTGCCATCCCAGGCACCCCAGAGCTGCAGGCGCAGGCTGAGGTGTGGGAGCACACATCGGCGGCCGAGGCGCGATTCATTACACTCGATGCAGACCATTAAACCTGTCCTTCCCGGGCTCGCTGCCTTGGCAGCTCTGCTGGGAGCGAGCTGAGGCTGCACACACCTTGCGGGGAGTGAACTGTGAGTCCGGCTCTGCCAAACCCTGAACGTGCAGCAGCGATGCTGGGCAGGCCCCAGGAATGATGGCTGTGCCCCTAGCAAGGGCTGCTGCCCTCCACCCTTCCTTATCAGCCAGCAACACGGCAGAAGAAGACAAGGCCAGAAGCTGAGTGAGGGAAAACTACTGCATTACCCCCATTTGGAGATCAGCACCCACTGCTCTGCCTCCATGGGCAGCAGGCACCCAACCACCCCTGCTGTTTTGGTGCCCCCACGACAGGATTGGGCAGGCAGGGCTACAGTCACAGAAGTCCAGTTTAAGACATTTTTATTCTTCTGCAGGTTACACTTAGTGTTTAAGAAAATACAGGATCCCTTTTGACATTCATACATTTTTACAGGGAAAAAATAGGTTTCTCTACTAGGGTGGTTATTAAGCTTGGGCATTCCCAGGCTGACTTCCTTGCCCCCCTTGGCTGCCAAGCCAACCCTCCATTCTCAAGCATCACTGCCCCAGTGGCCAGTCCAGGCCTGCAGAGCTTGTGCCAAAGTAAATACAGTGCCCAGTATTTCCAGTTTCACTTTCCAACAGCTCCTACACTGGCTACTGCAAAGGAAGACCTGGGGACAGGGAGTGTCCACACCGCGCACACGAATATCTAAGAGACCCACGTTAGTGTGACTATCTGGACCAGGGAAGCAGGTTAATCCCATTTGCTAGAAACCTAGAGGAAATATAAATAAGGGTTCCCCACACTTAGCGTAGTCACAAACAGCTACTGGACACCAGGCTCACACTGCCTCTGAGCGCTGCCACGGGGACAGGGAGGGCAGCGAGGCAGAGCTGCTATGAAGCTCAAGGCAAGAAATGCACACGCTGCACGAATAGAGCGTGCCTGCCCAGGGGCAGCCCCTCTGCTCGGGGCAATGCTGCAACACAGGTGGCAAGCAGCAGCTTCACTTGGCAGGACACATCTTTGTGCTGTGTCCAGCCAAGGGCTTCCTAAGGGCAGCGTCACCCATGTGGCTGTTACTTCTAGGCTGCCACAGTGTGCAAGAAATTCAGATTTAAACATCACTATAGAAAGCAGATTGAAAAGCAGCTGCTGGGGTAAGCCCTCCATGACCCAAGGTGGGCTACTGCCCAGAGGCAAAGCTGAGGGCCAGGAGGGAGTGAAAGGCTCACTAGACGAGGCGTTAGACAGCGAGCAGCTACCTTCCCTTGGCAGGGCTGCAGCACATTGGCACTAGCAGCAGGAAACAAAACAGATGTTACAAAAGCTTCTTCCAAGCACCAGCAGACTCCACTTGGTCACTGCAGGGAGAGAGACGCACACGGAAAAGAAATGATACTCTAAGGCAAAGGCCGTTCTCTTCAGGACCTCAGGACACCAGTGCAGCTAAACATCCCCCCATGCCGGCTGCTAAGCCCCCACAAGCTCTCTGCCCTTCCCACTAACACCAGCTGCCCAAAGAGCTCCTGCTGAGTCTTGCAGGCAAACCACGCGCAAGTGCCCATCCTGCTGCGCCTGCCCCGGGCACCAGGCCCCAAGGCACCCCATGCCCTCTCTGCCGCTGGCGCTTCCAAAGGGCTGGTGAACGCTGTCCCAACCTTAGGCCTCGCACAGAGGGATATAAGGTATGAGCTGTACTGGAAGGGAATGGGGAGAAAGTGTCAACAAAAGACATAGTCGATCCAAGTGGTTCAAACTCCAGTCCAAGCTGAGGAGCATTAGCTGGTACCAGAAGAGATTTCTGGGAACTCCTTATAAATCTCCAAGATGATCAGTTTGTCCATCTGGCACTGCTGGTCCTCCTCCTCCTCACCCAGGATGCGCTGCAGGATGCCCTGCAAGTCGGCGAGGCGGTGCTGGTGCTGCAGATAGGGCGTGGAGCGGATGATGGCGTGCATCAGAGACAGATACTCCATCCTCAGCTGCCAAGTGGGAGGGGACACAAACCACAGAGCACCGTGAAAGATTTGAAGTGAGATAAACAAGCATGCCAGCCTCCATTACAGCATGAGCACAGGAACAGCTGCTGCTGCACCATCAACCAGAGCACAACTCCAGAGGCACCTGCTTTTCCTTAAGTATCATTAGTAACTATGGAAAACTCTGCTTTTCCCACAGCAACAGAGTGCTGCTCCTCCCCTGCCCACAAACACATGTACGTCCCCTGCCTCTTGCAACACTGAATGACAGATTCCTCCCACTACTGTTATTCACAGAGGGTCTCTCTTCCCAAAGGTCCCTGGTCAGAAGGGTGCAGACCACCAGAAGGCTGGCAGATCTTTCTTCAAATATGCTGGTGTGCCATGCAGGATAAATCCTGCCTTCCTCCTCAGCTCCAAAGGTTGATTTAAGCACCCAGAAATGTTGTGCCCACCCCAGAACTCCACTCTTGGCTGCACCAGCAGGGCCCATGAGGGGCCAGGAAAAACACTATTGTTCTGGGACTGTGCTCCCTTCCCCAATGCCCATGGGTTACTGTGAGCACCTTGTCTCCAGGAGAGAGATCGGCAATCTGCCGCACCAGGATGTCTATCAGGACCATCATGTCCGTGTGATAGAAGATGCTGGCTGTATCCTTGCTGGCAAAGATGTCCTGCAGAAACTTCAGCACTGAGTGTGGTGGCTGAGGCTGATGCTTGAAGATGCAAACTGGATCATCTGGGGGGGGCAGAGAGAAGAGACTGTACTGAGCCACACGCTCCCCATTGCCCTTCTGCTCCATTTTCAGGGCATTTCCCTTCATTAGACCCTTTGGCTCTGGAGAGGAGGCTGCCCTGCCCTTGGCCAGCCACTCCCTGCCCATGGATAGTTTTTGTGCCCAAAGACCTCAGTGCCTTGCACAAAAGTGTGTAATCAGGACAGTGGCTCTGCAGGCTACCAAGATGAGACCAAACTCGTTATGATTAGCATTAATCACTGTTTATATTTCACCTACCATCCCAGGTGAAAGCTCATTAGCACATCGCCTCTAAGTATCTCCCGTTTTTGCTCAACAGCCACCACTCATTTTCTCCCTGATTTATTAAGAGGGGTCCAATAACCCCTCTGAAAAGCCCATCAGAGCCTGTACCAGAAACAAGTTTTCACCAGAGACCGGGCTAGTACTGTCCCAGAAGCAAATAAAGAAACACTTCCAAGTTTAAATGAGCCACCACATCCTGTTCTCTTGCAAAACATCCCTGCAGACTCCAAGAGGGGCTCTGGGCCATGGCAGCTCCCTCAGCAGTTGTCAGGAAGGCGGGCAAAAGAGAAGCATCTTCATTAGGTTGTGGCCCCCCTCTTTCTTCTCCCAGCTCCTCACTGTAAGGTGATCCCTGCAGGGAATCTGGCAGGGAAAGGGCTAAACAAAGGCTTTGGGAGGAGGCCAGACACAAAAGAGCACTGAGGTGCCTGCTGCCCTCAAGCTGATATAGTGTGGAGACAGTGATTTGCAGCCCCAAAGAGAACTAAAGCCAGAGTAAGATGAGCTGCAAGCATCACAGGATGGGTTATTTCCAGCAACTCAACAAAATGAGTTCTCTCAGGCAGCAAAGCCCCTGTGCTCCAGAAGGTATTAGAAAGCACAATAGTGTCCTGCAGCACGGGCTGAAAGACCTGGCACCGCTCTTCCTGCAGAGATCTCCAGCGTTCCAGCAATCTGCTCTGCAACAGTTCCACGAGTGCACTGGATTTCACTCCATGCCTGGAGTAGACACAAGGCTAACCCTCTGCTGGCAATTCAGAAATGGGAAGTTCCACTCTCAGCAGCATTTCAGAAGACAAAAGCTCCCTCTGCATCTGTCCCCCAGGGCAGATGTTTGCCAGCATGGGCAGAGGTTTGTGTGCCAGCACACATCGAGTCCTCTGCCTGTCCAAGGACAGAAGTGGCCCAGGACCAGCTTTCCTCCCAGACAAGAGCTTGCCCACGGCAGCTGGTCTGCGCTCTGAGACAGAGCTGATCTGACCCAGAAGTATATGGAAATGGCAGCCACTCCTCTCTCCCTAGATGCCATCAGCCATCACCTTATTCCTTGTGCAGCTCCATCTTCAGCAATGCAGACTGTCACCCTCACAAACTCACCAGGAAGCAGCACATCCCGCCTGAGCTTACAGCTCCTCAGCTACCTGCACCCCCGACATCTTACCCCATAATGAGCATGGGGCTTGTCTCCCCAGGCATCTCTATGCACCCCCTGCCAGGCACGTAACAGTGCCACACACACTCACCTCCTCTGTTCAGCAGCAGCAGCAGCTTCTCTGTGAAAGTCTTGACATTGGAGTGCTTGCTTATTGTAGTCATGATCACACTGTGTTCTGGAACTAAGGAAGAAACCTGTTCAGCACCTCCCTTTGTCTCCTGAAGACCATGGTGATAAAAACACATAATGGGTGGCTCCTATTTCACATCAGTGCTCTGGGGAGCTTTGGGGAACCACAGTCTATCAGGGCTACGAAAAGCTTCAGGCCCACAGAGTGAGTGGGCAGGGGGAAGGAAGGTGAGATAAATCTGGCAACAGCACATGAAACACTTGGGACTTGGTGCTTTCTCCATATATCTGATTCATGTGTGGGCTCCCACCTTGCCAGTCAAACGCTGGGAAATATCTTGCAAAGGCTTTATGTTGTCAAACATTACCTCTGCTCACAACCCTCTGCAGCCAAGGGCTCTGTTCTTTGGTACCTTCTAACTTCCTATCAGCCGTGCCCTTCTGGAACTTAAGAGTCTTGCAAGTTCTCTTAAGAGGAGCCCCAGGAGCATCCCAGAAGAGAAGAGTTTTTCCCAGCACTCAGCACTGCGCTGTGCAAGGGTACAGGCTGAAGACTTCTTCTAGGAACTGGCCCCTTGCCTGCTCTGGGGGTGATTTGCTGTAAAATACACTTACCCTAGCAGAGCTTATGTGTGTGGCTTGAGTGTGCACGCTCAATCACATGCACAGCACAGTGTGGCTATCTCTGTGGCCTGTAATATTTCACAGGCTGCAAAGTGTTTCAGAATCCTGAATGTTATCAATATAATATGCATTTAGGAGAGCTTTTGAACTAATGCTGCACCACCGAACTGCATGATAGATTAATCTTTCAGACAGAGGAATAAAAAATTCAATCCGCTAATAAGCAACGTGAACATCATTTACCACGTTCTTAGCGTCAGAGAACAAGTCACTGCTCTCGGCTATGCCCCAGGTGGGCAATAACCCCCAGAAACACACTGCCTGTCATGCATTACTGCCTAATTACTGCAGCCAGCAAGGATATGGGTAAGTGTGGGAAGGGGTAGTGAATGAAAGCAGCAGAGATATACTTAACCAGTCTCTGTGCAATCAACTTTCACATAGAATTAGAAACTTCCGCATAAATTTCAATGAAGCGCAACCCAAAATAACAGGTGAATTACTGGACATATCATTGCTGCTTTATCCTCCCCTCTCTCCAAAAAGTCAAGGATAAAGTCATGAAGCAGATCAAGGGTAAGTAATTAACTAAAGACAACTGGAGCAACAGGAGACTGGGTTAAGGAGTGGCTTCTCTTAGCAGGACCTGGAACTACGCTCATCTTCCAACAGGCTTCAAAATGTGTAGGCAGAGGGAGGGAAGATGCTCTTCCCTAGGGACCTGATGTGCTGTCTGTCCTCATGGAGCTCAGCAGGGCAGGGAGGACAGAGAACAAGGGCAAACGGGGGAGAGCACAGCTCAGGCCAATGCTGAAAGGCCTGGTCCCAACAACTTGGCACTGAGTGAACTTCAGTCAGTGTGGACAGGGAAGCAGAAGCTTTGCCAAGACCTGCAGAAGGTAGAGGACTTTTCTTCTGAACTGGCATCAAGAAATGCCCACTGAAGCATCTTCTCTCCCAAATCACCTGCGCCTATAAATTAACCCCACTCATGCTCTGCAAGTACAGCCCAACAACTGCTTTGATCAGGCACTCAGTGACAAATCCACTGGGCTGCCAGAGCTGCTGGGCAGGGGCTCTCAGACCAGTTTTTCCTCTAGGGTTTTGCACCATATTTAAACACAGCGTAGTGCCAGAGACTAGAGGAACTGGTTGGTGGTTAGAGCACCATCAAGACCCAGTGAGATTCTCCCTCCCCATTTTTCACACCCTCACTCCAGACCACTGAAATCCTGCCAAGGCAGTGCAGCACCAGTTTAACCTGGAATGTGGAGATTGAAGGCCAGAAGGACGTTGACAAATAAGTCAGGCAGCTGGTCAGTGGTGTCCGAGGGCAGCCCGTCCTCAATCACATCCAGCAGGAACTGCACAAACTGAGAGTTGAGATGTTCTGCACAAGGAGAAAGGAGCATTTACAGCACAGTGAAAATAAACCAAGTAACAAGGGACCATCCAAGCCACTTCTCTGTGCTTTTATGCTTAAAAACCATTAGTGGAGTGCTAGTGTCAGCCTCCAGGGAATGAAGGGCTCTTCAAGTGGACTAGACAGACCACTGAAGCATCTTTGTGTGAGACACAGTGCAGGGGAATGCTGAAATTTGGTCCCCCAACTGGCAATTTTTTTTGAGTAAACAAAACACCAAATCCTCCTCTAGCTTTTGCAGAGCCACTGCCACCAGTGAGGGCTTCAAGTCAGGAAGAGATTGGTATTCTTGACCACTGGTTTAATTAATCTCTTAAAAAAAAAAAAACCCTAATAATCTAGATCATTACTAATAACCCAGTTTTCAATTTAGCTATTAGGAAAGCTCAGGAGCTCAGGCAAATAAGTCCACCTGCAGGAAATAACTGCTAGGGTTACACAAGGAGAGAAAAACAGGAGGTGTAGAGGCTCATTCCAGTCTCTACTGCACCAGTTTAAATCTTGTACAGGTTTACCGGTGTTAAGGTAAAGCTGCTGACAAGACACTTATAAAAATCTCTACTGCATTTCCAGGAAAATTAAGCCCAGAATTTCTCAAATACAACAAAGCCTTGGGAAGAAGCAGGTAGGGCTTTCTGGCTGAAATGAAAGGACAGAGGATAAAACAGGGAGAATATTTGCACTTCATTATTGACTGCAATACCCTTAAATCATCTCCACTTTCCCTAAAAGCCTCAACTACACAGGGCTGCACTATCCTGCTAGAAGAGGGACCAGAAAGAGGCCACATGATGCAGCTGACAGCCTTAGTGGGTGTTTGTGCAGGGATCTGGGATCTCAGCCTCATCAGCAGACAGTCTCCAAAGCAAGTAAGAGGTGTGTGCTTTCATACAGGCCAGAGGTAAAACAAAATGCCACTTAGTCACAGGGATGGGCAAATCCATGTCACCTGCAGCGTGGCATTCAGTCCTCCACTGCTCTAACCCAGATTTGTGCTGCTCTTTGGAAATCTGGCATCTCAGCCCAGTGCTTCAGCTGCCAGGCTCTATTGATAAAGAACAGACCCTACTCTTGCTGGGCCTTCCAGTGAGCTGTCCCCACCTCGACCATCAGGAAAGGTCCCTTCCCTGTGTCTGCCAGCATGCCCCAGACATCCCACGAGCAGCTCAGCCTCGACACAACCCACTCTTACCATAGTGGTGATATGGCAGGGGCTCCCCCATGGAGAACATCATGGCCAGCACCAGTGCAGAGTAACACATCTTTTGATGATCTGCAAGACAAAGGTCCTGCCATTAGTTCTGAGGATGTGAAACCTTCCCCCGGCTGCAGCTGGGAAGCCACACATTTCAAATAGGCATTTAACACCGATTAGCCTGCTCCTCATTCCTGTATTGACTGAGCTGTAAGGGTGTTTTTCCCCGTTTTAGTACACCACACGCCTTCTGTGCCGTGTGTTTCCAAAGCAATTTTAAAATAATCATAATAGGAGTCCTCTATTTTTTCTCCCTCTACTTCAGAGGATCTGGGCAAACTTGATCTGAATAATTAAAAACCTCCCCTGCACAGTCCCAGGACACATCCCATAGTTATGTAATTACAGAACCCAGAAAAAGCATCCATCTGGCCAGCTCAAAATACTGCCTGTTCCAACCAACACCACCCCCAGACAGCCATGCTGCTTGTTACCATCTCTGCACTGCTCTACTTTTGCTACCTCAGCTCTGCCTGAAGGTATAAAAGGTCCCTGGGGAGACCAGATCACTGCTCAAGCTGTGCATCTGCCCACCTCCCAGGCCACACGTCTCCAGCACTGATACATCCCACAGCCTGCTAGTCCAACACAATTTTCGCTGGCAGCAGCTTTATGGGAATGCTCCAAAGAACCCCTGCCAGCGTCTTTCCTGAATTTTAATTAATGGATACCTCTCAATAGATATTTGCAGAACAAAAAAAAGTCATGGAATAGGATCTGTGCCCTCATCAAATGTAGCCTCTGTCCAGTTCAGCAAGTCTGAAGACAATAGGAAAATGAGTATTATTATATATAGGTTACATACTGGCTAAATAAAAGTTCAGCTACATCTGCCAGAAAGAGCCCTGGGGCACAAGGAAGCTGAAGGTGTATTTATGAAAAACTGACCAAAACTACTTTTCATTAGAGGAGAAAAAGGCCCCTTCAATTTATGATGCTTTTCCTGGCAATACTGCTGCCCAGCACACTACACACCAGTTCCAGGGCCCCCTCCAAACCCTTTAAGGTATTTCACTTCTTCGTGCAGAAATCAGCCCCTCTCTAAGCACCTGCACCCTGCAGTTTGGCTTTGACTGCACAGGCTGATGCCTTCACTGTCACCACTTACTCCTGCACTTGGCCAAAGGACTTGCAACATTTGGCAGCTCTCGGGTTTACTGTCAGCATGGGGGACAAAATGGTACTGAGTCATTCCAGCCCCGTGCCCCCTGGAAAGTCAGCTCTGTCAGCAAAGCCTCTCTACTCAAAGCACACACAGACTCTGTCAGAGCTCCACACGAGGCCTCAGTTTTCAATCAGCAAGTACTTTGAGTAAAAATAGATAATTTGCGGCTTAACCAGATACTACAGCATTAACAAGATTAAGAGTTTGTAGACCACGTGGCAGCAAAGGAAGGCTGAAAACTGCTGTATACTCTCCGTAAACAGAGAGGGAGGATATTTAATGACTTAAATATAATTCATACTTATATAAGTTCTCAGCTATAAGGTGACAGTGATGCCAAAGCACACTGTAGCAAAGAAGGGATCTGACAAACTGTTCACCACATGATTTCTTCATTCTTTCCTCCATGGCTCCCAATGGGAGTTGGGTCTCGGAGACAGGATACTGCAGTAGGTAGACACAGGGAGCTGCTGTTCTCATGTTCCTAGAAAGGCTTTCATCAACAAAACATTTTCTCTCATCACATCAGGAGCAATAAAATAAAGTGAGAGCCAGAAGCCAGTGATAAACATGGTTGTAGCAAATATGGAAGAACAGACTAGAGATGGCAGGGAAGAGAGTAGTTTTACACCTCCTTGGTCCTTCTGCCATTAACTGATGTCCCTTCATCTGATGTCCAGTAGTCTACATGATTAGGAGGCAAATCTTGCTGCATTTCCCTAAAGATGACAAATCAAAGGATGCTGAAACCAGCCAGAAACCTGAATTTGGGGCAAATCCAGATTAACCCAGGACACTCACTCTGCACAGGCTCTACAAGTTTTTGGGAGTGTCCCAGCTGCAGCAGGGCAAGACTCCAAGACTCAGCATGCTGAAGAACAGAGTAACTGTCAGTCAAAACACAGCTTTTTTTCTTTACCTTACAGAGCAGCGCCAGTGGCTGTAAGAAACTAAACAGTATCAATGCAGCTCTCCTGAAGCAGAGGCACTGCTGATGCCAACTGATAAGCACCACTGAAGTAGCCATGACAGGCAGGAGAGATGCAGCTCTTTGCTCACCAGCCTGTGCTGCTGAAGCCTACTGAGATAGTGGTGAGAAACTGCTATCATGTATGAAAAGCATTTCTCAGAGGCCTTTGAAGACCTTGCTTCCACCTTCTAGACAGAGCAGTGTGAAATGTGGGCACTGGGAGCAGACACAATTGTCTACGACTGAAGGGAGAAGAGCCTGACAGCTGGCTTGCATGTACACTGTGCTGCAACAAGGGAGAAAGTCATGATTATAGACTGGATTATCCCTGTCTGTTTTCTTTGGAATTACTCTGGCTAACTCTGTCTTGCTGTGGCTTATAATAAGGTGTTCTAACATGGATAGATGTGCAGGCCAGCTGTAGCAGAGGGAAGGAGCTGTCCAGAAGCAGTAAGACCCAAACATCTGGCAGAAGAACTGGCCAGCAGCCAACACGCCTGCCTCAGTCCCAGGGTGAAGTCCTTCTCACCAAAGGCACCCAGCATCCACAAACAGAGCTTCTGCCTCAGCTGCTCTTCAATAATAAGCCAGGAGAGATCCCACAGAGCTGCTGCAGCCAGTTCCACACTCCCCAGTTGTGTAGTGTTGGCACTGATTGCTCTGGCTCCAGTCACCCACAGAAGGGATTAGTTATTCCACAGCATGTCACGGATCAGCTGCTATTCCCCAGTTTTTAGTAGCAAAATAAGCTCAAGTCGTTCTAGGATTCAAGGTCATGTTTTCACACAAGCTTGCCATTTGCTGGCAGCACATGAAGCAGTAAAGCACCAGAATGGCAGGAGGGAACTACTAATGCCCTAAAACACCTTTGAAGGACAGACACATTTGGGCTAAGGATGGTTACCCCCCTGCAGCCCCACTGTGAAGGCCGAGAGGACTGGATGCTGCACAGATGCCACTGCACAAGTGCCTACCATAAAGCTGAGCACAAGGAAAGCAGCACGGGATGAAGACACCAATTTGTGAGGCTCCTGTCTCCACACAGTGGTCTGTCAGCAAAGGAAGAGCAGTTTCTCACCCTCCAGCTGGACCGCCTTACAGCAAGGAGGGAAAAAATCCTCACCTTGAGATGATGCTAGTGAAAGGGAGATGCTGCAGAGCTGCAGGTTGGCAGCTCAGAGGACACCGTAGAGCCACTTCTCACCCACTTCCATTGCCATGCTTTTAGGACCCCAAAGCAGAGCTAAGACCTGCTGAGAGACAGGCCTGCTCCAGCCTCAGTACTACCTGGACATCAGCAGAGGTGTGCAAAAGTCACACAGGTCAGAGCACAAAGCTCCACAACCACCAAGAGGCTGAATCAGCTGTGCTGTCTGGGATGACACAGCATCACTGCAACCAGGCAAGGAGCAACAAGGGTGACCAGCCTACCCTGCCTGCACAAAGACAGTTCAGGAACAGGCCAGGAGACAGAACTCCGTTTGGGAAGGTGCACAGGATGCTCACTTAGAGACAATCTTTGTGAATGAATGATGGAGGCACAATAAAGTTTATTTTTGGCAGCACGAAATCAGAAGAAATGTTGCTGCAGGAACACAGTCACAGTCCCATAACCAAGTAGCATTTGTTTCTTGGGCAGTAAGACCTCAGGCTGGAGAAGATGCTTCTCATGCATAACCAGAGTGTGGTGAGCTCACAGCACAGGATTTATAAGCAGCAGTAACAAGAGAAAGCGTAGCCAACACAGGACTAAGACCTGCAATGCCACACCACCAGCCCTTCGCCCTGCCCTGAAATTCCATCATCCTCACCTTTGAAATGCCTGCACTTCAAAGCATCTAAGCAGAGACAAGTGCAAAGCTTTCTGCAACAGGCTTGATTTTCATCTCCCACAGCTCTTTCCAGACACAAGATGAGCCCTGTTAATGCTGCCCACCACAGTCAGGTTGGCACAGTCGCTGGTGGGATGCTGGGGACAGGAACGTCTATTAGCACGTTCAGAGTGGCCATTTAGGACATTTACTCGGCTCACATGAAATGGATGGGACAGTCCCTGTTCTCTGCAGACCTGTCAACCCCTACACAGTCTCATCACCAAATTACACCCCTCCACAGCTTCATGACACCCACAACAAACCAACAGACTGCAACCAGGGCAGCAAGGCTATAAACACCAGGCTCTTCTGATTTGATCTACATGGTCACTCAACAGCTACTCTAATTGTGGGTCACAGCACAAGACAATGGATTTTCAATGTCCTTTTAAGAGAAATATGCCACTGCCAGCACTGGTGGCCTACAGCCTGGCTTCAAAATGGGGAGCAAAGCTGTGACTATCCAGGATCAGGCATGTGTGGGGAGTATTACTACATGTTCACCTTACTCTTAGGCTTTTCCCCAGCATCTCCTTCTGGCCGCTCAGAGATAAAGGACACTGGGCTAAGCAGGAGCTCTGAGGGCATGAAGGATATTCCTATTAGTAGCAGGGACAGGTCATCCTAACAAATAGAGGAGTGTGAAGTAGAAGGAACATGAGGGCAAAGCCTGGGTATGGAAAGCAAAGAGCTGGGAAAACCTGGGCCATGGCACTATCCTGCAGAGGACCAGGACTGCAATGTTAAAAACAGCACTACCATCTCTCTTAGCACAGTGGTGGAGAGAAGGCCTTTTCCTTTAATCAGCACACATCTCATTCACCAGGATGAAACACCACAAAAATTTGGTATAGAAAGCTGAAAAAACTCTTTAAGAAACTGCAGAGATCTTCCTTGAGATCTGCAGGTGTCTCTTGTCAGCATTATAAAACAAAACTGGAACAACTCAAAATGTGTTTTAAGACATCTACAAAAAGTGACACAGATCATTTAATGGCATGTTCGAGAGCTGGAGGGCCTCACACTGTTGGACTGAAGCATCCCTTCCTGTGCATTCCCCAGTCACAGCTGTAATAACCTGAATAACTTTAAAGCCAGACACCATTGCACCCCGAGCACTGGGCATGTAGAGCAGCCAGGCAATGGGGGGCCACTGCTGCTGCTGCAAATCATGTAATGGGAAGGCACTTTCCCAGGGCCCTGGGAACAGCAGCTCTGGCTCACCCTGGGTGTGAGTCTGCATGTCCCGGGCCAGCTCCATTGGCAGCACGGAATTCACAAGCGTTGAGATGACGGCAGCATCCAGGTTGCACATGGCTCCAAAGCACTTCAACAGCAGCAGGCGCAATGGCACCCTGTGTTCCTGCAAAAACAATTTGTTAGATCAAACCATGTCCCAGGGGAGGGCTCACTCTGAGGCAGAGACACAACTTCTAGAAGTTCCTGTTGTTGGGAAGCCACAGACCTTCCCAGGGTGACAGTGAACCCAGAAGCTCTAAAAGCTTTTAACAAGCATGGGAATCACTTTACAATAATGTTCACAATTGGGCTGGCTACAGGTTGTTGGCACGTGTGGTCAGAGGGCATGTGGCAGCCAGAGCTCAGATCTGAGATGCCCCACTTCATCCACTGAATCTGGTAACACACCAACAACCCATACCTGTCCCCAGCAAAGAGACTGAATTTGCTGGGTAGCCAGGATTCTCTGAGCACACTAAGGTTTTGTGAATGCTGCTCTGATTAAGGTTTCCTGACAATGTAACATTTGCAAGCTCTCTTCAGGAGGTTTTCGGACGTGCAAGGATTCCAGCAAAGATGATGCTCAGCCTGCAGCTCCCATGCAGGAGCTCTGATCCTGAGGTAACCTGCATACTCCACCCTCAGCCAACCAACTCCAGGGTTCAGAGAACACAAGTGAGCCAACCCTTGGCACTGGGCATGACAGCAGCCAGGACAGGACACCCAACTGCTCCCCACCTGGTAAGACTTCCTTGGAATCAGAGAAGAGCAGGCAGTGAAAGTCAGCAGGCTCTGTTATGCCCAGCCTGCCTCCCCACTGTTCTCAGCTATGCTACAGCCTCCTGATGCTGAGGTCTGGGTTCAGACACGGAAGTGCCAAATGAAAGCAAAATGCCACAAGACTTGATGTGCTGTAGCTGGGGACTTAGGGACAAGATGGGAACAAGTGTTTTTACTCCCACAGAGTCCTACAACAGAACATTCCAGGAAGGAGAGGGGTGAAGCAACACTTCATAGGCGTTTAAGACAAAACTTCCATTTCTTCCTCTGAATACTGATTTCCTTTCTTGCTCCCAAGGCTTCTACTCACTACCTACTTTCCTAAGCAAAGTTATTTACTAATGCACAGGAGTGCATCAATTAAAAGAAGAGCAATCACAGCCTGTCAGATCTCCCAAGGCATCCTCTGAAATCCTTCCTCTAGATACCACTGATGCCAATGCTGTCCCACAACAGGCCAGTAAAAGCAGCAAGCTTTACCCTTCCCAGTGCTAGATACTGCTTCAAAGTCTACAGCATCCTCTGCTCTTTCACACAACTTTCATGCATAGCATTGACATTAGCCAGCACTAGAAAGGGATATGCTGCAATTCCAGTGAGACCACAGAACTGCCCTATCCAAGGAAAACATCTTATATATATTCATCATACCAACCCTGCTCCTTTGCATCTTCAGGGAAATCTTAAAAAGAGAGATCTGGTGCATTCTGCCACCTTACCATCTGATAATATGCCACGAGGGACAGGACAGATTCAAACTCATTCTTCTTGCACATTTTCTTGCAAACTTCTGGGTCTGCATCTGTCTGGAAGAAGGAATGGAGAGGTAACCCAGTGACACATCAAAGCAGAAGGTGCCTGCTGCAGGGACCTCGAGGGAGTCCACTTGCTTTCAGATCTCAGTAGCCCCAACATCTCACAAAGAAACCAAAGGCAGAGCACAAAAACAGGTCAAGAACCATCACCCTTCATATTCTGCATCAAAGTGGATTCTTGAGAAATGCCTCCGCCATAGAGCACGTCTCGGGCTGCAAACATCTAAAACATGACCCGAGCAGCACCTGATTGAGAGCATCACACAGTTACACAGGGCAGCTCCAGCACTGCTCCCATCCTGAGAAGTACATTTCCTCCCACCCCTAAGTTATGAGGAAATGGTTGCACAAAACCCCACTCTGCCTTGCCCTGCAGGCCCACAGCGAGGCAGCACGGGCTGTATGTGGAGTGACAAAGACCCTGGCATTTATTACAGAAAATTTACCTGTTCTGTTTATGTCAGACAGGACAGGACTACAAAATAGTGCCAGAGCAAACCCCACACCAGTACCCCTAGCACAGATCATGTCACTGCACTGAGGGCAGCTCCCACATCATCCCCGGACACAGATGGACTTGTATGTACTGGTGAGAGCGCTGGGACAGTAATCCCACTGCTGCTCACTATGGGCACCTTCCTCTCCTGTATGCACAGATGTGTGAGATGCTTTATACTTTCTCACAAAAACAGCTTTAAAGCTCACTTTCAAGGCAACCAAAGAATGTTCTTTGCATTTAATGAGCTTCACTCCACAAGTACCTCCCAGCAAGGGAGGATGTTTTAAGTGGAAGATGTTTCAAATGGGCCTAGGAGTGCAACAATGCTCACCAGAGACTTCCAGGTTTTCTGTGGGAGGTTGGGTTTTTTGCAGGTGAGGGTTTATATCCTCTTGTGATAGGTAAATACCACAGCTCCCATGAAGAACAGCTCAGCAACGCTTTTCAGAACAGCTTTGTAAGGTGGAATGGAGAGTAAAGGCAGCTCAAAAGCACTGCAGAGCCCACAGAGAAGGGTAGGGCTTCACGATGACAGTAAAGGATGCACAAGGAACCTGTGCCCCCTGAAACAGCAGATCCAGTGGCAACACGGGGTGAAGGAGGTCAAAAAAAGGAACTTCACCAGGGCTGTCTTCTCTGCTCTGCCTGTAAAGAGAGGAATTTACTCACCAGGATGCGAAGCAGCTCCTCCAGGTAGCAGCAGATGACATTCTCATCCTCGTAGAGTGCCCAGCTGCGCTGCTGAGCATCATCCTTGTGCCTGGCCAGATCTGCAAAGATCACCTCCAGACGCTGCTCGTCGTGGCAGATCTGGCCCGAGGGCAGCCCCGCACTCAGGTTCTGCACGACAGCAAAACCACTGGTTAGTGGGGCCCTGACAGCTGGCTGTTGTTTGGGTGCCTGTTTCCTGCAATCTTGTCTCACGACTGGCAGCTGACCTCATTCAGTCAAGAGCTGGCAGTACAAAACCAGTAAGTTTGTGACACATGTTATTTCAGATCTCATACTTTTGGAGCCTCTACCCCTCTGTAGATTCTGGAAATCATCCCAAAAATGGGAAAAGCCAAACCAGGTTGGTATGGGCCAGGACCACTGCCAGGCAGCAGCTGAGCACCCCCAGTAAAACAGATGTGTTCTGGACACCAAACCACCACATTGCACAGCTACCTCGAGGCACGAGAAGTTCCCTCTGCTGCCCACTCCCTCCAGCCTGAAAGGGACGGATCTGCCTTTAATCCTTGGCTCAAGAGCAAGGACTTCTATGGTGCTCTCCATGCCAGCTGCTCTAGGCCTGGATCCTCTGCAGCAAGAACAGGAACCAATTCATCATGGGCTGCTTTGGTTTTGCTTCTTTCCAAACAGCAGAGCTCCACTGTTCACCACAGCTCTGAAGCATGTAGCCACTCAGTAAATATTACTGCACACATTCCTTTCTCAAACTGCTGTCAACTGCATCCCCACCACTTCTGCCTCATACACAACCCTTGCCATGAAGGTCTCACTCTTCAGTTGCCTTTCCTTTGCTTTTCCTCTCCATCAAGAAAGAGGGGAATGTTGAGGGAGCGTTTTACCTGCCCCAACAGCTGCTGTGCTCTGGGATCTCTAGGACCTAAGTATATCACATGAATCACGTGGTTTCCTGAAAGCAAGGCAAGAAGGGGGGTTCAGTACATGGAACTGAGCTGATTACAGGTGATGAGCTCAGGCACCATTAAGAGAGGTAAGGACTAATTTGTGAAATAGCTTAAATTATATACACAAGGGTTTGGCAGCAGTGACAACAAGCAGCAGGAGATCAGCGAGGTGGAAGAGAACCAAGCTGAGAAATTCAAACAACAGCGAAAACCCACTCACTGAGAAGAAATTCCTAAAAGTTTTTGGATGAGGCTGTCTTACCACAAGCAGCAACAAGTCATTATCACTCAGTGAGAAAAGGCCTTTATAGCTTACCAGCCAGGACATCTCCTGTCCTGGTGCAGCTCCTTCCAAGGGGCTGGCTGTGCAGGCAGGGGCAGCAAGCCTTTAGGCAGACTTCATTCTGGGAGCAGAGCAGGAGGATTTCATTCGGAGACACGAACCCATGTCTTGTGCCAGGTGTGACACTCGCAGTTGCACACCCGCATGTGGATGGCCAAGTGCAGGAGCTGCATCCTCCCAGCCCATCTCCCACCCTCCAGCCCTCTCTGGGGAAGCTACTCCATGTTTAACAGTAATGTCTTGCCTGCTTTATTAGAGACAGAATTGTTAGTAATCTGCTTTGGGGTACGAATTAATTTCATTAATTTAATGGACTTCAAGTCCATGCTTCAGTTATACAATAAAGAAGTTTTCTTGTTGCTGCTTCTTACATAATTTTTGTCAGGCAGGTGATGAAGGAAGGAGCATGCAGGTTTAACACAAGCCTCTGTACACTCTTGAAATTTTGGGAAGCTGTGGGTGGCCTAGCAGAAAAGCAGGTAACCAGCTGTGAGAAAGCACAACAGCTTTCAGGAGCTGAGTACAAACATGAGAATTTCCCTCTGAATGGTGATTTATCAGAAGCAACTACATTAAGAGACTCACTTCATCTTGCCATCTCCCTGCTTCTCCATAGGAGGACCTACAGCACTGCAGTGTCACCTGCCTGTCCTCAAGTGTCCCAGCTGCTTGGGAGAGGGTTCTCCATTTATGTGCCTTACTCCTATCCTCCTCACCGGAGCACTGCAGGGCCAGTCCTACCTCAATCCACTGCTAGGACTCTTTTTGGATGATCATTTTAATGAGTATTCATTTCAATGATCACTCTATTCAGCCTCTTACCACTAATCTACTTTCTCCAATCCTTCATCTGCAGCCCTTAACGACCCCACTGAGCACCAAGCTCCTAATGGACTTGGATGAGATCAATCCATTAACAAGCTCTTCCATCTGACCATGTAACTACACCTCACACTGTCTCAGTGCACTATCAGCATCATTCTCAGCCCTCCCATCACCAGGGCCAGGTCTCTGCTTATTAAACATCTTGGCAGATACTACAACCTGCAGCATCATCATATGGTCATTTCCAGGAATCTGCTGGAGAGCCCATAAGCAGAAGGAGATTTCAGTATTTCTAACAATGCCACTTTGCATTATCTTGCTGCTTCAAATAATTCCCTGCCCCCAGCCCAGCAGAACAAGCTGCTGCAGGGATTTCATTCTTCCTGAACAGCCCAAAACCATTTTGGGAACTCTACCATACCCACACCGCTCAGAGGTTGCCATACCTGCCATGCAAACCCAGACAGCAGCTGCTGTCCTGCCCATTTCTTCTTTTCCCACTCCCATGCCTCCCTCCCCCCCACCCCACCAGCAAGTGCAGTGGATCACCAGTGCCATGGGTACACATATCTTCCCTCCAGATGAGCCCCAAAACCATACAGCCAGTTTTCAGACATGTTTCAGGGGGACTGCTCTCAGAATTCCTCCATCTCCTGGGCAGCAAACCGTTCCCACTGCAACACCATCCACAGAAACACAGCTAACTGCTCCCAACACACACAGACCACCAGGCTCCTCAGCAGCTGCTAAATGAGATGAAACGTGGTGCAAGACAGATGCCTGACTTCAGCTGAGCCAAGTGTCCCAGGGCAGGCCTTTCACAGACACTCTTACAGCAGCAGCAGGTCAGCTCTCAGCTGACACAGCCCCATCCAGGGTGGGTCAGCTCTGCAGGGAGGCAGTGTCAGCCATGCACAGACCTGTGGGTGTCATGGGGAGAGAGCAGCACTTGGCTTTCAGCCCCCACATTAGGTGCCTTAGGAAGGTCTCTGCAGCCTTCACTGTTCAGGGGTCCCAGCCACCTGCAGCCCAACACACATGGGCTCCACAGACACCCTCAGCAGCTCTCTGGAGGAGTGGGACCATCTACAGCTGAGCCGGGATGGCTGCGTGCAGGACTTTGCCGCAGACCTTCATAAAGGCTCTTCCAGAAATGACCAAGGAAAAGACTTGCCTAGGCACTAATGCATTCCTCCCATCCTCCAGATTCCCCTTTGTTCCACTATCTCACTGAGGAGGAGTCCTCCTAACAGCCCAGCCAAAGCACTCGGCCTTGAAAGCACTCACCCTGCTGACCTTCCCTTGTCTCGGGCGAGTGTGGGGACAGAGCTCCCATGGGGAGAAGCTGAGCCCCAGAGCAGCCTTTGTTTCTTGTCAAAAGCAAGTCTCCTTTAAGCAAAGCTGAATCAATGAATGAATAGGAAAGGCAGCCACAGGACTTCAGGGCAAGGAGAGGGTTTTAGCCACATTAGCCATGAGGTTTGTCAGAGAGGACAACAGGTACTGGTGATGGGCAGCTGGGAGCAGGTCACAGCCCAGCACTACAAAGGAAACCCCCCACCCAAAACGCATCACCTCCCACACCAACTTTCTGACTTGTTCCTCCATCTCCGACACATCCAAGAACAGTTTGACCCCACTCAGCAGCCCAGGCTCAGCTAGAGGACCGATCTACATTACACATCTTTGTCAGCAGTTTTCAAGTTTAAATTTAATCGGAGATGAGTCTGAGCTACAACTACAACACAGCGATGCAATTTTAATAAAAAGAAGATAAGTGGTTTCTGAGTTCTCCCTCTCAAGGTGCAGCTAGCTTGTGCATTGGGTACTTCTGGTTGTCTCACACCAAGTTTAATAAATCTGCAAAAGTCAACCTTTTTAGACATGACATCTACAGTGCTACCCCCTCCTCTCAGATGGGAGATAACCCAACAGAGCTGAAGGCAATCACATATCACCAAAACCTACTAATCCAAGTGATTTTCTAGATGCCCAAAAACCGGGCAGCATCTCTATTATTTTTAGGAATGTCCAAATTTCCAATGAGGTCCCACAAAAGCCAGCTCCAGTTTAGACAGTCACTGCAATGGTGCCTTTGAAAAGAGGTTTCAGTCACTTTGTACATCCTACCCAGTCACTGTGACATTTATCAGGAGCCAGCTCACGGACAAGAAAAGGGACCATTTCCAAGGCCAGGCCAAATGCTGACACAGGGAAGCCAGCCTGGCAGGTTTGCTCCTGCAGATCACGGTTCCCCAAATAGTATGGTACCTCTGAAGTCTCTTTCCCAAGGTGGGAGCTCCTCAGCATCCTCCTTGTCTCTGCTGTTCTCACAATTTAGCCTCAAGTCACCTCTTGAAAAGAGCAGCAGGATGATGGCCCAGCATCTTTAACTCTAAAAAAAAAAAACCATGTGCCTGTACAGACTTCCTGCTGGAGGAGCAGCAAGGTAAGTAAGATGGAAGTGCTACCACTATTCAAACTTCAGAAGACACTGGGGATAGAAGCAAGGTAATGGATTCTGGAATTGATTTAGTAAACCAGTGAGCTGACTTTAAATTAAGACTGGAATAGGAATAGAAAGGCTATAACTAATTAAAGAACATGATACAAAAGGTTGAAGCAGATATGGTATCTACTATGAGCAGACCAAAGTTTTAAATCAAAGCTGATATCTTGCTCTGTTTTAGGGAGTTGAAGAAAAACCTTGAAAAATATGCAAGAGAAGAGTTGCCCATGTATTTGCATGGACTGGGGAGTAGAGGGATTTCAGAAGCTACAAATTAAAGAAAAAAAGTCCTTGACCTAGAACTGACAACTCAGCAACAATTCTACACAGAAACCCCTGAGATTGTGGAATGATTTGGTATAATGAACAACACAAAGCCAACAATAATAATTTGTACCACTAAACCACACTAGTGAAGCTACAGCAGTGCAGCCACCCCACAAGTACACATGACCACCCTCCCAATTGTTAGAGCTGGTCTTCTACACCAGGTGAACAACCTCATCAGGCCCCTACATATCAGCAGAGCTAAATCATCTGTGTGGGACACAGAAAAAATGCACACCAGATTGACAACATTTACACCTGAGCACTGAGCAAGCCCATCCAGGATCTCCTTCTGAAAGCAATACTGCTCAAGATAGGTGTGATGAGGTATAACGAGATGGGACAGAGTGTCTGCTGCGTCTCCATACATTACTGGTCATTTTAAAATCCCACAGATGTCCTAGATGACAGATATCATATCAGTTCCCAGTAGATCCACACTCATCCCTGCACCAGCATCAGTTTCTTCCCATCCTTTTCAGGCTGGTCTGCAGCAATGGCCGTGAAATCGAGGCTTTCAAATCCCCTCTGCAGAAACCTGGCACTAAATGACTTCTGTGGAATTAAGCTTATTGTATCCTGAGTACAGGTATTAATGATAAAACTAATATTCAAATCTTGGACAAGGTGCAAATATCAGGAAACTGAACGTCTCAGCAAGCAAGACAAGAGCCAGAACATTTGCTTGAAACAGCTAAATTTTTTTGCTGAATCTAGATCACACATTGACAGGGCATTGTTACAGGAGAAGGAAGCAATTAACCATTGGGTTATGGCCACAAACAGAGACTTGATGATTGCTTATAGGGCCCTCTATTCAGTGCAAACAGTCAACCAGATTATGATTTGATGTAAAATGTGAATGTCATTAGTTCTCCATATTCAAATGCCTCTGAACAGTTCATTATAATCTTGCCATTAGCAATGGAATTCCAATCTTAGATGTTTATATGACGCACACTCCTTAGGGCTGCATTGAGCAAGTGGGAGCTGAAATTTATTATCCCTCCAGCTAAAGCAGAGGGCTGCCCAGGTGCACTTCACCATTTCAATGATTGATGCAGAAGGAGAAATATAAGATTATTTTGACATAAGGTTTATTTAGAACAAGCTCAAGATATTGCTCCAACTTAAGACTATGTCATACATCTGCAGCTCATCTGGGGAATAAACTCACCTGTTTTCCACTTCTCTGCTAACAGTACTCGGACCTAGCTTAAACCCCTGGTTCCTCCAGCTGGACATTTACCCCCATCTAGCACCTTTCCTTTGGGATCTCACTGCATTTCTCATCCCAAACACCAGGAGCTCATTGAGCTCACAACACCTTATCCTTGACGCTCGGAGGTGGCGTGCAGCAGTCCCCACTCCAAGCCCCACACACGTTACCTTACTCTCCACCACGGAGATGAGGATCTGCTCCATGATGCTGCTGGTTGCGGGGATGGAGGTCTGGATGTGGCCGATGACGATGCCGATGGCCACACGGGACAGCTCGTAGCTGAGGTGGGTGTTCCTGCGCACCAGCTCGATCAGTTCGGCACCAATTGTCTTGGGCACGGAGGCCACCAGGCCACTGGGTTCTGCTGGCAGCGACTCCACCCCAGCTGCCTTCTTATCCTCCAGGCAGAGGTTGCTGAAGGCATCCAGGCTTGCAGGGGGGGCCGGGGCAGTTTTCTTTACCTGAGAAGTCTTCTCCCCATCCACATTGTGGGACCTCAGGGTCCCCCCTTCAGCTGGCGGTGCTGGGGCAGCCCTCTTGGACTGGGGAGATTTGCTGGAATCCTTTGGGGAAGTCCCATAACGGGAATGGGTCACAGAGCCGCTGTCCAAATTGCGTGTGATCGTGGTGTGGACACTCCGGCTCGGGACAGGGGGCGGAGTGTTGGCAGGACTGGAGGTGGCCGTTGGGAGAGCGGTCTCGGACACAGAAGAAGCAGTGTACAAGGTATCCAGGGATGTCGTGCTTATAGAGGAGGCACTAGAAGCTGACCCAGGAATAATTTCAACAGCATCTGAAAGGGAACAATTAAACATGCCTTAGCAACAGCATCAAAGGAAAAGAGAAAAAAACCAAATTGCTACAGTGCAGTCCATTAAAAGGCTCATTGTGCATGCGACCAGAGCAGTTTAACTCCTCTTCCTGCCTCACTTATCTCAAAGCAAAATTGTACCAGTTCTCTCTGGAGCATTCCCACACAATCACCTCTTTAGAAAGGGGAAAGCTACTCTGTTGAGACGAATACCCTTCAAAGGGCTTAGTGTTTTACACAGGGGAAGGGAGGGAGGGATGGACAGAACTAAGGGACAGCAAAGTCTTTTCCCCCTGGTTTAGGCTTTTTCTGCACTAAGGATGTAAGCCCTCACTTTTGAAAGACGGTGTCTCAGAACTGCAAGACACAGAAGGCTTCACACACCAGCCTGCACCTCCCGCTTGCACACACCCCACGGTTAGCACTGACAGTGGAGGAAACACTTGACTGACAACCTCTCTAGTCCCTCCCTTTCAGCACTCTCCAACATTTGATCACGAGCCCTGCAGCCCTGCTAACACCCACTGATTTCACTAGCCTCCACACTATCTGCTCTACTGTATTTCTCCCCCCACATCTAGTTTTGACTAGCTCTAGCAGTGGGAGTCCCACCTTCTAAGGGAAAAAATCCCTAACAAGCAAAGAGATATTAAGATTTTTCCTTCCTTTAACCTGGTCTTATATATAGTTTTGGTAAATCTTATCTGTTAGTTTCTAGCAGGCAGAAACGTATCTGAGTTCTTCCCTGACTGTGAAAACAACTACTTGGGCAAACAGTGGGCTACCTAGAGCTTCCCAGGAGCAGCTGGTGTTAGTGCTGGAAGAAAAGGAGCTGCACCCCATGGGGAGCCCAGCTCTCAGGGAAGGGAGTTACTCACACACCTCCCACCCGCAAAGGAAGGAGCAGTGGGACAGATGTGAAATGCTTTTGCTGCCCTTCTGCAGGCAATTCCAACCCTTCCTGCTCCATCAGTGCTTGGAGCTCTCCACCTGTCCATCCACCAGTCCCCCCAAAGCAAACACCAGCTAGGCAGAAAAACTGAGCCCTTCACTCCCACACAGGTTCAGCATCCCTCTTTTTCCTCCTCCTCAGAGAGGATCATTCATGAATCATAGCTCCCGCCATGTTTCATTAAATCAAAATAATGAGTTGAATGAAACTGACCTTTGTGACATCCCACCACTCCAGTGAAAAATGGCTCAATACCATTAAGTACCATTAAGGAAGCTGGTGCCACTCCCAGGTCTCAATTACCTGCAAGTCAATAGCTCTGCCCTGCTCCACACAAGGGGACACGAGTGGGCTTGAGATGGGCTGAGTGTCACCAATGGCATCACTGTCAGCACAGCAAAGCACTTGGGCAAGCTGGCAGCAAGTCAGCAGGATGAGCACAGCTCTGTCAGCCCAACCACGCTGAAGACAGAGAAGCTCCTGCCCTGGCCCCATGGTCCTGCTCTCAAGTGTTCCTCACTAGCTGCTCCTCTGCCTGTGGGCAGCACATAAGCAGACGTGCCTCTGGTATTATTACTGCTCCTTACAGGCACAAGCCAGTGAATTTATGGAAATCCCACCACTGTACAAAGAAAGTGCTCAGCAGATTGGGAGTCAAAAGCAAGACCTGAGAATGCATTAAAAGCTAGTGAGTCCCCCTGGTGAAGTATCACACTCTTCACTGCAAGGGAACACTCCCTCTGCCTTGCTGGGAGATGGCCATGGCATCTGGGAGAAAAAGGATCTTAAACCACTGAGGTTTGCACTAGCCAGACTAGCTGGCAGAGAGTTGCTCCATGGAGAGCACTATGATTCCCAGGGCCACAGGCACTGAAAGAGCAGGAGGATGCTGTACCTGGCACCTATCCACAAGCTGCTCAGACCCTCCCAAATCAGAACAGGCTTGAAGGAGTACTGGTCACCAGCTCAGGACCATTAGCATTAAAACCTACAGGAATCTAGGCTATATATATATTTTTAGATATATTTGTAAGGATATAAACCATACAGGAATTCAGGGAATGGATAAGGATGCTCATCTAAGCACAAACCAGAAGCATTCAGGCCCCATGGCTGTTACATTGCCCAGTGTCTGTTTGATGCCCGAGACCTGGAGAGCAGTTTGTCCTTACTTTTAATGGGAGCAGCAATCTGTGTGTTCTTGCGTTTCTCTGGAGGTGGGGGGGTGACAGGAGCAGCACGACGGGACTGTGGTTGGATCTATAAGGAAAGATTTCAGAGCAATCAAAGGAGGTTGACAATAAAGACATTCTCTTTTACAAAGCCTTCTTTCTCGCGTGCATGTGTAGATTTGTCCTTACATCTCTCTCGTCATTTGGGGCAGTTTTCTCAGGAGGACAGATGTTAATAGGCGGCCTCCTAGAAGAACAAAGCAGCACTCAAGCTGACTTCATCCCCTCCCTATGACAGGCAAAGCAGCCCTTGTTTAATTGCTGTGTTCAGCAGCACATGGCACATACGTCGTGTAGACCTGTCAAGCATTTACTCCTCCTTTATTCCAAATGCAATCCCACACACTTACCATGTCTCCACATTACTCTCAATAGCTCCACAGAGGCTGCAAACAGAGTGCGTATTTACACGCTCTTCTGGAGAGATCCATTACATCAGCTACAAATACCCTTGCAGACAGACAAAACCAAGGACTGGAAACATGTAAATGCCTTTTCCATGCTTTCAAAGCTATTTCTGCTCACGCAGGGAGAAAATACGGCTTGACCCTCTGTGCAATACTGTGCTACCTATAGCGAGACGCACTGGGAAAAGCTTTGCCAGGGAGTTGCATCAACTCTCCACATCTGGGGTTTCTCCTGTAAGTCTCTTCTTCTAGGATTGCCAAACCAGCAATGTATGAGCCCCAGACTCAGATTCCTACACTCATCTTTTCCTGTCAGATCTAAACACCACGATCACCAATATCGCTTTCACCCACAATTACTCCAGGGAGGTGCAGCCTCAGAGTTAACCCCTAATCAGTAGGGCATCACTGAACACAGCAGCCAAGCTAGGTGGGAGCACGTTGCATCAATATTCCAGTCCCCACAGCCCAGCAGCTCAGGTGCAGGAGACTCTGCCTGGGACCTCTTAGGACTGCTGGGATTCAGAGCCTGCTGCCTCAAACGTGCCTCTGCTTTTATGGGATATTGCGATCACTGTCTGTGGCCAAACCTCCCAGAGGAGCACGGGAAGGGAAAGGAGGTGATGGTCTAAATGTCTTGAGTCACCCAGCTTTCAACCATTTGGAATCTATAGTGACATTCAGTCTATCACAACTGAAAAATTTCCCGGTTGGTTTAGCCCTGGAAGAGAAGTTTTTCTGTGCCCTGTCATTGCTGAACAGACCTATGTAAACACCACACAGGGCACAGATCTCTGCCACCCCACAGTGAAAATCTGAGACAGGCCCCTGAAGGGTCTCTATCTTACATAGCTCAGTAGAAGGAGAATGAAAAATGGCTTTTTTCCCCCAGATACAGGAAGGGCAAAAACCTCCTCTGAAATGGGAGCAAAGATATTCCTGTAAGTAAAACACCTTCAAAAGCCACTTCAAATGTTCAAGACTCGATGCCAAAAGCTAACAACGTGCTCACAGCCCATGTCTAGATCCACTAAACAAGTGAAGACACAGCAGTTTGCACAAAGACTTTTATTAAAAGATCTCTTAGTCCCTTTCCCACCCAACACCAAATACATCCAACCTTATACTATGTCATATAAAAAGTCACTCCTTTACAAGCACCTTCAGCTGGTGAATTAGCACGAGCCACTGCTGCAGACTCCCCGCCTGCACTCCCTGCTCTTGTCAATCCACCCCACATTGTT
The DNA here is from genome assembly GCA_013399195.1 of Dicrurus megarhynchus. Taxonomy (NCBI): domain Eukaryota; kingdom Metazoa; phylum Chordata; class Aves; order Passeriformes; family Dicruridae; genus Dicrurus; species Dicrurus megarhynchus. The sequence goes on from VXAD01000578.1 coordinate 1,694,810, forward strand.
CTCTGGGTGGAATGCTATCCGATACTTGCATACAGCTTCAAAAATTAACTGTGTCGGTCCAAAAAGAGACTGCACAGCTGAGAGAGGTCAAGCAGATCAGAAGGGGTCTCTGCATTGCATGGTTGGCAGGCTGGCCCCAAATCCAGAAAGCTCAGCTGTGCTAAAAGCAGAGCCCTGTGTGCAGAGTGCTGGAGCTGATAGCACGAGTCAGAGCTGCTTGGCACAGCATGGCCACGATTACTGAGGCAGTGGGATTTAGCAGACAGGCAGGCTCAGAGCTTAGCACAGATGCGTGACATTGTTTGGAGATAGCGAGGGTTGGGTCATTCTGGAGTATTTCCATGGCTTCATTAGCCTTTCCAAACTTACCACACAAGTTTAACACAGTTATTACAGGCTAGTGCTTAAATTAATAGATGTACAGCTAATGCTAGCTCAGCCCCTGCCAGTTTAGACAGCCCCACACCACAGTACAAGCGGCTGCAAGAACGTGAAGCATCGCAGGAATTTCCCTGTACTTGCCCAAGCTGCATGGTCAGGAGCTGTGAGGTGTAACCAATGGCCATCCCCTCCCTCCACCCCATGTCCTAGCCACTGCTTGGGACCAACAGGAGGATGTACAACACCAAAACCCCCAAAGGGAAAGGGAGAAAACATCCTCTGTGCAGCTGCCATGCACAAGCTGACCATGCAGGAGCCCTTGAAGTTCAGATCCCACCTGTACAGAGGGGAAAAGATGAGGGACCTTACCAAAGGTTCAGAGAAAAGCAACTGTACTCGTGTTAAAAGCTTCCCTTTCCCCAGGTGTCTATAAGGGCACTGTGGACTTCCCCAAATCTACAGATTTTACACATCTGCTTCCCCTCCTTCACCCTTTTGCAAGGACTGACAGCAGGCTGTGCTCCCTGTGCTGCTCAAAGACAAGAGCTGACTCAACCACAACACTCCCATGCCCTTCCCAGCCAAGCAGGCAGAGAACATCACCACTCTGACTCCTGGGAACAATGTTATTAGAGTAGTACCCTTTAAACAAAATAATAAAACAGTAAACCAAATGAACAATCTCCCACCCACCTCCTCCTCCAGGCAAAATCTGCCAAGCCAGACACACTGGACTGTAGCAAAGGTTTCTGGAGATAAGCATCACAAACTCACTGAGCATGCACAAAAGCAGCAGACTGACTAAAATACTCCCAACCTCCACTCTTGGCAGCTGGTATTGCAGCAGCCCCAGCCTCCCACCTTATGCTGACTGTGGAAGAGCTGAAGATAAGCTCAGCACAAGTGCCCTCACCCATTACTGCAGCCAGTTCAGTCCTAGGAGCAAAGCCACTGAGAGGAAATTTGCGCTTCAAATTTTGCTTAAGATGCAAACACTGAATGCACCTGAAAATCCCAAGCAATGAAAAGTACATGCCAAGACCTCTGCTCCTCTGGAGCTAGTGAGAGAGTTTAGATTTCAGTAGGCCTCCTCTTAGGCTACTGCATAACCAGTGGAAGAAAGCAATGCTGCTTCCTCCACTTTGTATTTTCAAAGCACACAGGAAATCCACCAACCGAGCTGTTAAAATCTCAAGGAGCCCTTTCAGCACAGGGCTAAGCTGGAAGCCCTTCAACTGCATCCTCAGTGCCGCCCAGACAGAAACAGTTCTTTGTCAGCCAAGGAAATTTGTCTTCCTCCTTTTTGGCAAGCAACCAAACCACAGACCAGCTAAAGACAGGGAATCAGCATGGAGAATGGGCTGTAAGGTGCCCCATTTGCTCAGCCCATAATGTACAGGCTTGAGAATGGAGCTGGTTTGACTGCCAAAGAACAAAAACGAATACTGAGGAGAAAAATGGGGTTTGTAGGAATTGCTGTGTTCAGCCAGAGTGAGCCAGAGCTACCTTTCATCTCCCCAAACTCACAGTTCTTCAAGTGTAAAACAAGCCTCATCTGCTAGGGATGACAGCGTATCAGTGCCTTATAAACACAGTGCCTCCAAACACTCGGCCCAGAGAGATGAAGAAAAACTACAGTGCATGTGTTCGTCTGTAGGAGGAATAAAAAATCTCCATGCTCATCCTTGCTTGGCGCCTTTAGCCCTAACATCCAGCTACACCTACATAGGGAAATCTGGCACATCATTCACCCTCAACAGCCACAGCCTCCGTCCCAGGCTGCTACTTTGAAGCCTCACTGATGCGGCACTGTAACCTTGGAACTGCGTGTCGCTGAGATAAAAAAAGAACTGCTCTAAATCTTATTTCCTGCAATTTGCCTTTAATTCGTCATGATAAGCAACCTTCAGACAAAGCAGGATCTTTGGGGTTTTTTTGACTTTTTGTTTTGTTTTGAGTAGTATAAATAGGCAGCCACAGCAGATAAAATGCTTAAGGACCAATGATCTTGTGCAGACATAACAAGGGGGAAATGAAGCAGTGCTGAGTGCTTGGAGGAAGCTCTGCTGCTCACGTCAAAACTGCTTTTCAAAGCATTCTCCAGGGAGCCTGCAACTCTTTTAGAAAGTTGCCAAGAGATAGTCATACAGTATAAAGTGGATTTTGCATGTTACCATAAAACCATGGACCCTCAAGGATTCCAAAAAGCACAACAAATGTAAATGGCAGAGGGACTGTTCCAGATTTCTTACACAGAGACACCAACACTTTATACTGCAGTAATCCCAGGTCACCAGCACAAACACTTGATCTGTAACTTCAGCTGCAAAGGCATTTTATTCAACAGGACAAGCAATGTCACACCACCAAAGGAGGAACCTAGCAAGTGCCCGGCCACTGTTACCTGATAGAGACCTTCATCGTCCTCCTCGAACTCGGTGTTGGGAAGGCTGTGGTGTCTCTCGTACCCTGTCCGGCACACCCCGTTGGGCTGCCGGGACACATCCAGGTGGTGATCACTGGTGGACTGAGTCATAACCGTCCCCTGCGGGGTGGGAGAGTGGCTTTTACGGGACACAGTCTCCTTCCGGTGATGGATCAGTTTTCTGAAACAGAATGATGACATCAGGAAGAGCAAAGCTCAAGGGAGTGACCATGCTGCAACATTTAAATTATTTTTTAATGATTTATTGCATTTGGGCTATATATACCAGAATGGGCTACATTACTCTGAACACCAACTCCAGTTTCATTAACAACTAAGGAAGCACTTCTGGGGGAGGAAGGAAGAGGCTTTGCAAGAGCCCATAATTTATTCATCAGTTCACTGGAGAAAAATGCCTCTTCCTCGGGGGAGAGTCACATATTGCATTGCAAGCTTCAGAAATTGCCTGCACTTTAGAATTGCTGTTCAACCGAGATTAAACCAGCATGCCTCAGCACAGAGTGTGAGGTGTCAGAGAAAACAAAAATTCTCCTCACAAGCAATTATTTGAGAACATATTAAAGACCTTGTGTCACATGCCAACAACCTCTACAATTCCTGGCTGGTAAAGCAAAGAAAATGCAGCCAGAAAGGTTTTGGATTTCTCCTCCAAGCCTACAATGTGGCTGAGAATCTCCTCTTCTTGGCATGCACAGGGATAGAGAAGCACGGCCAAAGCTCTACTTTGCTGGACACAGTTGTCAGGAGGAGCAGCAGCAGCTCAAATGCTGGGAAGCTCTCTGAGTGCAGCAACACTTTGCAGCACAGGGGCTCAAATCAACAACATCCAACATCCCCCAAGGACACAATGACACTGTGACCACCCCTCCATCTGCCAGCTCTCCCAGATGCCCATCATACTTACTGGAGGACATCTCTCTGCTCCAGGTTGTATTTTCCCCCATTCTTCATGGCCGCATTGTGCACAGCCTCAATGGCACGGTCAATGGACTGGAGAACCACATCCTGCTCCAGCACCTGAGAAACAACATCCAGCATGTTACTGTGCCCTTCAGCTGAGGTTCTTTTGCACCACAGCTTATGGCAGGAGAGACCACAGTGCAGTAAACTCTCCGAGTTTATGTCTGGGAAAGAAAGTCACTGTTACAAGCACCAAAGTCCAATGATTCCTACAGGGAGACCAGAGACAAAGCTTCAGGACCATGCAGCAGCCTTGAATATTTAGCCTCCTGCAGGGAGGTTTTGAGATTCCCCTGCCAAGCCAAGCTTATCCCAAGCCAAATTATTCCTGCTCTTGCTGCCCTACTATGGAGCAAATTCACATCTGTGAATGTGACAGTTGAAATCTGGTGGCGTCCAGTCTATTGACTCTGGATGGGTTTTTTTGCTCACTTTTTTCTTGATGGTTTTTATACTTGTTTTGTAATTTGATGCATCTTTTCCAAATCTCCACCCAAGCTGTCACAGCAACATTTATTCCTCCCGCCAGCCAGTTTAGCACTTGTTACTGCAGTTAAAATAAACAGCAGCCTTGAAAGAAGAAACACCAAAGACACCACTCCCTGAGCTCACAGAGGAGGCTGGAAGGGGAACGGGAAGATAAAGCAGGTTTCTACACTTGTGACACTCTAAAAGGCTTTGTTTCTCAACAGTTGACATGCCTTCAGAAGAAAAGACCTTTACAGGACTCTAAGGCAGAAGGCAAAGGACACACTACTGAGTCTTTGACCCATAGGTCTCCCATAAGCTGCCACTGGTGCCAGCACCATTCATTCGGTCCTGCTGCTCCAGCCTCAGCCCACGCACAAGGGGAGGAGGGGAATGCTCCGGCTCCAGTGCTCACTGCAGCTGTTTGAACACTAAACCCTCTCTTTATCTTCACTTGCTTTGGCCCCCCCTCCCTGCATCAGAGCAACTATTTATCCAGCCAAGGAGCGGCTGGATTCTCATCAAGGATGCACCTTAATTGGCCTTAAGGGGCTGTGGAGCACAGAAGGAAAGCCCTCCCCGCCAGGGCCAAAAGTGCCTGCCTCCATAGCACTGGTATGCAGTTTCTGATAACATGCTATGTATTATTTATATCCTGATTAATTGCTTAACCAAATGTGAATTAACAGCTACCGCAGACTGTGGGGAAAAAACAAGGTGTGGACGAGGGGCCTCTTCTGCAATACTCAGCTTTGAAAAATTTAGGAAGGTTTTTTTGTCAGTTTGTTTTCCCAAGAAAGACAGAGAAGAAAGCATGTGGGGAAAACTTTAAAAATAAAACCAAATTTATTGAAGTATCAGGTCAAGAACAAAACCAACACTCAACTTTGGGATGAAGCTCCAAGCAGCCCCATATGGCCTAGGGATATGGCCTAGGGAGCATTTCACCACCTCTAACTACAGAACTAAGTAAGGAAACGGAGCAAAGTGTATTTGAACATGTTCCAAGGAGGACTGGAAGGAACAGTAAGTTATTTCAGCGAATTCACCTCCTTTTCTGAGAAGATAAGAGAAAATTACAGCAAGCTGCATGCTCTCTCTGGGAAAGGGGAGCAGTGCAGAAGTCTCCAGCACTGCTGTCTCTAGGGAAATGCTAGTGTTTTTCTGAGTGCCACAGAGCCCTGCCCTCTGCACACCCCACCTGCCCTCCTGCACTCCCACATGAGTCTTCACCCCAAAATTCAACATAACTCCTGCTACAGCCTCCAAACACTGGCCCCGGTGCACTCCCTGGTCCCCTACTTGTAGTCCCTCCGCACTCACCACCACCCCTTCCAAAAACAGCCCCTCTACAAGTTGCACCCCTTTGTGCTGCTTTCTCCCACACTCCCCAGTCTTCCAGGCTTTCACCCACAAGGTTTTAAACCCTTTCTCAGTCTGATCATCCCAGGGAAGATGGCAGTACAAAGCACTGAATCCTACGGACACATCAGCACAGTCCACAGGAATCCATAGGCTGGAATCATAGAATGGTTTGGGTTGGAAGGGATCTTTTAAATCTTCTAGTTCCAACCCCCCACCATGAGTAGGAATGTCACTCACTAGACCAGATTGCCCAGGGTCCTGTCCAGCCTGGCCTTGAACACTTCCAGGGATGGGGCATCCATAACTTCTCTGGGCAACCTCCTCCAGTGCCTCACCACTCTCCAGTTAAAGAATTTCCCCCTAACATCCAGCGTAAACCCTGCCTCTTTTAGTTTAAAACCGTACCCACCTTGTCTTAGCACTAACTGCCAATGTAAAAAGTCATTGTCCATCTTTTTATAAGCTCCCTTTAAGTACTGGAGGCAATGAGGTTTCCCTAAAGCCTTCTCCAGGCTGAACAACCCCACTCTCTCAGCCTGCCTCCATAGGAGAGGTGCTCCTGAGGAGCTGCTCCTTGCTGTGCAATGCCATTTATTATGGAGAGGGTGCTTCCTTTCTGATAAAATACAGCATTTTCACACTAATGCAGCAGTGCTGTGACAACTGGCTTTTAGCTGCTGTGCTCTTTCCTTTTGTTTCCGTTCCCAACCCTCTATTAACAAGGCCCTGTCAAAGGGCTGGAATAAAAAAGAAGCATTAACTTGCCACTTGCACTTTATGACATTGTTGATGCCGCTCATAAATCATCTCCCTTTGTCAGCTGAGCTGGGAGGGTGCATGTTGGGTGAGGGGGAAATGGCAGGGTCTTCAGCACAGGGACTGCCTCGCATTCTGGGTTTGTAGGACACCCAGCATTAGGGATCCCCTGCACTGTAGTCATGAAGTTAAAAACTAGAAATCAGTATCCTGGATAGATCACGTGATTCAAAGGAATCTGCACGCTCCTCAGGTTAACCAAAATGGCACTGCTTTGTTTGAGGAGGATGGATGAAAAAGCACATTGCAGTTGAAATGAGCACAGACTGCAAGCGGGCAAAAGTCAGGTTTGCCATGGTCTCACCTACGATCTCCTCCTCCCTAGGACTCGAGGGATTATGCGCTCACAGCAATTCTGGACAGTGCCTCGCTGTACTCCCCATGCAATCTAGGGACATCAATCACACTGCAGGACAGGGGAATCCTGCCTGCATCCAGCACTCATTCCTGAGGATGCTGGCAGCTGGGACACAGGCAGGCAGGGGTCCTGAGCAGTACATCCAGGCATCTCACACACTCACAGGCAGCCCTGGCCATGCACGGCTCTACAGCCTGCAAAGGAGAGAGGCCACAAAGCAGCAGCAAGAGCAGAGTCCTGGAGTGCAGGCAGGAGCTGGGTGCTCCAAAGTCCTGCAGAGTCCTGTGCTGCAGTTCTGTCCCATCCCATGGTCTGCGGTACAGAGATGAAACCCTACTCATAAGCTCACATGAAAGCAAGGGAATGCATGAAAAGGGCATTGCTGTACAGAGGGCTGTCAGAGGAGACGTACCAAGCAAAGCCCAGGAATTCAGCTGGATTTACTGAGGCTGCACGGTGGGGGCTGGCAGAGCCCCGAGCAACCACTGCAGCATGCAAGCTGTTAACTGTATCCTTCACCAGTTACCGGCTTGCCAGGCACAGGCACAGCCATGCCAGCCACTCTGGGCAGGCAGAGAAGGTGGCAGGGACAGGGCAGGGACACGGCAGTGATGGCAGTGGAAGGCACCGGCCCTTACGGGGTGAGCGCAGGGGTCTCCTCGGTCAGCGTGGAGCGATGGTGCCCAGGCTGTGGCCGAGAGGCATCAACAGGACACCACCTTCTGCCCAATGTACCGTGAAGATCAAGGAGTACTTGCTGAGGTATTGATAACACATTCCCACTGGTGCCTCACCCCAGAAAGGAGTGGCTGCCACCCCCTCTATCAGATATTTCTGGTTTAATCAAACAAAACACTGCAGCAGAGAAATGCTGGGCTCTATAAGCAGCCTGTCTCCACCAGCCTGGCTACAGCCAGAGGCAGGGGAAGAGCAGAGAAGTGACCCTTGGTGATCACAGCCCATACTGGCTATGGGGCACTGTATCACAGAACCAGGGGTACCACCAGCATCCCACAGGCGAGCTGCTCTGCAGGAACATGGTACTGCTCAATTAGAGCCATGAATATCAGCCAGAAAACTGATTTTTTTCCTTCATAGCCTGGTGTAGGAGAATCACAAAAGCATCAATAAATCATTATTTCCTCGCTCCTTGCTAATAACATGAGTAAACAAAGGGTCTCCCCAGAGCCTGCTGCCAATTTCCTCCCCACCTGATGAGGACAGAGCCAGACCTCAGCACTTCCTCGGGGTGCTTTGCACACCCCAAGGTGGTTGGGGAAGTGTCGCACGTGGACACGAGGTAAGACACTTAAACTCACGTCAGGACCTCAGCCAGGCGAAAGGGCCAAAAGGGCCTGGCCTCTTTATTCGGACAGTTATATACCTTCTTAACAATCACCATGGATTGGAGGGTGAATATTACCACCCCTCAATCACACTGGTCAAGGAAATATCCATCAAACATCTCCGCCCAGGAGAAAGAATGAAAAACAATAAGGACAGTTAGGCAAACATACCTATGTTTACAGAAAAGTGCGTGAGAACTTCTATCACAGAATTAAAAACATCTAAGCACTGCAGAAATCAGGGCGACAGGGAAGGATGCCTTTCCCAGGGCCAAAGACAAGCTTTTAAGAAGTACCCTTCCAGAATTTCTTGTGGGTACAAACCTAAGCACGGCCAACACAGGGCATGGCCCTGCAGAGGCAGGAATGCATCTACGCCCATGCCTCACACTGCTCTCATGCTCACTGCCCCAGGAGGTCTCTCCCCAGAGAAAGCACACCTGCACAGGATGTGTCGCACACGCTGGTGAGAGACCCGAGCAATTCAGAAGACACTACAGGTGTCCTTGTGGTACAGGCAGCACAATCTCCTCTCCTGTCCTCCCCAGGCTATCAAAAATGTTGACCCCTCTCTTTTTGTTTTTAATCTTTCCACATGTACCACTGGTGTTGTTTAAATGCACTCACACAGAAGAACTTGCTCAACAGTCTAGAATAATCATACCTTTCAGAAAAGCATTTTCTAGACAAACAGGCTGACAGCTGCATCAGCTCAGACAAGCTGAGCCACTTTGCGTGCATGAGGCTCCCACATTTATGAAAGTGGCCCATTAACGTATGGCAGGCTTTTCTTTGCCTCTGCAGAGGGCTGTTCCAAGAAAACATAGCTTTTTTGTTTTCCTCCTCCTGCCTCCCCATTTTTTAGTGATCAAGGGCATTTGCTCTTCTGCATGTGCAGGAATCGGTGCCCTCATGACTGCAGCCGTCTCTGCAGCCGCCTCTGCAGCCAGAGGGGAGCCCAGGCAGGGCTGCTCATCTTCATCCTCATCTCATTGCCCCAGCTTTCACAACACAACAACAAAGGACAGACAAAGTTTTGTCTCCAGTGACAGCTCAGTTTTCACGCAGCTGCACTGACACGGACCACTGGTGAAATTAGTATATTTATCCCGCTGGCGTACACAGGCACAGGCTGGTTCTTTGTTACTCAAATCAGAGAGGAACAGCACCTCTTAGGTCACATGCCCTTCACCCCCAGTCACCGCCAGACTGTCTGCATGCTTATTCCTTCCAGATTGAAATGATCACTGCACCAATTGACAAAAATCAACTATCCTTTGTCTGCGGCAGAGGGATGTGCCAGATCAGAGTTCCCCCTTCGGGACCACACAGCTCAAACCAAATGGGCTGAATTTTGGTTTTTTGCATTGCTGGGGAAAATTCAGCTCCTTCCCCTTCCCATTTTTGCAGCCCAAATCAGAAATTTTTAGTCTCCAGGCTGTTGGCTAAGAGAGATGCATTAACTTATTCTTGCCGGCATGAAGATATTGTGCCTGGCAGCACTTAAAAACACACAATAAAAACACAAGTGAAACAATGGGCAACTGCCCTGGTTACTGAGCAAATAAGATGAGAAATGCTCCAAACAAACCTGCAGCATCTCTGACTCGCTAGTGAGAAAACAAAGACATGGCTGAGCTCTTCTGACAAAAGAGGCAGCCCAGAAGGAGCCCAGGAATTCCTGCTGATCTGCTATAGTGCGTTTCTCATGGATCGGTGTTTTTCCACTGTGCACTGACAGCAGCCGCTCCAGCGGACAGCCGGCACAAATGGGAAATGAAAAGAAAGGATAGCCAGGGAAAGGGCTTAAGCTGTGCAAATCACGCTAAAGCAAAAGCCAGAGCTCCTGGCGAAGAGATACACTAACTAGGGACAGTACAGGCACAAGAGGCATTTGGAACAAACAGAACCCTGAAGGCAGCAGAGGGATGCACAGCAACCAAACCTCAACCAACTTCTCTCCCGAGAGCAGGAAGCCTCAGAGTCAGGGAGAAGGGGGCAGAGACACGCTGAGGGACAACAGAATGCATGCAACCCACCACTGCAGGCTTGTACTTCCTGAGGTGGAAATGCTTCATCCTGGGTCTCTCCAACCATGCTCAGACCCTGTTTACTGGCCACGATGACCAGAATCGGCCAGTGATTCCTTCCCCTCGTGATTTTGCACTCTCCAGTAACCAGAACACGTCTCATGCCAAAACACTCTAAGAGTATAAAAGCAGAGACAGAAATTTTTAAAATAAAACAATCAACACATACTTACATATCTTGCTGTTCCCTGCTGCCTTAATTCTAACTGCTCTCAGTGCTTCAGGGGACTTCCCTGGCTCAGCCTGCCCCAGGTGCACAGCAGCCAGACAACAAAGCTGCCCCTCTCTTTAGGTTCACCTGTCCAGCATCATTCTGGCACACAATTGTCAAGCCAAGTCAATCTCTGACATGAGCAATGTGGCATCTGTGCAGGGAAAATTTACATTTCTACCGATACATACATAAACATTAAGTGTATGCACATACACATACTAGAGTTGTCATCTACACTGAAAAAGAAAACAGTAGGTAGCATCTGCTTTGATGAAAACTCAAGATTATGAACCAGGATGTATCAAGGTGGAAGGAAACATACTGCAGCACTAGAAGTATACCAAGACTTTTGACATATTAGCATTTAAAGTTGAAAAAAGCCCAACAAAAGGGGTTTTGCCAGACTTTGTGCAGTCTTCAGTTTGGTAGCCCAAAAAACTGCTACAGATGTCCTTTGCTCACTGAGATTCAGCACAGCTCCAAGATCACTTGCACACAACTAGCATGGGTCTATAAGAAAGCCCCTATATTAATTATGATCAAAAATGCAACTAATTTCTAAGTTCCCAGAGTGCTGGGAAGAGCGCAAGGTGCTAATCTCAGCCCATCTTTGTTTTGATTGAGTTGGCAAAAACATGGATGTGGGATGAAGATCCAGCCACAGAAACTCTTTCTGCAGTTAATCAGGTTTGCCAAGTGCTGCCAGAACAAGGAGCAAGGTCAGAGCCCAGAGGACAGAACAAGACTGGAAAACTGTGCAAGTCCTGGCCCTTCTGGCATTCAAAGAGGAAGGCTCAGTTTCCTCCCACAATCTATTTCCATAGCAGAGATTGTAGCAAAATGCCAGAAAGGTGACAGTTACATAAAATGTAGGATGAAAAAATGCAAATTTCTACTACCTTCAAGAGAACTGTTTCCCTTGCCCTTCGCCCCTGCCTTGGAGCACATTCCAGTACACAAGGATCAAGTGAGTAAAGGCTCCAGGGGTCAAGCAGGAAGAAATTGCATTTAGGTTGTCAATTCAACTGATGCCCAAAGACAGATGCAGAAGAGCTTGTATGTACATGTTAACCAAAAGGGACTTTCCTCCTGCATGCCATAGACTGGCACTGATGTAACACCTTGCAGTTGAGTGTTTGAGAAAGATGTAATAACTTGTGATTCATCTTGCACAGGAATTTATGATTTATCAGCTTTTCTTCCCAAATCCTCCCTGTCCCATGATCAGCACTCTGGCAAGAGTCAGAAGGTAGCACACTGGAGTTATGATGTGCTTTGGGCATAAAAACCTAAAACCATGGGCAAATTATAAAGTGTCTCTTACACAGATGGAAAATGGCGGAATGGAAAATTAATTGGACCTGCTGTCTCAGTCCCAGTGAACATGGGAAGACAGACGTGGCAGCAGGCACAGGTGTACAACCCAGGAACACCGGCCAGGCAAGAAAGAGAGGGGCAAGGAGGGTGCACAGGTCACCGTTCAAGGAAGTGCAGAGCCTGTGGGCTTGGCATGAATGATTCAAGTCTGCCACATGGAGAACAAGTGCCGCTTTCTGGTATCCGCTGGATGAACAGCCATACGTACTTCATTAAAGCCATTAATGAGGGAAAAGAGCTTCCATCCTCAAGGGGCAACCACAGAAAAGTCATCAGCTAGTTTTAGTCCTGGACAGTTGTAAATTGCACAAAATTATAAACCAGACATGAATCCCCAAGATCTTTTGAGCAGCACCAGGATCAAAGTTGCCAGGCCTGGCACAGCCGAGGCTCTTTCCTGCTAAGCTGTCACTGTGAGATGAAAACCTGTCTTGCATTACCGTGAGCAAACCTGAGAGAGGCCCTGGAAAGTTCTCCCCAAAGATCATTCTAGTCAGGAGGATCAAAGGCAGCTTGCTGCTGCAGGATCAGTTAACAGTCTGGATAGAAAAGAATTTTTCTGTGTTTTGGACTCTACACGCAGAATAAGTATTGCTTCATCTGCAAGGAAGGGATGCAGCTCCCCTGCACACCCAAAATAAAGCCAGCAGGGCAGGATCAGAACACACTAACTCATAGAGAAAACCCAGTGTTCTTCTCTGAAATGAGCATTTCCCTTCCTCAGATTACTGGTACATCCTACCTGAAACTCAACTTACCATGTCGCGTGATCAGATCACATGTGCAACCTCCTCTGAAATAAAATGATCCCCAGACCACCATATGGAAAAACCTGAGTATTTTTCACCAGGAGTAGAATTGCTCCAAGCAAACACAGAAAGGGGTATATGCTGCCCCTCTGCTCAAAGAGAGCAGCTCCACATTCTCACGGAGCAAAACTCATTCCAAGGCAGAGGGATCACTTGCCAACTGTACTTTTACTATCATCCCTTCACACAACTCCTAAGCACAAAAGTTAAACCAAGGTCCTTGAGGACTTCTCTGCTAATGGTGTTTCAGGCCAGGGACCACAGAGAGCAAGCGTATTTACAAGGTTTCTCCAAAGCAGGTGCCCATATAATGTTCCCACAATACAGTTCTCACAAACAACTTCTCTCCACAGCCCCCTCTGGGTCACAGCACAAAGATTTGAAACATCAGTATTGGGAAACCCCAGGATACCCAACCACCTTCTCTCCAGTATTTTCAAGCTGTACTGACCAGTTCCCACCAGTGTGGGGGAATCACAGCTCCTCTTTGGTGGGGACCTATTTCCCAACATGGGAATCCCAAACAAGTTCTCCACCTAAGCAGAACAGCATGTCCAGACCCAGCAGCCTTCTTCCAGCTGCCAGGATCCTTCATGACTTTAGCCTGGTACAAACTATTCATTCAGGGATTTAAACAGCGTGACAACCAGACTCCCAGGAAAAGATAACCCTCACACGCTCATTTGCTTTCAGGTGGGCCACAGTAAAGCTAAAGCAAGAAGGAACATCCTCTGAAAGAGGATCCCCAGCCATGGGTTTTGGCAACTGTATATTTTAACATGTTCAGAGTAGCACTATGGAACAGGGGATGTTATTCATGCTTTTGGCTTATCAGTGCCACCACAAGAATTACATAAAGTTAGGTGTGCCAGCTAATTATAGCAAAGCCATTTAAAGACTGTTGAGAGTGCAGGTGCAGGGCAGCAAGGGAGGGGGTATCAGAGGGGCTGAAATACTCCATACATGCTGCACTGTCAAGAGGGAGATCATGCTAATTGGTCACAGACAAAATACCCAAGTGTGCACACATCCTTGTTAGCTGAGAGCTGCTCCTGCAAGCACATTTATTCTTGGTAAAGTGGATGTTTCTGCTGATGTTTCTGTTCCTGACTCTCACCAAATCCAGTGAGTCAACGCAATTCAGCTTTATTGGGACAACGATAAAACTAAAGCTAATTCATACCCCAAAACCAATGAAGATGCCACTGAGATCTACAGCAGTGTCTTACACTCTTACATGTGTGATCATAAAAAATAACAGCACAAGCCAAAATAAACCCCAGAAAATTGTGAACTAAAGGTCCTGAAGTTGTTTTTGTCAACAGCAGAACACTATTTTTCTGTGCTGCAAAACTTTGACAGACTGACAGTTTCCACTGACCTACAAAAGTACCTTGAGAATTGCAAGTTTAGCTCTGTTTATCAAAGGAATGAGGCTAACTTTGAGTTATCTCCAGATTCAGCTCAAGAACAAATTCTGGGGTTTGTTCAGTGGGCTTTCTTACCTTAAAAAAAGATTAAAGGGTTCAACTGGATTTGCTGACATTTCACCATAAGGAAGTAAGAGGTGAGTCATGGAAGAAAAGCAATTCATTAGTGTCCCACACTATCTGCAGGAGAAAAACAGCCTCTGCTTTAGCTGCAATTTATAATCCCATCTCCTTTCGCAGCTTAAAGTGGCACAGGCTCCCCAAAAAACACAAAAAAATGGGGACAGGAGGGGAATGGCCTCTTAGGACATTGTGCTTCAGGCAGCAATACAGCCATAATCCTGTTTTCCTCACTTCCCGAGGCAGTGAACAAAAAACCTGCATTTGTCAGATTGTTCATTTCCCACGTGCAAAAGTTGCTCCCAGCTCCCATGGCTCATTACAGGATCGATTTCTTGCATCTGCTGCTTCATGTGCCACATTCACCTGTGTCATCACCCATCTTGCTCAGTGGCATCAGTGACAGCAAACCACTGTATTTCAGGAAATCTTCCCTGCCCATATCACATGGGACAAATCCTGCAGGAATGGAGATGGCCAGGACTCAGCTCACCTCTTCCATGGGGGTCTGGAGCTGCCTAACAGCAAGCAAAGGGTGACAGTAACTCTGAAGCTGCGTGGTTTGCACAATTCATGGGCACGTTTTCTCTCTCCCATCCCTCTAAACTCTTCCAGGTCAGGGTTGATCACCCTTCACCACTCCTAACTCCCTTCAGCCCAGGTACGAGGTTTGTGTGGTCCTCCACATCCAAACATTGCCAACAGGGGATTTTGTTGAGAGAACTTTTATTCTCATTCATTAACAGAATATGAATAGTATTTAAAAGTTTTTAAAGTGACCGAAGCTCAGTATTATTTTGAGATCTCAAGCTCGAGAATACAGCCAGTTCACATGTGTTCATGCATGTAGAAGGCTCAGATGCTGTCCCACATCACTGCACAATGCTTCAAAGGCAGCCCATGACCACAGGCAAGATGATGCTTCCCAAAACTGGATGTTGGAGGGGTTTCCTTCCATCTCTGATATAAAAAATTATACTGTGCAGGTCCCTTGATAACAACTGCACAATTATTTCAATGCTGCTGCTGCTATCTCTTGTCATCAAGCTAACGGAAGACAGACACATGCAATCTATTAAAAAAAAAAAAACAACTAAAAGGGGTGCATTTTACAGTTTAAGTCAATTAAGGTGATTCTAGGGCAAAAACTTCATTACTTAGAGCTCAACACTTCAATGGATATTGTTTTTTTGATGTCAAATACAAAAAGTCTTCATCTATAAACACTTTAATTTGGCCAGGCTCAGGGAAGTCCCCAAGCTTCTGCAGTAAGTAGGTAATGAATTTTTTATGATCATCGTTCTTACTTGAGGTGCTGGGATTTCATGCAATTATTCTTCTACCATACTAAAAATGTGGACTTTCCTGATACTTGAGCTTCTCCCCAAATATGCCCCAGGGATAGCTAAGCCTGAACACAGAGGGAAAGGGCCCATGGACCTGCTTTTTGGCAGGTCACTAGGATGCAAAGCATTGTTCAAACCATGGCCCATCTGTCCCCCTGCAAACACACCTCCTTTACTCCGGAAAAGGAAAAAGGGAATCTGGAAAGGCACAGAATTCACCGAGTTTACACAAAAAGGAATTGTCACCACAGATTCAGAGGCCACGGAGGTTTGCATTTGTCTGCTCAGTGGAGAGATTCAAGTTGATGTCTCTAGGCAGCCATCTGTTTTCCACAGGAGCTGCCCTGGTTCTCATCGCAGCACACGGACACCGACTAAACTCGGCTGACAGACAGCCCTCCACCCCAAAAACCTGTCCAACCACTTCCATCCCCCAAGTGGGAGTGGGTGAAAAGCACCTGTGTGGTCCATCGAGGCCTTCTTCCCACCTCCAGAGAAAGAGGATGAAACTCAGAGGCTGAGCTCAGCCTCCTGGCCACTGAGCTCAAGAGCAGTGGAGGGGGAACAGGCAGCAGGAACAGTGGGAGGTGACACCCCAGCTACATTAGCAGCTGTGGAGGTATGGCCCCAGGCACAAACCCCATGGACAGGCATTCAAGACCTTTTCATCAAGACATCATCCCAGCAATTCCCGCCTTCTTGTGGGTGAGTGTCTATTTTTGCAGCTCTTGCCTCATCTTCTCCCTCAACCCTTTGTTTTTTATTCAATATAATAGAAGGTCTGGAGCTGGGGCCTGCCCTCAGGTTTCCATACTACAAGGCACTGTCCCTACACATACTACAAAAAACCCCAAGAAATAATTAATAGTTATTACTTAGAAAAGATCTAATCTAAACTCGAAACCAGTGATTTAGCAAGAAATGACCCACAGCCTGGAATTATCTAGCATTCCTACTCCAACAGCTTGCTTTTTTTTTTAAATTTTTTAATTATAACTCTTGAGCAGCTGAACGAACTAAAATATCAGCCTATGGTGGCATTTCCAGATCACAGAGAAAATCAACACCTTGCAGACCACTTTCACATACACCACCCCAACCTGAGCAGGGAAGGGGGACAAAGCAGCACAGATGGGACCCCCCCATTGGCATGACAGGAGATCCCTATTCAAAAGCACATCCCACTAGCATGAAAGGCAGCCTGAGTCAGAGGAAGGGGCTCACTGCACTTGGAGCTGGGTGACACTGCCCTTTTAGCTGGTCCAGATGGACAAGAGGAAGGACACAGGCTTCACAAGAACCAAGCAGCTTCCAAGGAGGAAAGGAGTGGAAACTTCTTCTAAACAACTTCAACAGGCAAGCAAATAACCAGGAAAAACAAACCCATGGATTTCCCACCTCACTCTAAAAAGCACACACTGACAAAATCTTACTTCCCCTTCTTGCCTAAGCCTCATGCTAAAAGAGGACAAGTTTTAGTTCTTTGTTCCCTTGCAAGGGAAGCAAACAGCTCTGGCACACAAGCTCTGCATTGCAGGGCATGAACACAGATGATCTCACAGGAAGCTGACCCTCCTCTCCCAAGGTGGTGGGTTTTGTCTTTTGGACAACTCTATTTGCCCATTAGCACTGACGGAGCTTTCCCCAGAAGAGTGCTCAATATCCCTGTGGTAAGAACACGATGGGGGCCGAAGGGGAGCAGAGACAAACAGATGCACTCATGAATCGTGTCCTCTGTTCCACTTCTCACATGACAAGCTTCAAAACCCTGGTTTTAAAATCAAAGGTTTTGCCATGTGATAAAAGTCAAGACAAATTAGGTTTGACAAGACCCTCTCTTAAAGGTCAAAATTTTATTTGTGAGCCACTCACTGGGGAAGCAAAGTGATGCTCCTCCAGAAGCAGGACCAGGACCCACAATTCCTGCTGCGACTCAGACCTGAGGCAATGAGGTCAGTCAGGGTCCACTGAAAAGAATTTCCAGTGGACTGCCATTTCAAATGACAACTTTTTCTCTAAATACAACAAGGATTTTTCAGATCCAGATGCCAACTCACAGAAAAAGCACGAACTGGGGTCCTCCAAGAGTGCCAGCACCCACTTTTCTCTGGAGCCCTGGAAACAAGAGCTCCTTCCTACCAGAAGCTGGCACCCATCACACAGCAGTCTGCACACACAGCAACAGCAGCTCTGGGAGGCAGTGATCACCAGCCCTGCAGGACCAACTGATTCCCCAGTCCAACAACAAACACTTCCAGCCCTCACAGCCCTTGCAAGTCTGCACACAAATACACTTTCTTAGTGAAATAAATTTAGCCACCTCTTACTGATATGGCCAAGATGAAAGCCTCAGTTTAAGCCTTTGTCTCGGGAAGAAATACAATGCACATGCATTTTAATTTAAAAATCTCTGCACACAGAGCTCTGTTAGAACCTGTGGCTTTTGAAATTTTGGTTATGGCAGTGGCCATGTAGAATGTTAGTATATGTGAAGTCTAATTTTCTTGCAGACCATTTAATGCTAGAATTTTATACTAAGGCTGCTTGTACTTCCCTCCTTATAAAACCCTTCTGGAATTCGTCCTTCTTCCAGTACCCAGGCTGACAGCTCACACCCTGAATACATAATCCTGTCTGGGAATGACAAATTTTAAATCGTTCATGAGGGAGTAAATCTGGGATGCACTTATAAATTCTGTTTGTTTTTATGTACATCTGAACTACAAAAGGAACAGAATAAAAAGGAGGCTGCTTCTGTTCCAGAACCAGAGCTCTCCTCAACAGACAGGTTCAGCTGTTTTCCATGTTTCAACCACTGACAGATGTAAATACCCACTTTACACCATGGGATTTGACCTCCCCCATGGGCATTAATGTGCTCAAGGCCTTGCAAGGGATCTTCTTAGGTCAGCCAGTGACCATGATATAGTCTGCTTTTGTCAAAGCCTTTCCTAGTTTACAGGCTGTCCTGAGCATGGAGGTTACTCTTCTCTTGCATGGAGGGGGACTCTTCACATCGTTTTCCCATCATCACTAACGGAGCCCATTTTTCTCCAAGGACAAGCAACATGAATTCCTCCCTGCTCTTCAGTGTCTTGCTCCCTCCATACTTCACATAGAACAACAATCACAAGAAAAACAATTTCCGTGAACTTTCTAGTTTATTGGTTTCATATTTCTTTCAATACAAATCTCTCCTCCTCTGTTTTTTTGTGGTTTGGGCTTCTTTTTTTCTAATAAGAGTTCACCTGATGAGATGCTGGAAATCTTCAAAGGAAACACAAGACTAGGATTGTGAGAAGTGATGCAGAAGCACAAACACAGAGCAGGATGCTCCTAGTTCAAAGCTGGCAGTTCTTCCCTTTGCAGTAAGAAGCTCATCATCATCCAGATGTAAACAAGGAAAGAAAGTATAGCCATCTTCTTCTGATGAAAAGCATTCAAAAATCATACAGGAGGCAAAAAAATTACAGATTTGATCAGTAAGACTGCAAGGGAACAGCAGGTAACCTGTGCAACACTGAAATGCTCACAGCCCAGCAATAGAAAGCAGGGGTGCAAATGACCTGGCAAACACTGTGACCCCGCAGGGAAGTTGGGAACCAATCTGAGTCTGTCTTCTCTGGGCAAGACCCTCTCCGAAGGCTGACAAAAAAAATGGCACATTTCTTCTTTCCAGTCTGCCCCCTCACCTTGCCCTTCCTCCAAGGTAAACAGAGCTGCAGTCACATTGCTCAAGAGTGGACATGGACTCTCAGACATGTCCCTACTGCCTGCTCACTTCCGACCAAAGCAGCCTTCATGTTGTTCAACCCCGAAAGAGGCTTAATATTTCCAGCCCACTGGAGCCATCCATGAATCCACCAGTGTCACTCCACCCACTCCACCACTCACAGGAGAGATAAGACCACGCCACCAATGCTGCTCATACGTGGGTGTCCAGGCCACAAAGGCAAATTTTATTTGATATCAAAAAGCTTAATTATTTTTAATTGGAATAAAAGTGAGAAGAACATGTCTTCACAGCCAAGGCTAAAGATCATTACTGTAGCTCTACTTTAATCATTCTGGACCGTGAAAGACCGTAGAACTTCTGGCTAAAATTTCAAGTGTTTAGCTACAGTAATTAGAAATGGTTATAATTCCCCTAACTGTGTAATTTAGTCTCAAGAATAAAACTTCATCTCAAAGCACGAGCAGCTCTGACACAACAGCATCTCTGCTATGGTGAGGGCCCAGAGAAAAATGTTTCGTTCTTTCACTTTCTTGCATGTGTCAAGAAATGCAGCCTCAGCTGCAAAGCGCTACCAGCTGCTTATTCTCCAAAATAAAACTTTATTTTTAGCCTAAGCACTTACTCAAGATCTGTGTGAGTATTGCGATTAAGCTCTCACGCCCATTGAAAGCTCTGTCAAACCTGCAGCAGATGACAAATAATGCTGCAGGCTCCAGCGCAGGGGACAGTCCGTACAATATCTGTACAATCATCACCTGTTCAGGAACAATGAGAGCAACTCTGCCAAGGGTCAGGAGCACCAAGTTTAAAGCTGGATTTTATGTAGATAGAGGGAGAAACTCTTACAGCAAACAATTGCCAAAGCTCAGTTTCCAGCAAGCCCAGAGAGGTTGTACTATCTCCCTCTCTGCAGACATTCAAAACCCACCCAGACACATTCTTGTGTCCCCTGCTCCAGGTGGCCCTGCCTTGGCAGGGAGTTGGACTGGATGATCTCCAGAAGTCCCCTCCAACCCAAACCATTCTGTTACTGACAACGTACAACCAACTGGGGAGTTGGAACTAGATGATCTTTGAAGTCCCTCCCAACCCAAGCTATTCCATGGTTCTATCTGTGTTCCACAACCATCATTGTCTCCACGGCAGTGTGGAAGGTTTGACAGTACCTGAGTTGCCACAGTGATCCTACACAGCACCAGCCTCGGCACGTGCTGTTCCATCCCCGAACCAATGCACGTGCGATCCCGGCAGAGAAGCAACGCCACTAGAAACAAGTTTTCCAGCAAGCCAGTGAACTGAATTAACTGAGAGTCGGGCTGACAAGAGCAGAGGCAGCTCAGGGGAAGGCTGGACAGCAAGGCTGGGTGTAGGATGTGGGATCAGGCTGAAGGAGTGGCCACAAGCTGTCAGACCCACACTCTGAGCCCTAGCATGCCCTGGTCTCCAAGGAAAGGCAGCTCCTAAAGCACCTCACCCTGCACCACACAATTCCAGTCCTGAACCCTGGTCAATGCTACAACACAAAACAGGACAGAATGGTTTGGGCAAACAGAGAGTGCTCAAATTTCACTCCCTCACAGAAACCTCTCTTTGCAGCTGGGGAGATGACACACTCCTGTGCCTGCCCGGCCAGGACTACCTGTACTCTGCTGCTATGCACTTGCTCGTGCCGTAGGAGAATTTTAAGTTGTTGCTAGGCTGCACAAACCAGTCTCTTATTTTTATCACATGCCTGTTTATTCTTGTAGAAAAAGATACTGCAAACAGCAATCCAAGGCATCCTCAAAATGCTTGTTATACTCTTTGCTTCACTCCATGTTCTCACCAGACAGTCCAAAGCTTCTTGGCCATCAGCATACACACCTTTGCACCCAGACGGACCGTTTCTTGCTCCTCCAGAGGTACAATGTGAAAGTGTGAACAGAGATTCAAAATCCACATTACAAACAATTTTTCAGTTATTCCAAATAAATTTAAGGTAATTATGAAAAGATTATTAATAGTCATTTCAAAGCTATTTCCTAACAGCTTAATACAGCTGAGCAGCTGATTTGTAACAGCCAGCAGGCTAAACCATTCCCACTTCATCAGGAAACATCCCCCTGCGACTTAGCACTTATTTCTGCACCCCTGACATTCACCAATACAGCATTTTAAAGCTGCCATTCCCCTCCTCGGCATGTAATGTTAACACTTCCATTGACAGGGAATGCAGCCTGGGTCGGTGCAGACATGAGACAGGGCAAGATCAGTCGTGGTGCCTGGTGAAGCTGAGAGCTAAAGCAGCCCTGCTGCTCCCGGATTTGAGTCCCAGAGCAGGATCAAACCACCACGGCCAGCCCCTGCCCTGCCAGGAGCAGAGCAGATCAGATCAGCTTTCCTGGCAGGCCAAGTGTCACCCACAGCTCAGCATCCTCCAGGACAACCACTCATTCTGTGCTCCTGGTGCTGCTGTGCTACAGCCTGAAATCTTCATCCAGAGCTGGAATAACTCCACACTCCCATAACAAAATTCCGTGTTCCATCATAATAATAGCAACATACGGCTATTTATCCCATAGAAAGGAACCTTATTATTTGTTAGACTTGGCATTTGTCCCTTCCTGACACTGAGTGAACCTCCTGTGCCTAAGCAAGCTTTCCAAATTGAATCTTTTACAGCTACACATAAAGCTTTGAAAAGCCTGTCTTCTGGAGTGACTGACTCCAGAGGACACCCTAAGCTCCATTTTAATCTCCACATTTTTCTGCCACTCATACATCACTTAAGCATCAGCACACAGCTGGAGACAAAAGACCAACCTCATGCTGATGGGTGCCTTGCCGTTCAATAGGGGGGTCTGGCACTTGAGCTGACAGCTTTGCTGCAGCAGTATTCACCTGGCATTAGATATTAGCACATTTCTTGCTCCACCAGTAGCTGGAGGCAATTACCCATGTGCTGTCACTGGCACAGTGCTAGGTACATGTTTTCACTTGTCTGGCAGCAGCACCCACAGCCCCTGTGTACATGACCTTGCTGGCCACCGTCGTCCCTGCTGGTGTCGTGGCCACCTGAGATCTCCACCATGGGCTTGCAGAGTCAGGACTAAGCCACATGTGAGGGCACTGTTTCAACAAGCAACTCGCTCTTTGTGTGGTCCACAAGCTGCCCCAATCAGCAGCACCGCCCAACCCTCCCCTCTCGCTGCTTGATGGCCTCAGCATCTATCCCCAGAATGGCACTCGGCTTGAAATGACTCTTAAAAACCCAAACAGGAGCTAAGAGAGAACTACAGAAGAGTAAAATCAGCACGAATATCAGCTGAAGTTGGGCGTTTCTAATTGACGCAAATTAACTTCACATCATCTGCACCTTCTGGTGCTCTGGCTGGGCCCCAACTTGTTTCTAAGGGGCATTCTAAGAAGGATTTGTTGGTGGAGCTTTTACCCCCCACTACAACTAACTCTCCTTTAACAGCAACGCTGAGCCACAGGGATTTCAGTACAAAATTCTGCAAAAAGACATCAGACAAAAATAAGCATTCAATAATAACTGGGAATTACTTTTTCTTCTAGAGAATTCATGGCATCAATATCCCATATCTATGAAAGCTGAGAAAAAAAAAAACCCTGAAGCTCAAGAAGGAGCTCAGAAGAAAACTAATGCTCGTAATAGTGCACAGCAGCAACAGCAGCCTGAGCCTCCCCCGTGAGCATCCTCTCAGCAGGTTGCAGCAAGGGGCTGTGACTGTTCTCCAACCTATTGCTCACCTGGAACCTGTCTGCACTGCTAGGAAGGCCAAGCTTACCTTTACAATGGTGACTCCTGTTGGCCACTCTCTCTCCCTGCTAACACTAATCATTAGTGGTGGTGTGATTGGGGCAGCATTAATTGCCTCCCAAACCACTGTCACTAATTGGTCTCAGTGCCCTTATTAAACCAAAACTGGGTGACAAATTGTTTGCACTCCTCCTGGACATTGAGCAAACAGTCTCAAGCATACTCTCAGTGAGCAGATGCTTTCTGCCATGAATAAACACACATTTTGACTTCACATCAGCTCTTCAGAGCTGGCAGGATGCAACAGCATAAAGTCAGTCACAGAGGATGACTGCAACTGCAGAGCAGCAAATTAGATCCTGCTGCTTCACACATCATCAAGAAGTCCAGGTGCTGGAAATTTAATGGCCAAAACACAGATGAGCAGATGCAGGGAAGACTCTCTGTTTCCTGCAACAAGGTCTAAAAGGCATTTGGGAAAGTTACAGCTGAACTAGAGGGAATGCTCATGAAGTCACCAGCAATGCTGCTTTAACATCAGTGCATTACTAACATTACTAACATGTCAGGAGCTGGCCTGGCAGGCTGCAAGCTGTGTTGACGCCATAGCAAAATATAATGTTAGAAATGAATGTAAAGTCATAGAATAAATACTTTTCCTGTAAGATTTTGAAATGCATACTAGCAAGGTACCTGCAAGAAAAACTGGTACGAGTAAGCAGACTAGGAGAAGGCTCCTGCACCCACAGCAGCGAGAAGACGTCATGCCACACAAGCAAATGAAGCAAGAGACTGCAGAGAGGAAACTCATGAGCAGCAACCTGGAGCTATGCCACTGTGGGGTTTTAAAATCTAGCAGTTAATAAGGTCTTTGCTCTGTAACTAAATAGCTCCTGTAAATAGCTTAAGGGCTTATTGATACATAAGATGTCCCCTCCTGTCAGGCCAGGCTGCAGAAGAGCCCCAGCCTCACAGGATGGACGGACCAAGCGGCTGTCAGAGGGACCTGGTGTTGGCCTAACACACGTACACACTCTCCTAAATGCTTGTCTCACTGGAGTGTTCTGCAAAGCCCACACCCACACTTACTTACAGCCTGAGTTACTGCTAATCAGAAATTCAATGGCATCTGAAGGAGCAGCAGCAGCACACTAAA
>VXAD01000579.1:0-298561 GCA_013399195.1 Dicrurus megarhynchus
GCCGCCGCAGCGCCGCGCCCGCCCCTCGGACTGCGGCAGCGGCGGAGGGGGCCCGCCGGCCGCGCCCTCCTCCCCGCCCTGCACGCCCTCCTCCCTCCCTCCCGTCCCCGCCTCCCTTCCCTCGGCGAGGGGGTGCCCCGGGCCGCGCCACTCTCCCGCTGACCCGCGCCCCCCTTTCTGCCCAGAGCGGTATCATGGTGCCCCTGGAGATCGTCCTTCTCAAGAAGGTGGGCTCCGGCTTCAGAGGGGTCATCAAGCTGCTGGACTGGTACGAGCGGCCCGACGGGTACCTGATCATTATGGAGCGGCCTGAGCTGGTGAAGGACCTGTTCGACTTCATCACGGAGAAAGGCGCCCTGGACGAGGAGACGGCCCGCGGGTTCTTCCGGCAGGTGCTGGAGGCGGTGCGCCACTGCTATGGCTGCGGCGTGGTGCACCGGGACATCAAGGACGAGAACCTGCTGGTTGACCTCCGCACAGGCGAGCTGAAGCTCATTGATTTTGGCTCGGGGGCCCTCCTCAAGGACACAGTTTATACCGATTTCGACGGTACGTGCCCACCACCTTTCCCGTGCCCCTCCCGGGGTGATGCCCTCCCTAGAGCTGCCACTTAGCCCGTTCCCAGTGACCGGCCACAGCAAGCAGAGCCCCTTACACGGGGGTTCATATCAGGTCTATCGGTAATGGAAACCTGTGGACCCGAAGTAGCTTAGGGGTGTTCAGTTGCGTAGGAAAGAAGCGATTCCAGGCAGTGACGCAGCAGTTTATGTTTCCCTGTCTTGGAAAAAGCGGGTTTTTTTTCCTAGAGGGCGATCTGTTTACATGGAGGTTTTGCCAGTGTCGGATGTTTCCATGTGTGGATATGCAGTTTTTATATGCGGTGCTTTTTTTAACTCGGAGTGGTACCTCCCCCGCTCCCGTTCTGCCAGTGTCCTGGAAATCCCGCATTGCAGATTTTAAAGCGATGGCGATAAATGCACTCCCTCGAAATGACTTGCCACAGGGGCTGGGGTCGATGCTGTAGAGGTGGGAAAGCTGAGCATAAGCCAGCATGTGACTAGAGGGAGCATTTCCCCCAGTCCTTGGAGTGTGACTGATGTAACCGGGGTCTCGCTCCCCCCGCCCCCAGCTGCCGCACTCACATCTGTTTGTTGTGAAACCTGAAGCCCCGCCGCACGTGACCCTCGGCATCACGAATTCCTCGTTTTGTTTGGTATCCAAGGAGCCCTCGGGCACTGAAGGAAGGGGAAGGGGGGGCGGGTTGGGAAAAGCTGCCGCATAGAAGCCCGGGGGGGGCCTTAAAAACGTAGAAACCGTAAGCGGCCCTATTTTGTTTACTGCCCTGTGGAATTGGATAAAGCAGATTAGCCCCGTGTAATGCGGGCAGACCTGAGTTTCACCTTCTTGCCGCCCTCTCCTCCTCCCCGCCAGCCCCCTTTGTCCTTTTGTGTCTATTTTTGGTGTGATGCTGCAGACGCCACGTGGTCAGTGAAAGGGAGCTCGCCTCAGTAAACAGTCAGCTGATGGGGCTGTGTTATTCCTTGCAACGAAATAGAACAACCGGATGGGCCAAGTCTGTTGATGGTGTAACCGTGCAGATGACCTGAAATTACACTGCTAACGGCTTTGGCTTGTAAAAAATTTAAAGCTGTTTAGTTTTTTGGGTTTGTTTTTTTGTTTGTTTGGGGTTTTTTTTTAATTCCCAAATGTCAAGTTTTTGAATTTAATTTAGCTCTGTCAGAAGAAGCTGAACAATGGGGAAACACTTCAAACATTTACTCTAATTGTGGGGTTTTTTTCTGCTTTTAGGAACGAGAGTATACAGCCCTCCAGAGTGGATCAGATACCACAGATACCATGGGCGGTCAGCAACAGTATGGTCTCTGGGAGTTTTGCTGTATGATATGGTTTGTGGAGACATCCCTTTTGAGCAAGATGAAGAAATCTTGAGGGGACGATTATACTTCAGGAGAAGAATTTCACCTGGTAAGTTCTATGGAAGTCAAGTGGGCTTTCTGGTTTTGAGGTTTTTTTAATAGTCCTGTACATTTGAGCTTGTGTGGGTGGATTTTTGTTATTAAAAAGACAATCAGGATTGTCTTTTTTTGCTTTCTTAGTCTAATATGGCTTGCTTTTTTTTATTACAGAGTGTCAACAGCTGATCAAATGGTGCCTTTCACTGAGGCCTTCAGACAGACCAACACTTGAGCAGATTTTTGACCATCAGTGGATGCACAAATCTGAAGTAGTGAAGTCTGAGGACTGTGACATAAGGCTACGGACCCTTGATACTGACGTATCTAGCACAAGTTCAAGTAATGAGAGTCTGTGAATTACTAAGGACCTCGCACTGGGAGGGGGAGCTACAAGCAGAAAGACCACAGTGCTGCTGCCAATACATAGGAGGGGCTAGAAAAATGCATTCATTATTCTGTAGTTGAATCTTTGTCTGAGGGACTTGATTTTGTTTTCCCCCTTTGCTGGTTTCTGCTTTGGAATGAGAGATTTCCTTTGGAAACGCTGATGTTTGGGAGTTGCAGGCCAGTACTTAGTCAAAGACTGACCTTATTAAGAAAGCAGTGACCTCTTGAATACATGGTAAACTTTTTTGCTCTCATAGAGCCTGGACTAGATTTTATTTGCTTTTGAGTGCCTTTTTGAAAGCTGCTTCAGTGGGACTTTCTTTTTTGAGCTGTCTATGTCCAAAGAAGATCCAGTTCATTATAGGAATTTGCTCCCTTTAGACTCAGTGCTGGAGGAAGCAGCTCCTATGATGCATTGGAGAACCTGTTCGGTGATTGAATGAAGTAGTCCCATCCACTGGTGATGGAATACTTGAACACAGACATTTCACTCCTGCCCCCCCTGCCCTTTACAAATCCAACCCACCTCTGCTGCTCAAAATATTTCCTATAGCCTGTACAGAAATATGAACAGGTATATTGGCTTCTTTATCAGAAACATTTATTCATGTTTCCTTTTATCATCTCTACCATTGGGCATGAGAAGCCCCTTTCTCAACTCCCCCCGGCCTTTTGTCACCCTGCGAGTCTTAAAGTATGTATGGGCATGTCGAATGCACAATCAATGCAATATTCAAGGACTTCTACTTTTTTTTTTTTCCATACCTGTATAATGTGTTTATGTAAGCTTGGTTTTTCCATGTACTATACAGTTATTTATTGTTTGAAATTTAGAAGACCTCCCACAGTTTTCAACTGTGGCTATTTATTTTGTTAATTTATTTGGTTAGAGTTATTCAACACTGTGCTTTCCCCTCCTTCTCCCCATGGGAATTCTAGTGGTTTGCCCATGGCACTTTTTTTCTGCATTCCTGTCAACTTTTGGTTAAAAAAAATTAAAAAAAAAATTTCTGACCTTACCAGTTTTTTGTTGGAAGATGGGAAATTGTTGTAAAAAGTCAAATTTAAGGGAAATAGAATGACTTTTTTAAGTTAGTCAGTATGCCTTTTGTCTGGTATTATTGTACCAGAAGTGTAAAGTAATGCTGTTTTGGAAGGGTTTTAAGTTATTTACATTGTACAGTCTCCGTGCATTGGCTCTGGAAGGTAGAGTGGCAGAGTCATAAACCTTAATTTATTTTAATAGCTGTGTTTCTGTGATCTGGTTGCATTTATGCAGCTTGGATTTGGATTTTTTTTCTTCTGTTTAACAGTGTGAAATGTATGGAGATCATATTTTTTATACAGGTATTTCAATTAAACTTTTTGTATATAACAGTTCTGTGTTTGTTTACTTACTTTTATCTTCACTGTTACTTGTGATGAGCTGGGGAACACACTCTGTTACCAGCTCAAGCCTTGTTAAAGTCCTGCAGCAGCTGATCCGGAGGTAGTAGATGGTCTGTGCCATTAAGCAGTGACCATTTTGAAAGAATTAAGCAATCCCTCCCCTGAGGTCTATACTCCTCAGTCACTTCGTGTGATATTGGACTGGGGAAGGAGTACAATACAACAGCACTGATGACCTACATAATAAAAGGGAATTGGCCCTGTAATTGTGGGACTTTTACCTCTGTAAACACTGAATATCAGTATATTTGTCCTTAAGTATAACAAGGAAGGATTTCTGTAGCTGCTTGTAGTTATTGTTTTCACAGTTGATATGTTTACTTTCCATTACATTCAGTTTCCTTCTTCCCGCTTGCACCTTCCTTCTGGGGGTGGATGAGGACTTCATGTGCCTTTACTGGAAAGGGACAGCATTCTTGAAAATCAGGGCAGCTTTTCCTTCAATTCCCTTAGATGATGAAAAAAAGACTGGTGTGTCTGTCACTTGATAGAGTACTGGGGAGCATGTGCCACTCTCACCAATAGCAAAGGACAAGAGAAATGTTCTCAGCATTCATCTTCACACGTTGGGAGTCAATTCCTGCAGATTAACGATTTCATCCTCATCTCTGTAGCCAGAGACTGACCTGACTTGGTCTTTTTGCGGGGGTGGTAGCAATTACTAGGTTTAACTACCACAGAGGGATTTACAAGGTATATTTAAGGATGTGTTCCGTTGTTAAAGGTGCTTTGTACTTGTCACAGTAAAGGGCTAGGTTTAGAATCTGTTGGTTTTGTTATTTTCCTTTCTGGGGATCTCTCTGCCAGCTCATCTGCTATTATTTTTGTTCCCTATGGGGAATATCTCACTGACATCACATCAGCGTCCTGATGCTAACTAATTTAGGCTCAAAATGCCAATGAATAGCAGGAGGTAAATCTGAAGAAAAACCACCATTTTTGGTATGTGCACTTTTCTGATGATGTGGAGGGAAGGTGTGTAGCTTTTTCTTGGCCATAAAAAGGAAGCTCAAATTACTCCAGTCCGGAAAAAAAAACCCTAGCCACAGTTATGTCCATCAACTTGTTTTCTATGTTTTCTGATTTTGTTCCTTTTTTTTATTTTAGACTTGTTTCTCCAGTTTGTAATGAAAATCTGTACATATGCTAAACCTAGTCCCTGAAAAACTCAGTTCCCTATTGTAGGGGTTCTATACACAGGAACAAAAGATTCTACAGTTAAGATTGCTTACAAAAATCAGTGTCCTATGAGAAAAACACTTAAAAGTGAGTATTTTGAGTTTTGCTTTGGAATGAGAAATTCCTTTTGCTTAAGAGGGGAGGATTCAGGTATGCTACAGGAGAGGTCATCCCAGCACCTACTGACTGCACTTCTTTAGAGAAACATGTTTCTAACCACAAGTGCTCCCTGGAGAAATTCCAGTAGCTGACAGTAATTAACATCTTCCACTCCAGCAGCTTCACATGTTCACAGCTGTTCAGAGGGATGGCAGCGGGGCTGTACGGGTGAGCTTCAAAGGGCTACCAGAAAAGCGATTCTAAAAACACATTTGTAAAGCTATTGTTGATTGCTGAGCTAGGGACTTTCAACATTTCCACAGGAGCTGATGTTACTTTCCTTAGCTTCACTGAGAATCAGCGCTGAAATGCTCTGTTTTGAAACATAAAAACTAGGTTTTCACCTTTTGCTACTGAGGCAAAATGCATTAAAAGGATAAAGGTCAAAAGGACACGGGCACGAGTGCTGACTCCCCTCTGGGATTAGCTCAACATAAAAGGTGCACTTTCAGTGCTTCACAGGCAGCTTTGGTTGTGAAACTCCCCTGTACACTAATAGAAGCCATGTGGCTGAAACACCATATACTGAAAGTAATGATTTGTAAAAATAGCTTTTCATTACAGTTGAAAGTTGGAAAATGATGTGTTAATATAGTTCCATTAGCTGAGTGTTTCTGCCAAAATGAGCAAGTCGGTGACAGCTCTTGGTTTCTCCTGTGCTTCTATCTGGTATTTATATCATTAAATGTTATTTCTCTGGGATCTTCCTCTTCATGCTCTCTCCCCACTACGCTGGTTTTCAACAGCACAAAGCTTGAAAAATAAAATTCAGCAGGTCATCCAAAACACTATCATTTAAATCAGAGCCTGTTTTAACCTTGAAAAATTGATTTAGCAATACTCATACCTATGCATGTATGTATGCTACTGGCTTCATAACAGATATTTTAAACATATCCTAATGCTGCAATATCTCTAACAATGTAGTGTTTTGTGTAATTCATATCTCTAATAAAGCTCATTCCCCTGAGTGCATAACCATACACTCTCTTACTTTTTTTTTGTGATTTCCTTTTTGTTAACTGAGCTTATATTTACTGAAGCAGCTGAACAAGAGCCCTGTGAACATAACTATCGAAGAGTGTTAGGAAGATTGACTAGGGTGTGTTCTCACCAAACACTTACGGCTCTCTCTCAGTGGTTTACTGACCTCTGTTGGTGAAATTAAAGTACATGTTCCAAAAATGATGATACATAAATTGGGGAGATTTTAAAGCACCACTGGCTGATATTTTTAGATATGGGTGACTATGGCTAATACTTAATTATCTCATAAGGCTTGAAAGGATATTTCATTAAAAAATGAAAAAATTTAAATTACTACAAATGCGAAAATAGCTTCTCAATAAAAATGGGACAGGGAAATATGTATTCAAAAGGTTGTCAAATCTGCGTCTGATGTTATAGTGCTAACCTGCCTAGTGTGCCCCCAGTGACCCACATGACTCTTGGCATGAGCATTTACAGGCATATTAGCCCTCATTCTTCCAGTTCATTTCAGTAACCATGAGAAACACTTGCCTTCTGGCATGCAGATGGGCAATAATTCTCAGTGGTGTAACTAGATGACAGAATGCTGTGGCCCTATCAGCCTATTATTAGTGGAATTTTTTCTACTACCAGCAGTGATGCTACAATTCGTAGCAGAAGTCAAGATGGCAGCATTTTCGTTTCATGGCAATACAGGTTTTGATACTGTCCCAAAATTTTCTCTGCTTGTAAATTTGCTATTACTTAGCTTCATGGTTTTCTGTGATTTAAAAATTTAATATGTTTTTGCCTACAGCATTCCTTAAGGTAGCTGATTGACCAGAGACATATTAAGGTTTGGTGTTATTGCAGAATTGCTGAACAAAGTGATAAGGATGATTGCACAAATCCATGCAACTAAAAATGAATTTAAATCTGTATAAGACAGGATTCCTAATTATTTTCAGAGAAAGTTTGTCTCATAACTGGTGAATTCATGTTATGACTAAAAAATGTGTCCATATAGATATACCAGCTCTTTTTTTGATGAAGTGACTAGAGAACTCCACAGCTGTGGTGTAACTCAAAGCAAAATGAGAAGCAGAAACCTACATCCATTAAATTCTTGCAGAAATTTTCTTAGCTTGCAATTCCACCCCTTCTGTTCCAATAAATTTAAAAGGTATTCAATCTTTGTGTCCTTTACTGCTCATAATTATTATTTGTAATACAGCCTGGCACACTGAAGTTTTAAGAAACATTAAGTGGTTTCTAATACTCTGATAAAATCGGCATGTTTATATCTCAGATGCTAGGATTTCCTTTTCCTTAAAATGCTATGAAGGAAATTACTTGCCTGCGGAAACATTCTGCTTACATAATAATATAAATTCAATATAGGTCTCAGATTAGCTGTGTTTAAGCTCTAATTAATATGGTCTTACTAAGAATGTTATCTATTATAGCTAATACTCTGCTAATTGACTACACAAACCATTATGTAAAAAGCTGCTTATACTGGTCCTCTAAGAGAATTAGTGAGATGCATACTTCGACTTGCACTCTTTCTCAGGCAAGTCTGTGTTAAACACCAAAATTAGAATTAAGTCATAGGCAGAAAAGTAACTTGTGGATCAATATGATCCTTTGTTTACTATTAATGACTCAGCAGTCACTTTAAGTCTCCAATCAAGAGTATGGAAAGATTACGGAAAATTATACTGAAAACTGAGTATTTTGCTCTGTTATGTACAGAATCCTGAAGCAAATGTTTTGTTATTTTATGAATAATTGTCTGTGTAATAGCTAGGTGGATTTTTTTTTTCTTTTTGTATGTTAGTTCTACTGAAAAAAATGCTCTTTTATAGAAATAAAAAAGTTTTGCTTGAAACACTTAGTCTGGTAATTATGAATGGTCTGGTGTCAGGGTTGAAGTATATCTCTCCACTTTTCTGCTTCCCTTCTTTTAGGACAGGAAAATCTAAGCATCAAATATCAGTCTATTTGAATTAAAATATATAAATATGTTAACAAGTGTATGTTATAAAAGATTGGAGTGGTGATCCCCCATAATTTTTTTTCCAAATGTTTCCAAACCTAATAGAGTCATGAAAAGTGAACAGTCTCTTTCAAGATCATCCTAAGGAAAGACATCCATTACCTGTGGGGACATACTCCTGTGTTCATACTCCATGCAAAGATTGTGGGGGGGAGAGAGGGGAGGGTTGTTTGTTTGTTTGTTTGTTTGCAATATCTAAGTAATATCAAAAGCCTTAAAATACAAAGATTTACATCAGCATAGAAAAGTGTAAGAGATCACTACTTTGCAGAGCGAAATTGTCTATTGTCCGGGCAGATATAAATAGATAAAAAACTTAATCCACAGGAAGGCAGATTAAGATGTGGTAAGGAAGAGTTTTACATCTGTAAGGCTAGCTGAACACCAGGGTAAACAGACTGTGGAGTACAGTAAATCAATATTTTTAGAAACAAGCTTTTTTCATAAATCATCTAGAAGTTAGAGCTAATTCAAAATTACTTTGAATTTCATCAGCCTAATTATCTTGAATTACAAAGAGAGATTTCAGTCACAACATTCATCTGCTTCTTGAACCAATATAAAAATTTATTGACAGTGCTGGTTTTGCTACTGGCAAACCCAAAACTTTTTAATGCAGATTTGAGTTAATCAATAGAAGTAGTGACAGATTTTCTCATGATGGTGAGGCTCTGGGCTTACTGACCTTTCTCAAAGCCAGCATCAGATAAATTGTTCCTCCCGCTATCCCTTCCTTTTGCTGTTGCACTGATACTAAGATCAATAAACTGATCTCTCTGATAGCAACCCAGCATGAGGGAATATGCACAACTGCTTGGGTCTGGGATGTGATGGAAGAGAGATGGTACTGCTGAAGAAAGGATATGTGTAATAACAAAATTTTCTCTAGTCAGTACCAACAAGCATACCCTCTACTTTCTATTTGTAACTTCTGCAACCAGGAATTTGTAAGGAATATGACAAATATTGCTATTTTTAACCTTACATGGAAATTATTTTAAGTGGCTTTTCTTTAGATCAGGTACTGAGCATTTGCTGGAGAGGCATACAGTACCCCAAGTACTGATGAAGTGAAAGAGCTAACATGACTCAGAATCCTACACAAGTCAAAACTTAATTCATTATTATATTTATATATCTCAACAGTATGCCCTACTTTTTAACTAGCTTCACAGGTACATTTGCAAATGAGAAAATACATTAAATATTTCAGAATTGTTAATTGGTGACAACACTTTACAGCTATTCATGAAGAAAAGATAAGTTGCAGTGAGAAAAAGTAATGCAAATAAATGAGTTATCATCATTGCATTTATTGTTTTATCTCAAGATCTATGATTTTCCTATTTCTCTGTCATTTTGAGTCTCTTCAGCAGGCATGAGCTCCATTGTCCTCTCTAGGATATTTTTACCAATTCTCATAGTTTAATATGTAGGATTCCAGTATACTTTAAGGAAAACTTCAGCAACTGATCTTGAAAATCTTGGTCAGTCCCTGTGTAAACCATGAATTTTGAGTGCATTTTAAAGACACACTGTTCCCAGTTTAGTGCTTGTTGTGGTGATGCACTCAAGTAGTTCTAATAGCTGAGGATCACCATTTCCCTGACAACTCCTAGCCAAAACACTCTTGGTGGTATACAACCCAATTCTGCAGTTCTTGTAAAAAAATTCCAATCATTTCAAGGAGGATTTTGTCTGTGTGATGACTACAGAGCTATCTCTTAACTTGTGACAAAAGAATGTCTGCCCCAGAGAGAAAATAAATAAGAAAGCCTGAAGTTGTAAAGAAAACCTCTCCTGCAATGCTGAAAAGCAGTAGAGAAAGGAGCCCTTCTGTCTTTCAGAAGTCATAGCTACCTCTGTAAGACAACAAATGTTATTTGGATAGCAAGGTCAACGTAACTTGAAAGAAAAGTAGAGCATAAAAATTATGTCAAAACCTGAGTCCTTGGTGGCATTTTTGTTAATAACACAAAGAGCAGTTACTCACCCCTGAGATTAGCTCAATTGGTTAGAGCATGCTAATAACACCAGAAGTTTTTTTCCCCATGTAACTGCCTGTTGGTGTGAAAAAGGGTTCATAACAATGTTGATCATAATTTATACCTCTCTTTTCCTCTGATGAACAGAATTTCATTAGTCACCAAGTAATGGCAGGATCCAACTCCTTTTATGGCTTGCGACAAACTCCTACCGATACAGGTGATGAGGGGAACATGTGTGAGTCACAGTTTCAGAACAAATAATACACACTTTCATATTCTTTACTAAGTCACATTCTTATTATTTAATATTATTTTAAAACTAATGTTGTCATGGCAAAAACTGCACTGGTGACAATAGTTCTTTTCACCCAGATAGTTTTCACAGTCCTTTAGGAACTCCATTCACTGATTATGAAGACATATATATATATATATATATATATAAAAAAAAGCAAGTTTTGTCTATATCTTACTGCCATCTTATAGTATAACTTTCTTAATTCCAGAACAAAGTAATATAGTTGATAACACTGAATATTTAGCCAAGTTATTGACAGACCTGAAACTATTTGCTCTTTCTGACCAATTTTTCTGTTCTCTTGGAAAACTTTGAATTTCTTTAATGGAAATTTCGAATTACACAAGTTCATATTTATGACTATATATATAATATTTCAAACTCCTATAGTAGGTCTTCTCCAATGAACAGATTAGTTCAGTTGAAGCTCACTGACAACTGAGCACCACAAATGGGGGTCATCAAGGCAATATTAAAAAGTCATAAAGAATCCCTGGACAAACACAAGATTATCAAAGGTGCAAATGAAGTTCTCCCTGGTCTTGCAGGTGGCCAGTACAAAGCTCGTGTGGCACGGGAGACAAACTGGAATGGAAGATACTTCAAACAGCATAGTGATAAGGCATCAAATGGCTTGGTGCTGGTTTTCTGCAGGGAAAGATCACTTCACCTTGCACAGAGGGAATATGTTTGTTCTTGAGCACTGTACTTCTGCACGCTGGCTGCTAAAATTCAACGTAATTGGCTT
The DNA here is from genome assembly GCA_013399195.1 of Dicrurus megarhynchus. Taxonomy (NCBI): domain Eukaryota; kingdom Metazoa; phylum Chordata; class Aves; order Passeriformes; family Dicruridae; genus Dicrurus; species Dicrurus megarhynchus. The sequence continues at coordinate 11,213 of VXAD01000579.1, forward strand.
AGACCTGGAAAAAAATACAAACATTTGTGTTGAAATGAAAGTATCTTGACATATCTAGATTAACATTTACAATGCTGTTAACTGACTCAAGTTAATGCAATCAACTCAGAGGAGTTGAAAGTGCAGATTCACAGACTTCAGCTAAGGGATTGTCTAATCAAACCTACTTTGAGTAAATTTTCCCAGGTAAATTTTGAACTAACACCTCTTTGAGGGCATTGAATAATAATAAGTTGTTAATTTTCTCCTTTTTCACTAGTTTTATATAAAGCCTGTTTGAGAACATTTGTTGGAGTACCTGTTAAAGCAATTTAGCTAGAATTGTTTCAGTGGGGGTAACTGAAACCCTGGTCTGGGTGGGTAGATCAGTACTTACTGCAGTCTGATGGCTGGTTCTTTTCTATATTTCTAGATTTGCCCTTAGAAGGTGATTTTCTTATTTAAAGAGCACTATGGGATATGAAAGTGTTATGTAAACATATGCTTTGCAACTACAAAGCAGTACAAAGTAGTAGTGGCCATTGTAAATAGGTAAATGTCATTTAAAAAATCACAAAGTGAAGAAAAGTTGCAATGGCATCTTCTTCTGAATACAGCTGCTCACTGATTACCTAAAACTATGGAGCAGCTACTTGCAACAGATTTACCCTGCATATGCATTTCAGTCTAACCATCTCAAAAACTGGCTGGGGTATGTTGTACAAATTTTGACCACAAGCTGGCCTGCATATGCCACTGTAATTTGTACAGTTGATTACCTTCCACTTTCTCAAGGATATTAACTGGCATGAACCCTCATTTTTTTTCATTTCCAGTAATTAATTCCCTGTAGAGAGTGACTGAAAACACTAAACAAAAGCATTTAATCAGAAATTATTAGAGTTGGCTTGTCAGCTGTTAATCACCATTCATTTTTGCACAAGGAGTGAAAATTTTATTAAACCTTATACTTAATTAAAATATATTATTTCCATAGCAGATTGGAAAGTACTGTCATCTGTTTAGACTTGTATCCTAAGATTCATTAAGAGTTGGTTTCCTGCAACATGTAGGCATTTAGAAATTCATTCTACTGAGCTGTGAATGAAGGTACAAAGGGTGAGGGTTGTAGCACAGTCAAGAATTCTTTTGTTGAAGGTCTTCCAAGCCCCCACCATAATGCACACTGACAACATAGTGAAGGAATACTAATGAAATTGAATGGGATTAAAACTAGAAAGTGAAGAATAATGAGGAAAAAAAATTGCTTCACAGATTTTGGGATTCATTGTGGTAGTCTGGTGTTGTGAATGGCATGGGCACTAGAATTTTGTACAATCATTCCTGCTTGAATCTTTATTATAAAACCAAAAAGAAAAGTTATATTTTTGTATATTTGCCATTTCTGAGGAAGTGACAACAGCAGCTTGCTGAAAGCTAATAAGGCCTGAATGCTCTGGTGTAAGATTCCTCTAAAGATTCAGAAGGAAAAATATGGGCAAATGACAATGACCGATTACTGTTTATTATTAGAGGTGCAAAGACTTGCAAAACATTGCTTGCTTTCAATGGCTTTTTAAATACATCAGCATCCTGCTGCTTCATCATTATGCAGGAACATGTAAGAAGTGAATATCTCATTACTGTTTTCTGGGAAGAATTTCATATCAGCCCCAAGTTCTTGCCAGAGTGTGGTAGACGCTGCTCTGTCCATCAAGATGACTGAACTGCAGTCAGTCATTTGGCCAAAACTGGTATTAAGAGTTGGCTTGTTAGACTGATCTCATCACTATGTCCACTGCTTCTTGTGTGTTGTAGAATCTCATTGTTATCAAGCTTGACAAGTTTTACTCTGTTCCTGCCTGCTCCTTGCCCCAGGGTTCACCTTCAGCTACATGAATTTCTTATCTCTCCACTATTCTTTACCATTTTTACACCACTCCCTTTAGTTTCATGTATCTCTTGACTTTCTTGGTTTCTCTGTCTCTTGCCTCCAGCCCTGACATCAGGGATTTGCCAACAGCTTTCATGTCCCAGCTGTATTGCTGCTGTGAAGACTTTAGAGGGATTGCCCTGGGAATATATGGTCAGGTGCAGCAGCAACAAGTGCAGTAGCTCACTGAGAGCCAGATGCAGACATTGGTAAAAAGCCATTAATGTTTTATATTATTCCTATTTATCATTAGCAGCCATTGATTAAGCAAGTAATATGACTGATCTCAGGCAATAAATGCAGCTTTGCTCTGAAGCCCTTGCAGTCCAGAAAGGCAAACAGCAGGCAAAGTGTAAGGGGAAAGGGATGAATATATATTTTTTAAAACAATACTGTCTATTTCTACTGGCCCGCTGCCCAGCCATTATTAACTCGCAGTACTTTGTAGGCATCCAAGTTGGATCTTCCTGCTGTTACTGGAAAATTTTTCTTGGCTCAGATATGAAAATAATTTCCTTTCAAACTCAACACTATGTTGTTACAACATCCATTTTGATAATCTGATGGTCAAATGTGATGATTGTCTCTTGGAGCACCTCACAGGGACACTATTGTTGTGTGATAGTGACCTTACATCTGGGAACAACCTTGCTTAGGGCTTCCCAAATCTCTCTCTTACAAGGCCATATGACAGATATGTGTAAGGCTCCATGCCAGTCACACTTGTTTAAAAACTCCTTGACACAATCATACCACTTGTGACTCCCTGTACTGCTGTGACATACGACCCTTACACTGCAAATATTCTTCTATATTATGCAAGGGTGTCACTACAGAAGGAGGATTATGTGAGGTCATGGCTAGAGTCTGATCCTGCCTCAGCCCCAGATGTACAAGCAGAAAACAGTTGAGTGGATTAATATGTAAATGGCTTTTAGAGGCAACTGCCCCCTTATCTGACATTGCTAGGTGAACAGATGCTAGATGTTGCTAGATATTGCTAGGTGTTGCTGGATGGCCCCAATCTGTTCAATAACCCTCTGCATTAACTTATGACATAGGATAACCTTGGACAAGAGCAGCCAATGGAACCAACCCACCTTTGTCACACACATGGGCTTATTTTTACTTTAGGCACATACACATTTCTCTAATTTTATCCCCTGACAGCAGTGAGACTTAGTCATAGTTGATAGCTGATCTCATCTTCATCGACAAAAATCCAAAAAGCTAGTCAGAGGAACCATATCACTTCTAACAGGAAATTGTACAAGCCACAGTTGGTCTGCTAAAACAGAAGACAAACTGAAGCAGAAAACATTGATAAAAGTAGGTGTGTAAGGTAGGCCATTCTTTCAAGCTACACAATGGACTGCCCTGGCAGAATGGAGCTACTGGAGGAGATCTTTCACTGCCTAATTTAATGCTACCATTACTTAATGTTAGTAGTCTAGTATCACAAGTAGCAAAATCTCATCTACCACATACATAGGTGCCTATGAAGCCTACGTGTTCCTGTTGGAACAAAGGGTTTAAGATTCACTGAAATGTATTGTAAAAACTATTACTGCTCATGCATTTGAATTCTGTGGTTTTCTCACCTGTATCTGCCCTTCTTAAAATGAAAATCAATCCATACCACATTATCAGGTTTCCCCTCCATCTCCTTACCCATTGCTATTTTAGCTGTTACCAGCAGTTAGCTTGCCAAGTTGAAGAGAAAGAAGGAGATCTCAGGTCTTGCTTATCTTGACTTTAGAAATTAATGCTGTCATCAAGTGACGTGTTAACATAATGAAAGCATACTTGACTTTCAGAAAAATCAGTGAGCTGGAGGCAAGTAGTTACATCCCTTTGGCTTGAAATCAGTCAAGTTCAGGGAATGTAGGAATAACGATTTGTTGTATACAACATGAGCACATCAGAGCAAGAGTCTTCTCAGACCTGCTTTGGACCATCTCTAATGGGTTTGGGAAGGCCTATGAAATGGCAGTTAGAAAACTGCCAAGTGGGCAGATGCAGTAGCAAAGGCAAAGGTAGATATCTGCCTTAACTATGTTAACTTCAAGAGCTGTTTTGGCTGGGGGAGACCTAAAGTTTGATTGGAACCTTTCTGCCCTGTATAATTTCAAAAGAAAGGTTATATGTCTCTCTGTTCCCCAAAGAAAGGAAAGACTGAGCAATAGCAGAAAAGTTCAGAAGGTGAGTGGGAATCAAATGCTCTCATGCTGTTGGTGACAGTAGTGGACACAGGGTGAGGTACATTGATGGGGTGACAATGCAGAAGGATGATGTCTTGGAAAAGTCCTTTCATCACGGGTTTAAGGATCAGTACTGCAAAGGTTTTAAGTAGTAATAGCACTTAACGTCCCTATCTAAAGTTCTGTCTAGGCTTGGAGACCAAGGACAGATTGTCCTAGATTAGACAAGTTTCATGGAGATTAGATAAAGTCCCTCGGTTTATTTTTTTTCTTTCACTCATGATATTAAAGAAATAGGGCTCGTTAGGATATCATTAAACCAGTTAGCTCCTGCTCAGGTGCAAATGTGAAGACATATGGAAATAAAGTATTTTGTCCTTAACAACATCAACAAGCTGTAATTTTCCTCAAAAGGATTCACTACTTGTTAAACTGTTAAGGCCAAAGATCTCTTTATCCTGAGTGCTCAGCGGTAAATGATTTTGTTAACACAGGTTTCATTTACATCGCTGGATCTTGAGCCTTTCCAGACAGTTAAGATAAGCAAGGCTCCAACATGTGAAAATGAGAGGGAGGAGGTTCCAGTGACTCAGTCCTCTCTCCAGCACCTTCAGTTAGTTAAAGCAACTAAAATACTTATGTACTACTGTAAAGCATCTAGTCAGTCTGGAAGAAATCAACACTTCACGAGAACTTCTTCAGTAGGTGTTAAGTGCTCCCATCTTCTCAGCAGGAGATTTTCATTAATAAAAACACCTCATGGGGATGAGTACAGGGAGAAGACAATGAAGCGCTGAGAGGTGTAAACGGCTTCATTCACTCTGTTGGGTCCTCATCCTCCCTGCCCGGGGTCAGGTGCTTACAGTCTGTGATCCTGTCAGTTGTTGGCAGCTGACACAGTGAGGCTTTGTGGTTGTTTACAACATACAGTTATGTCATAGCTAGCATTACCATGGTAACAGAGAGAAGGATTCAAGCAATTTTAGTGTACCAGAGACCCTAGACCCTGCCACCTCTGCTCCCCGAAAACACCCAACGGTCAGTGGAAATGTTCAGTCCTCCCTTTCCCTCCTCCCTTCCTTCCCCACATGCCTCTTTGCCTGAAGAGAGAAGGGCCACTAAACCACTGGCCACTGAGATCAGACAGGGAGAAGGGAGAGAACTTTGGATGCCTGCAGTGGCAAGGGGAACCATCAAATCTTGTTTCCTGTAAGAGAAAAGGTATGCAAAGACTCTCAGTTTCCTTGGGAAAGTATGTAGAGAATCCATGAGATAGCTGGAGAGGCAAGGGCCTTTGCTGCCCTTGTTTTCATGGAGGAAGACAGATATTACACACACACACACACACACACACACACACACACACATACGTTTCATTCCTATCATGCATTTGGCTTTGAAGGTATGTCCCAGATTTTGCTTTTCCATGCCATCCTCACCTTCTCCTGTCTCATCCCTTTGCCTCCTGAACTCCTCTTCCTGCTTGGGAAAATATGGGGCAACTCTACCCAAATATCCTTTCTGTCTCAGGGTCTGTTGTCCTCTACTACCTGCCCCCAACAAATACACCCACATCAAATTCCTTTTTAATTTTCCAAACTAGTCTGAGTACTATTTGAGCTGTATTTCTGACTGAGTTTAAATAGTTGCCAAGCAGTTATGGTGTTTGCCAAAAAGCACAATACTAGCAGTGGAGGATTTTAATAATCAGTGCAGTTTTAGAAAGCAATCTCCTTTGTCCTCTTCTTAATACCGTTACACTTGTTACTTTTGCTGCCTTTACTTACTAAAAGTTTTTGTAGAAACCTGGAAAGTAAAGAAGTCATCTCTTTCTGACTCTCAGTCAGTAGAAACCTTCTCTGTATTACTGGGGAGAAAAAAAAAGGTTGGGGGTATACTTTTCCAGCCCTTTCATCTGCATTTGCAGTAGGTCTTTGAATGTCAAGGTCACACATTTATTTTAGACTTTTTGCCTGTTAGCCAAATAGTGGCAGTGGAATTTGATCATTAGATACTGAAATCCAAGAAAAATGACCATGTGGCTATATGTTATTAAATGTTACAGAGAAAGAACGGAAGAAAATAAATCCCTGCATATCTGTTCAGTACTTAGAGAAATTTCATCCAAAAAATTCAATTAGTTCCTGGCACATGTCACATGGAACACATCACTTTCACTGCTTCAAGTACAATTAGGCTGAGAGACCGCAGAGCATTTAGGAAGGAAACGAGGCCAGGTTTGGAGCAGCAGCAGCATCCCCACACGTGCTCTGCTCAGGGAAGTGACTCCCAGCTCCTCACAGGAGCTGTGTCTAGACAGGGATAGTGCACAAGCACCCAGCACTGAATGAGACTTCAGTAGCTGCATCTAATCATGTTTCTGATCTGCAAAAAAATTAAAAATATATGAATCCCAGAATCTTAGGTGTGTGAGGGTTTTGTTGGTTTTTTTTTTCTGAAAGGAACTGTCACAATAAAAAAGTAATTAATAATGTATTTTACTGTTAGTGTCTTTATAAATAATTGATTTTTCTGGTGTGAATTTAGGTTTTTTTCCAAGATAAGATGCACTTTGAATAATCCACAATTCTACCCTAGAGCAAACTGAGATTTATACCAGAAACAACAAATAATATTTCTAAAGGTAAATTGAATCACATGCCATTCTTCTTGTGTAAGGCTCTTTATTTAAAACACACCCTGCTCATTTCAGCAGTATGAGATATAATTAAATCCAAGCACTTTATTTAGGTAACAGTAGAATTACTACAGAGAAAGAAAAGGAGAATCCAAACAAGACTTTTTTGAAGAAAAAATACATTGCAAAAAAAAAAAAAAAAAAAAAATTAAGTGGGTTACTTACACTCCCAGCATTAAGATTTTGCAAACCTAAAACTAGATCACCTTTCATCTAGTAAGACAAGTGTTTCAGAGGAACACAGATGACCTTTCTAACAACCCTAAAACAACTATGCCTTTTTAACGTGTACATATTAAAAAGGCATATGCATTATATAAATTTTGTCATCAATACATGTTTTCTCACTTGGCCCCATAGTTTTGTGATCTAAATACTACTGGCCACCAGTACCAGCCCAGATAGTCTGACCTTTACTAAAGGTTTTACTTGAGCCCAGGTTAATTACCCTTCAGCTCAGCAAGAGAAGTTATATAGCTATAAACCACTAATGAAACATACATTTAAATTATCAACTGTTCCTACATAAGACACATTAAAAGAGCCTTAGAAAGATTATATAATTTTTTTTATGTGAGAAATATCAGTTCTTCGTTTCATTTTCCTTGAGGAAAATCATTGTCAGTGTCCTTGGACTGCCAAGCTGTCCATGAAACCTCCAAGTGGCCCAAGAGTGGAAAAGAAAACTCATGCAGGAGGCAAATTTCTTCTTTGAGAATAAATAGCAATATTATGGTGGCATTTATCAGGCAGGAGTAAAGACAGTATTTTGTTTGCTCTGCCACACGTCTACATTAAGGCAAAAATTTATGACTTCTATTAGCACATACTTTGCTGGTTGCACATACAACAGTGGCTATCATAAAAGTAACTAAAAGGAAAGGGTTTAAAATACAAAAGCCAAATGCTCTTAAAGGTGATTTTCAAGAGATTATTAAAAATAAGTTTGTCTTTGCCTCTAATATGTACTAAAATTACATAGGAGGGTTCTTGAAGGCTTTTACTTCCATTTTAACAGGTTCAGAACAAACAAAATAATATAACATAAGTCAAAATAAAGTAATTTTAAAACCAGCACAAAAATACAACATACTATAGTACATATGGTATATCTACATGTTTTCATCAGAAGAGACAGTATAAAATGGATTTATTTACTCTTTTATTCCACATTTGGTGCTCACTATATTCTTAGCTCATCTTCAGGCCTGAAAGAAGCACCAGGTAGTGAGGTAGCTCTACGATGCAAAGCATTTATCCCTCCCTGGTATTTCTGCATGAGGGGAGAAGACAACTTTTCTGTAGCTCTGAATAACTTCCCTGGGTGTCAACGTTTAATTGTAGCCATCAACCAAGCCCCACACCAACCTCGCTCACTTCCCCCTGGTGGGACGGGGGAGAGAGTTGGAAGAGTAAAAATGAGAAAACTCATGGGTTGAGATAAAGACAGTTTAATAGAGATAGCAAAATCTGTGCAGACAAATAAAGCAAAATAAGGAATTCATTCACCACTTCCCATGGGCAGGCAGGTGTTCAGCCATCCCAAGGAAAGCAGGGCTCCATCACATGTGGCAGTAACTTGGGAAGACAAACACCATCACTCAAAACATTCCCCTCTTCCTTCTTCTTCTCCCAGCTTTATATACTGAGCATGATGCCATAAGGTCTGGAATTTGGGTCGTTTGGCATCAGCTGTCCTGACTGTGTCCCTTCCCAGCTTCTTGTACCTTCCCAGCCTCCTTGCTGGTAGGGTGGTGTGAGAAGCAGAAAAATCTTCGACTTAATGTAAGCACTGCTAATCAGTAGCTAAAATATCTCTTTGCAATCAACAGTTTCCAGCACAAATCCAAAACATAGTCCCATAACTATTTTCCGTTAAGAAAATTAACTCTATCCCAGAGAGTCAGCCAGAACCAGCCCACTGAGTAATTAGGGACTGGGCAGGAAAAGACAGTTGTAATTAAAAATATAGGAGATGCACTAGTTAACATGACTTTTATAGATCAATCATCTAGGAAGTATTTGTGTTTATAGTACTCAAAATATTCTGCAAACGTGGAAAAGATCACCTGCTTAACTCTCAGTCAAATGTAGAAAGAAAATGTTTACCCAGATTTTATGTTTTTGCTCCTGTATCCAAAATAACATATATAAACTTGTTTGTACTAGAATTTCATACCCAGACTTAATAACTGTAATCATATTTCAGTCAGACATAGAGATTAGAGTATATCAAAATATATGTTCAAATGCTAGTATAAACAAAGCCTTTGCCAAATAAAGAACCTGGGGTTTCTGACCTGATGTAGCCAGTAGGTAGAGCAGAAAAATTGTCAAAATAGCAATTTAGCATTTGGGCATTAGAGAATTGCAGAATTATGTTACTTTTGGTTTCTCTCCATTTGCATGGACACCTGGGATTAAAAAAGAAAATCAAAATTTCTAAAAATCTTTGGTTTGGGTATTTAATTTATACTTGCAATAAATTTTTTCTAATGAGAGGATTGTCATTATCTCTAAAAGCAGAACTTAGTCTATTAATCACATTTAGCTTCTGTCCAAGCCACTGATGTTTCCTTCAACTAACATTGTCCATGCCTTAATATTACTTCTTATCTGCCTTTTCATTATATATAGCAACAAAAGATTTAATTGCATCTATTTCTCCAAAATGTGATCAATAATTCTAAATGTAGTCTGTTACTTAGTTAAGAACAACTCTTTTTCCAAATTAAATATTCCAAAAATGGTAACTGGTTCTTGACATAGACCATGCAGCCACTATAAATTTAGCTCCTTGACCCAATGTAATAGCAAGATAAAATCAGAATGACTGTTGCTTCTGATCTACTTGCTTCTGTCTACTTGTACCATATAATGTAGTGTCCTCATTAACAGCTTTATACCTAATTTTCATATTACCTCTTATCAGTATTCTCAGGTGGCTTGTTTGCTGTTCTGCTGAAAAGTTAGGGTCATATCTAGACCCTAGGAGAATAATGCTACTCCTCCCTTTATCCTACAGCTGTCCCTCTGTACAGGTGTTGGGTGTTAGACCTATCAGTGCACAACAATGTCTAAGGTCTACTTAATGATTTTCTTAGGAATGCCAAGTTCCTGGATGTTCCTGGCTCTCCAGTCACTAATTGGCCTTTGAACCATTTTTGTGACTATTTTAATCACTCCAGTGTAACAAAAAAGCAAACATCCAAAAATAGGAGAAGCCCATAAACCAGAAGATGGAACATGGTAAAGCCACTGCAGCCTAGAGTTCTTTTTTTTCAGGTGAAAATAGCCCTATGTTGAATGGAGGTGGGTAGCCATGCCAGTACCTGAATTGTTTAAGGCATAATATTCTTGCAACTGTGTAAAAGTTAATATGATCATTCTAGCATTAAGCTGATGAGGAGTTGAATCTCATTATCTATATGGACACAGACTGCCAGCTCTTCCTACTTCACATACAAACAGTAGGACTTTAGTGGTATCCTCCACTTTCACCAGACGAAAGCAAGTCAGAAAGTCTATTTCGCATTTTCATCAATGTCAGGGTCAGCTCAGTTTTCTAAACCCTGAAGTTTGGCTTTTTAATGATGAGAAAATTTCACCCACATGTCCTTTGTCTCATTAATTATTAGAAATTAATTTAAATAAATTAATAAGCAAGAAGGAAACAGATAACAAATGGTGCTTTTTAATGATTGTGTTTTTACTTGCTTGTGATGTGACTTCTCAAGGATTAAGTCTGTTGGTTCCTGCCATATGGTGATACCTATGTTTATGTTACATGACCCCATTTGCTTTCAACTTGTTTCTGTTCCTCTTTGGTCCAGATCTCAGGCTCTTATGAGGCACTCAGCTTCTTGTCCATTTATACTAATTTATAGCATTTTATCTAATACAATAGCATCAGCAGATTCAGTAAACAGTTGTTTACTAATTAGCAACCTAATTATCACTGGGTCAAAATCCAAGACCCCAGTCTCACACACACCCTTCTCTTCTGCCAATTCTGTAAACACGAACCACTGTTCGAAAGATGCTGCTGAGCTTTAGGTATAGGTATCAAAAGTCTCAAGTTTGGAAGTTGTTCTTGATTTCTGTGCTTTTAGGATTTCAGCAAGCACAAATCTTCTTGGGAGTACAATACTTTGAGCTGGATCCATGTATACATTTCTGTGGAAAGGTCAGGTGCTCTGCTCAGTATTCAGGCAGAGAAGGCAGAGAACATGCAGGTGAGATTTCTTCACCTGAGATATAAGTTAACTTTTCACAATGCTCACATGACATTGCTATTCAAATGAGGCTTACAGGTTTAGTATCATCTTTTTGTCTCCCAATACTCATACACAGCACCAATGGGCTCTTGCAGACACTCTCTAATACGAACCATATGATAATGTTGAAAAGTGTGTAATTTTGATAAATGGCACAGAAGTTCCTAGGTAGGTTCTGTCAGCCAGATATACATTCTGTCACCATACTGCAGCTGTTCAGCTGGCTGATGGATAAATTCTCTCAGTTTGCTTCATGAGCCTTAAAGGAATGAGCAATTCACCAGATACTTGATAAGAATAACAAGCTGTTTAGCTGCATAGGAAAAAGCTAGAAATGATTGTACTTTCCTTTCTGCATCCACAGAGGGGCTGTTTTTTTCAGGGGAAAAAAAAAAAAAAAGTCTTTTATTATGATGCATTATTTCAACGAATCTCCATGCACAGTATGGGGATATGTATGCCCTGAAAAGCCCTGATATAAGTGTATTGCCTTCAAGTGCCAAGTCATCCTAATAGGAAGTACAAAGCCATCAATGACATATGAACTGTGTGATCTATGGGTAGGATGGTGTGAAAAATTCTTTATGGCATTGAACTCTCGGAAATCAGATCCAGCTACTGATATTCTCAGTCCAAACAGACCAGCTACAAACTGCTAACAGAAAGGGTTTAGTCACCCTCCTCTTTTCTATGGTCAATGGCAGGTGGCAAATGGTTGCTTTGTTAGACATGAAGGGAAGTCAGCATTAGCTTCATGATGGTCACACGCTTATTTTAAATTCTTGACCCACTGATTTATATTACTAATCTGATGCATAATCTTTTTCCTGTAGCTCTGGAAATTCCCTCTTTTCTCAGACCAAGAATTGGTAGGGAATGGTATCTCCATCCCCAAGGCTTGCTCAATATATTCATAGTCATCCTCCTCTGGGAGAAGTGGTGAAAATTGTGCCTAGCCAGCATTTATATTTTTGTTCCTAATGAGCAGTCAGAAACCATGCAAGCAGATCAGCTCAGACATCTAGAAGTGACCTGAGAAAAGAAAGATTATACATATAGCTTCAATATTTACTGTTTGGTTTGCTGCTGACATTTGGACTCATACCTCTTGGGCTTTCCCTGTATCCATCTAGCAAGCAGAACACTACCCAAAATCGCTCTCACACCATGAGGGCAAAAGTTACTAATCAGTGATCAGTCCTTAAAACTCAGGGGCATGTGTCCCGTTGTACTCTTGGAGATAACACTCTTTGCTGCTTGTTGCTTAAAGCAGCATAAATGGTACATAACGAGACTTATTTCTAATGCCAGAAATTAGTACTTTGAAAAACTTGTGTCAGTGTCTTATACGTCATGAAAGCTGTATTTATAAGTCACCCATGGTCTCAAAGAACAAAAATATTTGTAAATAAAGTGCCAATTCTTTTTATTTCCCCCCAATGAGCACAGAAGGAAGCAAGTATGTTTCCTTTTTGAGGTAGCAGAGTAATTTTTTTTCTGTATGTTCCGTATTTTCTATATTTATTACTGTTTCTATCCATTCAGTTCTGACTAAACTACTACAAAATATTTTTTTTCCTCCCTGTGTTAAGGATCATGACAAGAATCTCTGATTAATACCAAGCTTCGCTTGAAGCCAAAATCAGGGACATGTGATGTGAAACTTTGCATTCTTTGTAGTTTTGGATGTCCAGTAGAGATTTAAATTCATGGCAGCAGGCTGTAGTGCTGAAGCAAAAGAAACACAGTTTATTTGGGTTATTGTCCTCCTTGCTTTTGAAAAGCTCTGTATGTTCTTTACAGAGAAATGCATATTCTCTTTTAGAAAGAGTGAGGAACAGAGTTTACAAGGCCAAGATCCTTGGTATCATTACCAAATGACAGATATTTCATGTCAGTTCCGAGTTCTACAGCTGAGGAAGAAATGAAGCATCTTTGACACTTATTCATCAAAAGCGCAGGAAACCCATGTAACCACATACTCAGAGCAGAAATGAGAATGAACAGAAAATATTTTCAATGGTGATTCAGAGATGCAAATTAAATTTACCTCCAAATTTTAATCAAGCAATACATAGTAGTATATCAACATACTTACTACAATTTCTTCATTAAATAATACTATGCAAAAGTATTCAGAACATAATGTAAGAAATAAAGTATCCAAGTGGTACTTTTTTTGAGAGATGTGGTAAAAAACAAGTGAGCAAGGTTCTGAGTGGCATCTTCAAGAGATATAGAAGTCATATACTAAGTGCTTAAGTCAGCACTTAGTCCTCCTTGAGTCTGCCTCATCTGGGGTATATCCACTGAATAATGTAAAAACTACAAGGCTATAGGTATATCAGACTTCCAAATGGGAGCAACTAGTGAGATGGTACCTGTTCTCATGTTGAAAGCAACAGCAACCCCATAGCTGCAATGAAGTTAGTGGGTCGTTCTCTGGCGTATCGCACGATTTTATTTTCCCCACAATGTACCATAATTTTAAGGGGTACTTTTTAAGTTGTAGACATGCCCTCATGTCTAATCCAGCCTGTCCTATATGCTAAGATATTTTAATAGATTTCTTTCAAATTGTTGAAATAAGAATGTTTCCCTAGCTAATGTGAATTCATGTCATGGTTTAACCCTACTCGATGACTAAGTACCACGCAGCCACTTTGTCCTGGGTTGCAGTGTATTCTATTACCATCCTCATGAGCTGTTGAAACCAGGTGGGGCAGTGTTTCCTTGCCTCCTCCCTCCAGACTATCTTCTGTTAATGGCCCATCAATGTCCTGCCGAATCACTCAGAGATAACTCCCTCCGGACTATCTTCTGTTAATGAGCCCGCCAACGCCTTGCCTCATGACTCATCATCCCATCGTGAGATGCTCCACCCAGAAGGAGGAACCAAGCATTCCACCCTGGATATAATCTGAGATTCCGAAAACAACCCTTTCCACTGGATTCCCAGAGGACAGGAGCTACATAGCCCCCACTGGACCTTCCGAGGAAGAGCAGACCCTTTCTACAGGATCGCCTCTTCAAGAGAACCACCGCACCCGCCCTGCTCACCGGGAGCTGCCAGCGCCCCCGCCGGCTGCGACCGTAACTGCACCAACGGGGAAAGGGCCTGACAGCCGAGGAGGCTGGCACTGGGTTACTGGTTCTGTTTGCTGTCACTGCCACAGTTATTGTTGTTTGTGTGCCTTGTTATACATATATATATCTATATGTACAGAACTGTTATTCCTATTCCTCATATCTCTGCCTGAAAGCCCCTTAATTTCAAAATTATAGTAATTCGGAGGGAAAGGAGTTTCATTTTCCATTCCAAGGGAGGCTCCTGCCTTCCTTGACAGACACCTGTCTTTCAAACTGAGACACACTCACTCATCCCCACCCCTTCCCATCTTGGTGGGATGGGGAGGAGAATTGGAAGAAAAAGGTGAAAGACATGGGCTAAGATAATAATTTATTAATTGAAATAGTTTAATAATTGAAATAAATATTATAATTATTATTAATAAGAAAAATAATAGCAAAGAAAAGGGAGACACCAAAACCAGAGAAGAATAAAACCCAAGAGAAAAAAGTGATGCCCAATATAGTTGCTCACCACCTGGTTGATACCCAGACTGGCCTTAAGCAACTCTTGGCCCCTCCTGGCCAACTACCCCCCAGTTTAAATACCAGGTATGACATTCAGTGGTGTGGAATACCAACTTTGACCAGTTTAGGTCTCCCAGCTTCTTGTGCAGCTCCTCACTGGCAGAGCACAGGACACCGAAAAGTCCTTGACTTAGGGTCAGCACGACTCAGCAACAGCCCAAACATCAATATCAGTGTGTATCATTATTCTCATAACAAATCCAAAACACAGCAGTGTACCAGCCACTAGGAACAAAATTAACTCTATCCCAGCCAAAAGCAGAACAATTCATAAAGTATGTTTCTATCTTGTGAATTTACCCCACTGTAAAGGGAACTTTGTAGTTTTCCTGGTGTCAAAACACACATATAGCTTTTGAGAAGACAAAGAAATGTGTTTTGCTTGCAGAGTCATTCACAGCATCATCAATTCTGTGAGTGTTCTCTGTATCCTGCAAATACTGAGTCAGGAAAATGTCACTTCAGCTGTGTTTACATCCTTTTATGCTCTTTTAAAAAAAATAAACTAAAGGTATCAAGCTTTCTAAAATGACATATTTGAAAAAAAAAAAGACAAACTTAAGCTAAAATGTTTGCTGAAACATATTTATTATTTCTATTCATTTATATACCTTGATTTTTGATGCTTGATTATACACCAATCCATCACAAAAGAGACATTAACATGTAAGTTGTGTAAATAACCAAAAATATAGAAAATCTGAATATTGATATCCACAACAGAATGCTGATAAATTAGTTCTGGACTATTTTTCAAGTAATGAAAAAAAAAAATTAAAGTTTCTCAATCCTCTTATGAGTATTCTGAAAAAGAAAAAAAAAAAAACTCCCAAGCTTTATTTTTTCACAGAAACACCAAATCAATTAGGTTGGAAAAGACCTCTGAGATCATCGAGTCCAACCTGCAACCTACGACCACCATGACAACAAACCATGGCACTGAGTGCCATGTCCAGTCTTTCCTTAAACACCTCCAGGGATGGTGACTTTGCAATCTCCCTGGGCAGCCCATTCCAATATCTAATCAACCTTTCTGTGAAGCATTTCTTCCTGATGTCCAACCTAAACCTCCCCTCGTGCAGCTTGAGGCTGTGTCCTCTTGTCCTTTCACTTGGTACCTGGGAGATGAGGCTGCCCCCCACCTGGCTATAATCTCCTTTCAGGCAGTTGTGGAGTGTGATAAGGCCTCCCCTGAACTGAGGCTGAACACCCCCAGTTCCCTCAACTGCTCCTCACAGGACACAGGACATGCTCTTTGTTCCACTTCAGTCACAGATCAAAAGA
The DNA here is from genome assembly GCA_013399195.1 of Dicrurus megarhynchus. Lineage (NCBI taxonomy): Eukaryota > Metazoa > Chordata > Aves > Passeriformes > Dicruridae > Dicrurus > Dicrurus megarhynchus. Next base: position 27,242 of record VXAD01000579.1, read on the forward strand.
TTACTTTCCAGCTGACATCTCTGACTGAACACAACAACTGCTGCTGAGATTTACTCAGGTGTGGCAGATGAAAATCAGCTGTGTTAGGATCAGTGAAATGAAACAGACACTGCACTGCTACCTAGAGAGTAGATAAAAGGGCACACACTATTTAGATAGAGCCCTACCAAAAATGTCTGTCAAATAATAATAACAGAAACCTCAAAGTAATTTGTACATTAAATATTTAAACCTTTGTTACAGAAAGAAGCAGGGATATTCAGTGCGTGTTGGAAAAAGATCTTGAATTCTGTTGAATCCATTAATTTGTCCAGCTAAGTGATGTCCTATGAGCGGTATTCACTATCACTGAGAATACAGCTGTCATGTTACAAATGAAATGCAATTATAAGAGGTTTCCTTTTCCTTCATTTAAAAGAGCTTTCCAGTTTTTGCAACTTTTCCTTTTGCAATATTGAATATCATACTTTTTCTTTAAACATAACATGTGGTGGGTCTTCTTTGATTTATTTATGTAAAAGAAAAACCCAAACCAGTAACAAAGACCTCCCCAAACAAAATGTGGGACCTTATATGTGTGTAAATGCAGGTTTGTTTAAACTGGACAGAGATCTCTTGACACATCTCTAAACTCGAACTGTGCTAAGGCAGAGTTGCACTTCCTGCTGTGATCTCTCTGCACCTACCCTTGCCTGACATGCCATTACACACACCTCAGGCCTGTTTAAAGCCTGAAATATTGCAAGCTCTGTCCTAGCTTTAAAGTCATTCTTTTTTACGTAAAGTTTGAAATTATAATTTTTATTACGCGAACATGAAAAATAGCAAATCTTATTGTATTAACATTTAGACCTGTGAGGACCATTCAGAATATGACTTTGCCTAACTTATCGTCCAGGTTTTATATTCTGTGGTATATGCAGTCAATGTAGTTTCTGTTCCTAAGGAACAGGTGTACACACGTATGTGCAGGTATGTGTGAGAGAGTGTGCCCTCTGATTCTTGAAAGGAGAGGAATGCATTTCCTTAAAACAGATTAAAACAAAAAACCCCACAAACCCATTAATAATACAAAGTCCAAAAGATGCAAGGATGAGTGGCAGCTGTCTGCCACCCTATACTTTTTGGGATGGCCATTCTTAGAGCCCTATAACAAACTGTTAAATAGAGTTATTTAAGCAAGAATTTATGGCCTCAGTCTTAACAGTCTATTTCGCACAGGCATTTCACATATCTATCCAACAGATTGTTAATATTTCTGTCACTGGAAGCTATGGTCTCTTTGCTCCCTTTTGCTTGTGTCTCTGGAATTGCCTGCCAAGGAAGGATTAACATCCAGAGCTAAAGGAGATGGTGGCATTACCACTTTCTCCTTAGGATACCATTGAGTAGGAACGGTGAACTAGCAGCTTGCAAACTCCTTCCTTGGCTACTGACTATCCCAAACTCCTTTGCTCCATCCTGTTTCTACAAGGTCTTACCCATTTTCAAGGTTATAACAACTTCTTTGAATTTAGCTCTTTCTTCTGCAGTGGTAAAAGGTACCTCACACTTCCGTTTTCCCCTCCTTTTCCCCATCTCCCTTTTGTGAGCAGGCTTTCTGCCACTCCATGTCCACAGCTTGGGATCCTGCCAACACAACTGAGACAGCAAGTCTGGAAATAGCCTATAGAGCCTTGCTTTGCTAGACTGGAAACTTTTAAAAAATAGTCTGGAAAGATTTATACAATGGATTGGCAGCTGATTAACAGAAAAACACACCCAGGAGCCAAAATGAATTTTGAGTACTGTGGAAGGATGCCAGCTTCACAGCTCTGCAACTCAAAGCTATCCACAGGACAGGTACAGGACAGGGACCAACTCCACCAGCTTCTGCCACCCTCTCTGAGGAAATCTGATGACTATGAGGAGGAACAGTCAGGGTCTGTGGATGTGATTTTTCATTGTAGTAAGACCTGAGGGTTGAAAAGTAAAGGAAACAGTCTCATAAGCATTGCAGAGGTCTCTTTAGGGTAGATGCTTTTTCTTTTTCTGAAGTTCATGGCAGCAGCTTGGACCTCATCAGCGTTTGGAGGTCAGACTCATACCACCACTCTGATGTTTTAATTGCTTAGCAGAACATTTTTTCATCCAAAGAAAACTAAATTCATGTGACAAAAATTTTCAAATCCATCCAGCTTCAGGTAAGTTGTCTGTTAAATAAGACCCTACTGAGATCAAAAGTATTGACAAATGATTCCTGGATAGCCAATATATCTATGGCAAAAAAAAAAAAAGTGCATCATGTCATGAAGATACTCTCTACTTAGTTATTTTAATACACATAAATAGAGTTCCTTACGTCCAATATTATTCTTAATGTATGAAAAACTTTGGGGTTTTTTTTTTTATTCCTTGTGAACTCCTTTATTTTCAGCATTGAAAACACAATATTACAAGCATTCTAATATCACCAGCAATATGTTATCAACCATTATTGTGTTTTGTGTTTCCTTGTATTCTCTAGTGCATGTTTGGTTTTACTAAATTACAGTGATTCTAAGTGTGGCTTTTGGAATAGCAGTAGGAATAATTGTTCTGATTTATATTACTCCAGCTCTGCAGTTTTCTCTTAATATCTTCAAGTAAAAATCCATTTGAAGCACTGAATCAACAACACCTTTCTTGTTTCTTTGTTAGTGTTGAAAATACTGGTTTTAACTGAACTGAATGTGCATAGATTAAAAAATATATTTATTGAGAACTAACTTAAAACACACTGAAGTTTTTGTGGCCTACATTTAAGGCACCACATTCTTGGAGCTTTTGAAGGACCCAAAGCCTCAACCAGTTGTTTAAAAGAACTACTTGAAGTTTTCAATCAGATTTTTTTCAGTGGAAAACTGAAGTTTCAATAAAAGCTGTTCTTGTAAAACACTGACTAGTTTCAGCTAACTTTATTTTTAAAAACTGACCTCTGAAAAATAAAACATTCTGGTTTTCAGGCAAAAACATAAAAACATTGACCCAAAATAAACTGGGGTGAACCACTACATTAGATAAAATATATGTTGCTCCTTATTCCCTGGTCTGAATTGGAGTTGTCTTCCAAATGATAACTAGGCCATTCACATACAAAGGTCTTTGTATTTCATTTCTACTTTCTACTTATATATAAACACATAATCACTTCCAATGAAAGCTGCCTAAAACTGGTCAGAATAGACTTTTATTTCTGTGGGAAATAAAGTAAATTTTTTTACCACAAAACCAAGTAGTCTATCAGATAAACTTCAAAACCTCATTGACATAGATTGTGTAGCAAGTTATTGATAGTACTTTTCCATGAAAATATAATTAGAACTTACTAACTTTTCCTTATATAAAAAATTTATTAGTCTGTCATTCCTTCTCATTTTTTCTTCCCTCCCTTTATTAGGTTTAAATGTTCTAAGCTGCATGTTATTTTACAAAAAAATTACTGTGGATAATGTCTGATACTCCCACTGGCCTTGGGATGGTCAGTACACCAACTTGTGCTCTAATTATTGGAGGCAAAGTGGTACTTTCTACATTTATAAAACTACTTTTAAGATCACTTTTCATATTGTCCTCTCTCCCTCTGTGATTTTAGGATCACAGGATAGGTCAGGTTGGATGGGACCACAGGAGGTCTCCAGTCCAAGCTCCTGCTCAAAGCAGGGTCATGTTGAGGCCAAACATAGATGCTTAAGGTTTTTATCCAGTTATGTCTTCAACATCTCCAAGGCTGAACTTCTTCAAGTGTTGGACTACCCTCCTGGGAACAAAGTTCACATGTGCTCTGGACAGTGCCTACAACAGGTACTACCAGTACTTTCTCCCTGCAGAAGGTTTTCTCACACCCAAAATCATGCTCTCTCTGATTCTCTCCAGCAGGTATGGCACTAATTTGTGTAATTTCTCAAAGCATATTGACACACATATTGAGTCAACCTTCAGCATCCCCATAATCCAATTGAACTGTTCTGTGCCAAGGAAGTCACTGAGGATACCTGAAATGTGGTTATGGTCCTGATTACTACAACCATCTGAAGTATTAGTATATTCATTCAAGATGTGAATATCTGAATCTAGGGTTACTGAAACAGCTTTTCCAGTGATGACCTTCGGTACTGAGTTCTCCTAAGCTCACCATCCCTTCCCTGGCTGACTCTCTATGCAGCCAAGATCCTGAGAGTCCCAGTATGAGAAAGAACATTCACCCAGGGGCATTCTAGCTCTCCTTTGGTGTCCAGGATATTCAGAAGAGACAAAAGATGCAAAGGTTGTAATATCCATGTTTATGACCATTCCTTCCACTTCCTGTCCAATGTCAATAAATTAATGTCAGGTAACTTGACTTTCCTTCTTTTATCTGGAGCTAAAACTCTTTTACTTGTTTCTCTTGCACTCCTCTATCCACTGTAATGGATTTGCTGATGAGATTGTTCTGAAGACTGGTGGCTGGGTAGAACCTGGAAAAGGAGAGTTAGATGTACTCAGACTGGAAGGAACTGGGAATATAGGTCTGATTCTTGAGGTCTTTTAACTGCTAAGCTATTAAAATGGAGCAAAGAAAAAGGAACACTAAGTTCTCGCCAGAAAAAAATTTCTAACACTTCAACACAGAAAATACCTAGATCATATACTGCTTCTTCAAATTTAAAGATACTTCCTCTTCTTATGGTAGAAGGCACAGCAATGTTCACTTTAGGAGTATGGATCATTCCATAAGGAGTATGAACGTAAGATCTACATCCAAATATCTGTGCTTTTCAGGCTTGGGGACAGAGAGAAATAGTATTTTAAATTTTAATTTGGAAAATATGTATTTTCCTGTCTTTAAACCTATGTTGTGCTTTTTCTTATTTTAAAGGACAGCAAAGTAAATTTTTGCAAATTTCTGGAAATAATAGAGTAAGTCTTTGCTTTTACCGAGTCTTAATTAGATAATTTAACACAACATTAACCTTACTATGAAGCTTTATAAAAATTTTCATCTCCAAGTAGCTTTCCTGTTCAAATATATGAAAGTGCATCTAAACCAATAGAGCCTGATTCAGGAACTGATGGGCTCATTTGCATCCTGGCCAGAACATCAATCAATAGCTTTCACTTTGTTTAAAGGCCAGGGGCCAAATTAGAGTTTAAAAAGTCCTTGTAAAACCTTTGGGTAATTTTGATATTGAATCTAATGAAAGATTAATGAATACAGGCATCCATTTCTAGCCCATCTATTTACATATGACTTCTACCTAAGTCCTGCTGAGTGGCAATCAAAGTGAATCAGTCTGTTTCTGCAGATAGTGCTGACTAGCTAAGAATAGCTCCTGCTACCATAGCAGTCTCTTCTTTTCTATGCCTGCATCATAAGTCAGAAAAGTCAGATACAGGAAAGAACAGCGGGTGCACTCTTGTGCTTATCACTCCTAAAAAATTTACCAGAATTTCCACTATAAGTATCAGAATCATAGTAAATAGTAGGTGTGGTAAAAATCACCACATAATGGCTCCTACAAGCTACAGACACAGAGAAAAATTTCCAGTGGTGAATGAGAGCAGAATGCTCTTTGAATCATAAATCGTATTTCCAAACACAGTGCTGAGTGTATTTGGTTACATGATTCTTTTTGCAATGGGGATGACTAGATAGACTAACCTGAAGTTTTTTATTCTATGTAATAAAAGCATCTAATTCATTTCACTTTTCCATTATGATTTAATCTGCAGAAAACCACATATTTTCACTACTGTTACCTTATTTACTTTTATGAAACACTTGATTTGCTTTCTTTTTAAGGGAGACTAAATATTCCTGGTCTGAGACTTTCTTATAAGAATAGCAGCTGAAGTTTTGTTTGTTTGTTTGTTTTTTTCCATATGAAATGAGTTATTTTGATGAAAGATTTTATGTCCCACACAAAAAGAATAAATTGTCTTTCTTCATCAAAGTTGCAAGATGTTTCTCCTAGTACCTAACTAAAGCTTCATGAGAATCCACCCATACATTTCCTCTGAATTATTTTTTTTACTGTGGAAATGTTACTTTGAGACTCAGAAATTATGAGAACCTTTTGTTTTCTAGCCTATTTTCTGAAATAGTGATGTAATATTCTAACACCATGAAAATAATTTTTTTTAAGTAACCTTTCTTACAGATGCTCCTTTTTCTTGTACCTTCAGAATTTATATATAAAATCAACAAATGTTCAGAGCATACTATTTTTTTCTCCCATTCTCCAGATAACTAGATAATGCATATTTGCTTTGTCCTGATCTTCACCAAATATCTGAGTGTATCTGAACTATTTTCAGTCATTCTCTCTCTTTCAAGCCAGCTTCCAGTCACTCTTACCATCTGTGAATCACCACTCTAGGGACTGGGAGCTCCTGTTAGTTTTGCATTGACAAGTCCTTTTATTGTTACTAGGTGCTAATCAGAGAAGTCACTGATACTGAAGAAGTGATTTTACAGAGTTCTGTTCATTCTACTGGAAATGAATTCTTTTAATAGACTTTGGGATTAAATGCAAAAAGAATAAAAATTTCTCCCAGATATCTTCTTGAATGCGATTAAAGATCTTGAAACAATCAATAAAAGGCTTTACTCATGCTGTATGTACAGAAATGAAAAGGAATATTCTATTGCATCCAAGTAGAAAAGGAAGAAGATTGAACTTGATTTAGACTTTTTTCTAACTGAATAATGGGCAATAAAAAATTTGTTTTTCCTTTCCTGTGAATGCTAATAGCTTAATTTTTAATGTGAGTTCTAGAAAATTTGAGGCATTTTACACCAGGCTCTAGAACAAGTACACTTTAATTGAGACATAAAATACAGATGGAGGAAAGCTACACCAGCAATGTAAAGCCCTAAAAATACCAAAGCTTAGTAAAAAAAGCAGAACCACATTCAACTTAATATCCTGATCCAATCAGAATTTAAGAGTTAAGAGCACAAAGGAAGTAATCACCACAAAGGTAGAGTTTGCATCAAGAATTACCACTGGCTCACAGAGCTCTCCTCTGAGTTTCCCTCTCAAGCTGCATAGAAGAGCCAGGTCCCTAGGCAAGGGAAAAACCTCACCATCCCGAGAGGAATCTGAGTGTGGTAGGGTAAGCTTGCACACAGGAACCAAAATGTGGTGGCTGAAGAGGTGAAGCAGCCATTGGGCAGATTTTTAATGAGATAATCAGGAGACCAGAATCCAAACAGGTCACTGGGAGCTGCAGGAATGAGATGCATCATTCTGTAACTACCCACAAGGAGCCAAAGACCTATGGACTGATTCCAGCGCTGCTGAATTCTGTGCAGCACTGATTTGTGCAGCAGACAGGCAGCCAAGTCCCATTGTTTTCCATGGAAAAGCACCTCAGAATTTCTCCTTTGTGAAGAAACTGAATTAAACATACATGAAAGAATACAAATAAAACTCAATGTCCTTTGATAAAAATGGAGAAACTCTCAGTACAATCTTCCTTCGATAGCTCATTGCAGCTGCTCTCTCATTTTCTGAGTGTAGATGTGGTTTCTTATGTGATTATGTGAAATTTCCAGGGCACTTTGTCTTGACATGTAGACATTTATATCAATAGGGTACCTATTTGAATTGTCTGAGGGAGCCACAAGGTCTAAAAAGGCATATTGTAAAAGGAAGTTTTGGTATCTGTGTGATTCTGATGTCCAAATGATGTTTGTTAAATCACTAATTGACTTAACACTAACCTGTTTTACTCCAAAGCTCAAAGAGACAGCTGCTTAATGTGTGAAACAAAAGACATACAAATGCTCACCTCAAAAATACTCAAGTCCCCCAGATGCATAAACTAAGGGTGCCCAAAATGTTGTTCACAAGAAAAGTTCTGCTTCCCTGTGATCACAATTGTTTTCTCTGGGTAAGAAATTAAAAGCAATCATATGCTCGTTATCTCCAGCTCTTCCTTGAGATCTTGTCATCTAGCAGAGATCACACAACACAAACAAAAAAGGCAGGTGTTTGATAAGATGATGTGCTGGAACCCTGTCTGCTCTTTCCAACTACATTAGATTATCTAAAAGCAGATATCATCCCACAGCTGTCTTCTTGCAGTTCTCGTTGCCTTTTGAAACTCTGACACTGCTCTGCTAGAATTACCTCCCTCATACATGGAGCCCGTTCACTTTACCCAGGAAATGAAGACTGGTGAATACATAGACTTTTAGAACAGACTTTTACTGACAGAGAATTTTTGCAATTAATTTTGAATAATAGCAGAAATATCTTAAATCCTCTTAGAGCAACAAACTCAATCAAAAGCTTTTCATGTCCTTTTACCCTTTTCTTTCAGATATTACCATTTACCTCTAGATATTACATCATTTACCTCCAGACAAGACATTTTTCACCTAAGTGATTACAGTAACTGAAATAAATAAGGTTTATGAAGATGATATTCTGTGAACCATGTAAATGAACATATCCAGACTCAGAGCTCCACAATGTAGACATAAATATCTGACCTTGCTCTCCCACAGACTTTTTTAATCTGTGGAGAAAATCTCGCATGTTACTCATCTCGTGTCACGTAGGCAACGAAAATAAATCAAATTAATTGGACTCTAAATTGTAATTTTTTATCAAGGATAGAAAGGGATGTTAGGGAGACTACCTCAGATGTAGAATGTTACAAAGTAGATATTTAAAGTTAGGTGAAATGAATCTCATCTCATCAGAAAATGAATCCTGTAAAAAGTGGCTGTTTAAGAGCCAGTCTGTAGAAGAGGTTGTGACACCCAATATTTTACTATCTGATTTAATTTGATGAACCAATTATAACTTTACAGACTTCTGCAGTTCCTCTGTCAATTGTCAGTTCTAAAAAGCTTTTGTATTATAATTTATTTGCTAATCCAATAAAAATTATTGCACCTTGATCCCTGTCCTATTCTCCTCTCCTCCTCTGTAACTGAAAAGCTTCTGCTCTTCATTTCTTTTCAGCCTGCTGATTATTTTAGCTTTTATCTCACAGAATTCTGAAGTTGCTACATCAACATATGTGAAAAGTAATAAAAATTAAAGGTGCCAAGGGAGAAAAAAACCCCAAACCGATTTCTTAACAATTTTTAAAATGCTGCTAACTTTACAATATTTAGTTTAAAAACAGAAGATTTTTTTAGAAAGTTATTAAATTACATGCCCTATTGTCCTGGTTTCAGCCCAAATCAGTGGGATAGGGTGTGGCCGATTTAATAACGTTACTCGATACCATCTTGCATCATTACCGGGGTGGGGGAAAGACACTTCCCAGAAGAAGGGCTTTCCTTTCTGGTGGCAGAAATCGTGGCATGGTGGGGAAGAGTTGGTCAGTATCTGTAGCAGTTTTCCATGTAAATCGTTTATTTGTCTTATATTTTTTATTATTAATATTGTTGCAATTACAGTTAGTTTTCTAATCTCATTTCTGTTTCCAGTAAATTGTTCTTATCTCAACCCGTGATTTGCACCTTTTGTGCCTCCAATTCTCAACTCCGTCCTCAGAGCAGGAAGAGGGAGGGCAGGTTCGGGAACGAGCTAGTGAGCAGCAACTGGTTTGGGAGAGTCTCAGTGGGGGCACTGAATTGGGGAATTGCTGTTCCTACACCATGACAACGCTACCCTCAGCGATGTGAATTTCATTTCGTTTTAGCCAACTAAAAGATACATTCTTACAAACAGTTAATTAAAATGAACTGTGGCTCTAACTTAAGGTGATTCTACTCCTCTGTAGGTCTGGCTCTGTATTGACAGAATAGTTGCTATTGGACCTGTAATATCTCTGCAAAAGAGGTAGCAGTACCTTCTTTCACCCACTGAACAGCCGTGTTTGGCCCAGAGGAGTTCTTATCTCCATAGCTCTGGCAATTTTACATGGAAATAAATGTGTGGCTGGAGTGGACAGTGATGGACAGGGTCTTTTAAAGTCCGTTTTCATACTGAAGACAAAATATAGTTTGAGAGAGTTATGCTATTGCTAGGGTCTCCCTCTAGTAAGTAAATGCAAATGTCTTCAGATGACGATTTCAACTACTTTAGGCACTCACAATAGCATGAGATGAGCAGGCCATCATCCAAAGATAGCTGTCTTTATTACTGAGGAGAAAGTCTAGACAACCCTGGTGCATCTTGCAGTTTTGAAAAGCTGAATTTGAGTGAGATAATCTTATTCTAAATCTTTAAGGATTAATTTGGGTATGCATGTTTGCAGATTTAAATACCATTGTGAACATATAAAAAAAGTAAATGTACAATAAGAGTTCATCTGTTTGAAAAGGGAATTTAGCAGTGCCTGGTGAGTCATACACATACTACCAGAAACTACAATAGCAATTATTTATATTTTTTTTTTTATTAGAGAAATGAAAATAGGTAACTGTGCTAAGAATTAGGAAATGACCACTGAAAACTTTTGGAAGACAGTTGGTATTTTTTACTTTTAAACTGAACAATAACTTAACCTTGTGGGACCCATACTAAGACCAGGGCTGGACTGTTCTGATTTTTCAGAGGAAAATACAACACCTGCATAGGCAGGTAGGCCATGAGACAAATGCACACACAGCTTTGCAGGCTTCTGGCACTGGGTACCAAGGTAGGGGAAGCCTATGCCCCGCTCCCAGCAACACATGCAAAGATTAATGCTCTGAACTTCACTGAATGAATCTGCCATGGTCAGGGGCTCCTACTGGTTGACCTGGTATACCTTTACATGCCAGTGTCCTTTATGATGCTTTCAGCCCTTCATTTACTGCCCATCCAAATGTGTTACTGTAGATTTCCAAATATTTTGTGTGTGTGTGTATCAAAATGAGCTAAAAACAGCTACCCTGGACTCCCTAGAAGAGGCCAGGGATATAACTACTTTACTTAGGCACACAACTTTCACAGGAAAGGGTGAGACACTACATTTCTAAGGGTTCTGGATTTGCTGCCCCAGAACAAACTTCTGGAATCCACAAAGTTCTATTCCAGATAGCCAGAATTGCAGCTGGGAATATCTTTATAATGTCAGTTCCACTGCTTTACCATTCTCAAAACCATGTCCCCACTGATTTCATGAAATGGTAATTCCCAGTATGGTTTATGATAACTGAGTTCCAGTTTCCCTCCCAAATATTTCCTCGTTTGTAGGAGATATTCTCCGAGAGAGTTTTCCTACTGTACATTCAGAGATGGAAAATCAGACTGATTTAATTTGTATTAGCATCACTGCATCACTTCTTTGAAGATATCCTTAGTTGTTTTAGAGATTGCACTCTCTCACCAAGCAAGCATTTATAACTAGATCTTCCACCTGATGAAAACAGGAATATATTTTTAATTTTGCTGCCTGAAAATGTCAAACTTCATCCTTTCACAACCAACATGTATGCATAAACAGGGACTGACTAAATATAGAGTCCGGGAACATTTGAGATATTTCTATGTTTGTCACAGAGTTCATGGGACCAAAGCCGATTGTCTGCCTGGATGTACATCACAGTAACTCTAGGTGACTTCTGTAAGAGTTCAGACAAGAAACCTCATCTCTGATGGGAGTTCAGAACCTGCAGAACCAACCTGGAAACTCCTTGAATACCAGCAAAATCAGAGTCCAAGCCTTTCATAAAAATCTCACACATTTGAATGAAAAAGTTTTAGGAAAATGAAATCCATGTCTAAAGGCAGAAAAAATAACACAGCAGCAATTTCCCTCCAACTTTGAGACAACACATGCTTACAGTTTATCCTGAGGCACCCCTGGAGATTTCCCTGGTGAGTGGCATGCTTGGCTCCAGTAGCCTGGATGTGAGACAGCTCACTGAGCTTCCCCTGAACTGCTGCACTTTTTAGCAGGACACTAAAGGTAAGTCATTGCCTGTTTTGGACTCTCAGAAGCTGAGTGAGTGGAGTGTCAGGCAGAAATCAGAGCTAACTAAGCCAGGCCTTGATTGCACAAATACAGTCAGAGCTTTTTTGCCATTACAGAAGATGTTTAACATTCTATAAATTTTTTGAAGATGCAGTTTTGCAAGTCCATTAGTTCCACGCAAACAAACTTCTCCATATTTTTTCTTTTCATTACAATTATTTGTTCCTTATCTATAAAAGTCAGTACAATTGAAAGGAAAAAACACACCATGAAATAGTTTTATTTTCCAGAGCCAGTGATTGCCCTATTACATTTACGTTGCAGTAGTTTTACGTTTAATTAACTATGTTTCAGTGAACACAGTATTTATTGTTCCTTGAAGAAACTCATGTTTGCCTTGGTCAATAGCTTGTCTTACAGAGAATTTAAAGATCTCACAAAAAGTAGATCTCTGGTTATCATTCACATGTCCACAACTCATACATATTCATTAAAGTTCTAAGTTTTTTCTTATGCAAGAAAGTATATTTTTAACAGAGTCACTTTTTATTAATTCAAGTGTTTACCCATATTAGTTTTCTCAAATACTTGATGCTTTGCACTTCCAACTTGAGTGCTCAAGGCTTGATCTCACTAGAAAAAAATTGCAGGAACACCCATGAATGTTCACAGTTGCAACATTCTGATTTACAACAGAATTCAGACCAAAGGAAATCAGTTCGGTCTCCTTTCTGATTGGTCATAATGCCAGATATGTTTTCTCCTATTCACCTCCAAAAAGTATTCTCAATCATCTATAATTTATCATGATTTTCCAAAATTTTGTTTTATTATTTATTATTATTTTTAGGTATTTGCAACTTACTGTAGCAACTGTTAAAGCTAATGGATGAATAAATAAGGCCTTCACCTGTATGCAAGAGTGGCTATTCAGCCTTTTGTGAGTGACTATGGGTCTTGACCGTATATGAGCAGTAACTCGTTTTTCCCATTTTATCTTCTCCTTATAGTTTGGACGGGTTCAGAGCAGCAATAAAAAACATTACAGATGTTACACATTGAGCAACTAATTGCTATGGGCAATCTATTAGCCCATTACTGTAAACTCAAAACTCTTATATTGGGACTTGAATTATATTAAAGTAATCAATGTCATTAAAAATACTGAAATTGTCTATATAATATTTTCAGAAGATTGTTACTATTTCAACTTTTCATTGACAAACATGAGTGACTTCCCTAGAGAGACTTCAAAGATTAAAAGAAATTTTCGGACTGTAAACCCCATGATAATAACTTCTAAGTGGCAGTGCTGACTGCTGCGAGCTATGAGTCTGCATATGGATACTTGAAATTACATCCCACATCAAAGAAGCTTACATGATGCGTAATGGTGTTTAATGTTAAAAAAGTGATCTCGTTTAAAGCCTTAGAGCTGCTGTAAAGGCACAAAAGCTCAAAGAAATTCACACATTTCAGGGAGAATAAAATGTAGAGTGCTTTCTTAACGTAGAACACAAATAGCAGAGTTGCATTAGCTGTTTTCTGCAGCTGGGAAACTTTTCACATTCTTTCTTGTAATACTGACTTTTCCAAACTTGCTGAAAGGGAAAGCTAGTATTTGTACATTCTTCTTGTGAAACCGAAAAGTCCAGCCATCAGGAGTTAAAATTTCTTATTTTACTTTTGAAATATACTCTGACATTTCAAAATCAGAGTCTACCTGAAGAAACTTAGGTTGAAGACTTATTCCAAAGGCAACAGCTGAATTTTATTCATGGACTTGATCTGACTGTTTTTATTTAGACAGCTTGTCCCATTTGTCTCATCTGAAGCAGGACAGATTGTTTTAAATAAAAGTAATGGAGAATAAATGGAGTTAAAAGCTTCTGAGCAAAGCTCTGCCCTCAGAGAATTATTAGGTTAGTTCTCCTGAGGAACAAGGCTAAAGAAAAAAGGAAATTTGGCAGTTCCTCACAGAAACACTATTAAGATCACAATCACAAACTCTTCTTATGCAAGAGATCAGCTTGACTAAATCTTCTGCTCTTCATTAACCTCAAACACAAAAAGGAAGCATGAAGAAATTGAAACTAGGTCAGTATATCAGGGACAAGGATAAAAGAACAGTGTAAGTATGTATGGATGAAATTAGAAAAGCCAGGCTGTGAAGTGTGGTACAGTCAGAAAAGACCACAAGGAGGAAAAAGAAAACATCTGTAAATACATTACTAGCATGTGGAAAATCTAGTGGACAGCTGATTCAGTAGTAAGTGGGAGGAAACTGTAGTCACAGATGTCACCAGAAGGGCAAGAATAGTCTTGTGTTGTTTCATTTCATTGAGGCTCTAGCTGCAGTGAATTGCTAATGTGCAGCACTGGTTTAATGATACTGAGGGCTCTTAGCACTGTACTCAGATGAGCGTGGCAGGAACAGCGTAAAACAATCCCTCTGCTTGTCAGACCCATCCTCTGTTCCAGGTCACTGTCCTTGCAGCAGGAACAGCGGAACAAGAAAAAAGCAGCTTCAGCTGCTTCAGTTAATGGTTTGACATCTTAATGCAAATGAATCGTCACATCTAGTTAACTGAAGTGGTTGGGGCATGAAGATACAGTAAATACTGGAGTAGCCCTGAGTCCTTATGTCTCCGTATTAATTCTTTTGAAGGGACTGCAAATAGTTCTATAAACCATCTTAGAAAAACAAGTTGTTTTCTGTTCTCTTTGGGAAGGCAGAGAAAGGTATAAGAACACAAATTACTAGAAAGGGTAAATATAATGCCTAGTCTAATAAATAGGAAGGCACTGGGGGAGTAGAGGAAAAGAGAGAGACAGAGAAAGAGGAGCTAGAACAAGAGAAAGACAGAAACAGAGAATTACAGACCAACCAGTTCAACTTAAGTTCCTGGAAAAACACTGGGACAAATAATCAGACTGTCTGTAAGCACCTTGAAGATAACAAGTGAGATGAACAATAGCCAACAGGGATTTGTCAAGTACAAATTGTGTCAAATCAATCTAATTTTCTTCTATGAGAAGGTAACAGATTTTGTAGAGAAGGAAAGCAGAAGATGTAATATGTCTTGACTCTAATATAGCTTTTGATTCTCATGTGGCATTCTCATTAACAAGTTAGAAAATCAGGTCTGGAGGTAAATACTGTAGCATGGTGCCAAAAAAAAAAAAAAAACCAAAAAACCCCCACAACTTTAGTTGCCATTTATCTACAGTCTAACAGAAAAATGCACTTATTGAACTGGGATCTTTGGGAGGGTCTCCTTCATCCAGAAATGTTTGCTATCTTCAATTCTGTATGCACTAGTATGATGTAAAATTATTAACTGCCAAATAGTACACAAGGATCAGGTGGTGTAGTGCTGATTCCTTAAGGAAAGACACAGGTAGGTGGATTAGAAGCTGAACACAAACTAGTAATTAGTGTGTGCTATTTTGAAAAACTCATCTTTCATGCTGGAATTTAAAAACAGGAGTACAAACTGCAAAGCATGAATTAGTTTTTGCACTGTGATTAGCCCTGGCTAGAAGTAGTTGGATTAATATGGCTGGTCTGAGGTACTTGAGATGGATTTGTGGCAAGTTCAGAGGTGAGCAGCAGGGTTCAGTACAAGGTACAGCCTGCCAGGGAACACTGAAGGAAACAGCGTTGCTCAAAATACAGAAAAGGCTCAGGGGAGATGTGACAATAATCTTCAAATATGAAAATATGTTGAAAAGAAAAAATAAATAATTTTTTCTTCTTGCCCAGTGTAGAGTAAATTTTAGGTAATGGGTTTGCAGTAGTACAGTCTAATACAGGCCCTGGGAAGAAACTCAGTCCCGGGAACAGCTAACTGCTCTAGTAGATTGTGAAGGAGGAGGCACAATCACCCTTACTTGTAAGAATGTCAGCAGTGACATAGTTTACTAGGTCCCACCTTGGACTAGATGACCTCTGAATGTCCTTTCCACATCTTTGTCTTCATGAGAAGAGTACATCTGAAGTGGGGTTGAGAGCCAAAACAAATCAGGGGAAAGCTGAGCAAGAGATGCAGACAGATTTCTATATGTTACAAGTTTCTATAAAAGAACAGAATGGAAAAATCAGACTGTGGGCTGGGATAAATATGGGCAATGTGCACTGACATTGACAGGGAATTACAAACCAAAAGTTTCAGTAAATTTCTGTATATATGTATATAAACCATGTATCTCTATAGACGTATATAAAACAATCTTAAGGCCATACATTTCAGGTCTGCATTGCTATATGTTGATAAATTAGAAATAAAAATATTCTTTATGTAATGCATTCATGTATATTTATATATATGTAACACATTTTATATATCATTATTTGATAATTTAGTTTTTGTAACAAGGGTGGTATCAGTGAAAAACATGAAGAGACAGCTAGGAAAAACGTTTTTCTCAGATATGTGATTATAAGACCCTCTGAGTTTAGTAGTAATTGATGTAAAATTTAGGAAGAACATTCTCTAAAACAAGGTTTGTGCATTTTGTTTAGCACCATTTTTAATCTTGATTATTGTTTTTTTAGTCTTAAAGAAATAATAATGTTTTGTTGTCAAAAGTTAAATTTTAAGTTTTAATACCAATTTTTTTAGAAGTGACTGAAGTGTCTGGATATATGTGATTGCACTGTTCAGTCTTTAGACACTTTAGTAGAACCTTTTTCTGAACAGCATTAATCCCTTAGACTTGTAATGATCAGAGCCAAGGTGCTGCTATCTCCATGATGTCTACACCTTAGACACTAAGACATTAACTTCAGATGTAAAACTCTGTTAAAAAGGCTGTCCAAAGCCGTCTTTTGATAAATTTTATTGCTGGTTTAATAAACATCTCAGTCTTCAAGGTTATAGTACTTTCCCTTTGTAACAATTCAATACTGAGACAGAGCTAAAATAATTTCCTCTTGCTGACAATCCTATCAGCAATACCTTTTAACAACTAGTTTATTTAAGATAACAGAAATTTCACTGAACTTTTGCTGACAATGAATATATCTTGTGATCTGCTGTATCCTTTCCTACACAGAAAATGGATCTGTAACCAGCAAATACAACATTATTTTCTGCAATTTTAATTTTTCCTTCCTTGTCCTTTTTTAAATGTGAACTCTTGAGAGAAATCCCAGGGTGGACGTGCTAAAACTGCACATCTCCAGTGGATGAAAAGCTCTTTAATTTTGCGTCAGAGTGACTGCCAATGTCTTTTGTAGTACAACTTTAAGTACTTACTTCATAAAATACCATCTATCTATTTGAAACTGGTAGGCCTGTTTTTTGTAACTCATAAAACAAAGAACTAGAGGAATCCATTATAGCAAATGTTTAATTCAGGATACAGTTTGCATGATTTTTTGCAATCCATACCGCAGCTAGATTCAAAATTTCATGTTCCTGATGGTCCTTAGGCATGTCTACCACCTTTATCACCCAGTTTGTTGATATGTTTATTTAGTTCTAACTATTTAACGGGCTCATTTTGTAAATGTGAACTCTGAAATATCCTGGATTATATGTAAAAGGCTGAAAACACCTGATTGAAGTCACACAGATTCCTGTGCTATACTGGTAATACAATAATTTGGTCAGTAGAAATGTTGTGCTCACTCGAGTATTCATTCTTTAATCTTCTACCTGGTTGCTGGCTTCCCAACAGTGTGAAGAACAGACCTTCACCTTGTTAGAAAGAAAAGGACATTTGACTAAGTAGTTTTCAGGCTTTGAAAAGTTATATAAGATAGGCGAGAAAGAAACACTGTTTTTTTTCTTTAGTTGTTCCGGTTGGGTGGTTTATTTTGGGGGTTTTTGAGGGGGATTAATTTTTTGTTAGTGAGTCCTGCAGTTCCTCTTCAGTCTTTCTTTTCCATCTGTGTGGAGATAACCACAGGAAATTCCATCATGAAGCAAAAGCATGTTTTTTATTTTGCACCTAGAATTTGAGCTGTCCACTGAGAAAAAAAATGAAATTGTCATTAGCAAACATAAGAAAAACAAAAGCACAGCAGCTTTTCTGCTATTTTTTTGGAAATAGGTGTTGCATTTAAACTTCCTAACCTCTCTACTGAAAGTAAATTTATAGGTGACACTCCTTTAGGTTTTCCCATTTCCCAGAAGCTAACCTTCAAATTTCATATTCAGCTACAACGTGTATATTGAAATGCTGGGAAGATGCACATTGCTTTAACATCAGTGAGTACCACGCTGTACAGATTCAGTACGTTGTGTATTTGGTTTGTTGGCTGGGTGGGAAAAGCTGACTTCTGTACTGTGCTGCACAGGTCTGTTGAAGATACAACTTCTTTGCAAGATGACTCAGGTGCTGTGTGTTGGAAAGGAGAACAGACACCAAATGAAGCATTTTAACATGTTATACAATATTAACCAGAGTCCTAATGTTTTCTAGTAGACTATGTCCTACCATGGAAACTTGAAAGGTCTCATTTTCCTGCTTGACAGTAGTGCTGACTCACTGGGTTGGTCTAAACAAGTCATTTAAGCTTCTTTGACGCTCAGTTTTGCTATCTGTAAGACAAAGGTTGTGGTGTCTTGTAACAGAAATTGAGAGGAACAGACTAATGAAAGCACCCTATCAGCAGAAATGGTGTTAGTATTAATTATCTGACTGAAACTATATCTGAACATTGAGTATGTACCATCATCTGTTTTCTAGGACAACTGCAACACTTATTTTTGGTTTCTCTTCTCTCAAGACGGTATCATTATAGTCTATGAAAGCAAACATTTAAAGATACTGGTATAAAGCCAGGAGCACCTGACTAAGCTCTAAAATATTAATGACAGAACTACAAACTGATGTTGAAAGACTTCAAACATATAAACTATAGAATAAATTGCTGACTTTTCTTGTGATGCTTCCTGCCATTAGATTTTTTTGCTTCCCTTACAAAATAAAATCCTTCATTCCTACATTTATTTCTCTCCAGGGAAAACAATGAGGCTTGCTGTGAAAAACACATTAAATCCAGTGTAAGGCATTCCAATACAAGATTGCAAACACTATGGCCACACTACAACTCTGATTTAGTATATAAGTCTAGCAATTCAGACTTTGTCCTGAATTTCTGACAGGCTGACTTTTTCCTGCATCAGATATTCTCCATTTTTTAGTATAAATGGCATATTACATCTTTTGCCTAATGTAACTGCAAGACTGGCACATGCCAGCCTTATTAAAATCTAATACTAGGAAGTGATGTAGTGATACATAAATCTGGTAATCAGATGGATCTAATAGATATTTAGCCATGTCACACTAGAGAAAGGTGGTCAGGTTTTACAGAGGTATATTAAAATTAGATAAAAAGGGGTCATTTTCTTGCCACATGCATTTTGCTACTGTTTATAATTCATTGCAGACAAAGGTCACTTCCAAGTTTTATGCTATTTAGTCACTTATTTAGGATCCTATTTTATCTCTGTCAAGATCAAGTGAAACACTCTTATGAATGAATCAATGGATCAAACATTTTGCCTCAGCAGTCTTCTTTTATTTCTGTTTAGTCACATGCGTTTCAGCTGCTCTAATATGTTGAAAAGTATGGCCAGAACAGAAGTCACTGTAGTCTGGAAAGCCCTTGCTCAGTCACTTACCAGAGTAAGGGGTATCCCAATTTGACCTGAAAGTTCTCCAAATGCTTTGTACATGCCAGAGATGACTCTGTAGTAAGCAGCTGTGTTTCTATTTCTTGCCTGCATCTGATCAGGGTCCAGAAATGAAGCAGAGTGGCATGCAGGTTCCCAGCTGGGGGCTCCTGAGTTCAAAGCAGCCCTGGCATACTGACCAGAGGTAGGTGTGGCTGCACAGCCAGGCACACCAGGAACACATCAACAGGATTGTCTGTTGTCTGATGCAAAACTCACAGAATAGTAAAGCATCAGCTACAGGGATTATTCCCCTTCCACAGAGCAAAGCAGTGCCTCAGGAGGAGTGCAATGTCAAGTGGTAATAATGACAAGGCCTACAGCATCCTCAGTCTCCCAGGTAATTTGTGTTTTGCCAACACAGGAAAGGTCCCCTGATGCCCCAGTTTGATGTCTGACTAATCCACCTGTGACATGCTCAGGTAAGTCTTCATGTTTTGGTATCTTTGCAGGGAAAACATACAGTTCTGGATGAAGCTGATAAGAACCAGAACTGGGTTAAGGAGCCCATACATAATGGGCAAGTGGGAAGAAATAGAAAATGAGCTCTTAAGTGTACACACTGAGCTTTCTTATTCTCAGGCATTCCAGTAATCTAGCCTGGAAGAGAGGGTGAGATATGCAGGATAGTATCTGATTGCTTGCAAGTTTGTCACCATACATCCTAAGAACTGAGCCCTAGGGTAAAAAGTTACTGCATTCTGCTTATAAAATAAAAAAGGAAACAACAGAAAAACTGGAAGTTTTCTTTGTGAATATAGATGAAAATATAAGAGACCAAGGGAGTATAGTGTTTACTATTGACTGTTTAGGACACTACAAAAATTAAGCTGGGAATTATTTAATAGCTGTGAGACCTGCAATAAAATATTTCTCAAACAAAAATGTGTGTCATTTTTATGAAGATAGCAGTTGTTCCATGATATATCATACCTCACAAGCTTATTATTTTGTTTTTGTGAACACATCTTCCCAAACAAAGTAGATTTTTTTCTCCTTTTTTAAAATAATTTTTTATTCCAATTCATCGTGAAATAGCTAGAGATAGAAACTTTGAAGATTAAAAGCAAATTTACTTTAAATAATGTATTAAATTATTGAATAATGTTTCTGGTTTATGTATTTACATATTTTTGATGTATTAAAATTTGTTCAGATTTTTTATCCAGCAGAGAAAGTAGAATAATTCAAAAGGGGGATATAATCTTTCATTATTGACCTAACAAACACCTTCACAGACTGTTCATGGCTGTACCTGCAGTATAATGTAGACATAGACAAAGCAGATTTGCTGTCCCTTGTGACTCCTGCTAACAATGCAGCCATTGTTGGGGTAGCTCATCCCACTGCTCAGTCTGTGTCACTTCTTTAGAGATTGTTTAAAAAATGTTCCCTATCCATAGCTCCTTCACATGCAGGTGGTTGCGCAGCCACAGGATGGGCTGCATCCACCTGGCCAAAAGTGTCCTGGAAAAGAAGGGATGGGGAGAATATATATATTTTTTTTCTGCCGTAAAATATTTAATATCCTTTTCTTTTCTTGTGTATTGGAAGTGCAGATGGTAGCAAGAGGACAGGAATGAGAAGTTGGGCTGACTTCTGGATGAGCAGATGAGGCATCCCCACTGCTGAGGCAGACCTGAGTGCCACTCTTTCTGTGATTGGAGATACAACTCCATGAGTACTGCCTTTAATGGCATAGCTGAGTTTGTGCTGATAGATGAAATTACCTCTGAAAAAGAATTTCCAAGCACTCCTCCTTTGGTGGGGTTATTTTGAAATTCCTTTGTTTTAAAAGATTTGGTTTATAATGCAACTATCTCAGAGCCTACCAACACAGATAGGAAAGGCAGAAATCAGCAGGTAGAGTCAGTGCTGGGCAGTGCTATTGAGAGAAAAAGTTGGTTTGAGTTACATCCAGAAATGTAAACTAGAATTAATTCCTTCCCAAACCAGTCTGGCTTTGTACTTCAAACCCTGAATTCTGGAATCAGGACTTGTAGAAAACAGGTAAGACTGGTTCTTGAACTTCAGTCACACAGGTATTTCGCAGGTGATCACTGATATATTCTAGCACCTGTGCATACCAAGAATCATTCCTGATTCCTCAGTAGGGTAAATTTGCCCCTAATTAGGTATGTTTCCCTACAGAAGCTAAAGGAAAAAGGCCTGTCTTATAAAGTGATTAAATGCTGAGCTTTATTATGTACTAAGACATCCTGACTCTTTCTTTCATCTCTTTTACTTTCATAGGCATGTAAGAAACATAAATGCATGCAAACATGCTGGCACAGGAAAATGAAGACCATGGGAAGAGGAGAGAGGAGAATGGGGTGAAAAAACCCAAAGAATGCTTTTTTGTAGATCTCCAAGGTGATATTCAGATAATTTTACCTGTGCTGAGACACTAGTCTTAAGGAGCCTCCAGGTGAACTCTGACTGTTTTGGAGATTGCTATTGCCGGTTGATATCCTTCTGTTCTTCTTGAGGAGCCTCTTGCCACACACATCACAGCTGGCAGAATGGACCATACGCCCAGACCTCACCCCCATCCTTTGCAGCCCATACCTCTTTGAACTGACTCAGATTTAGGCTTGTGCTTGCTGTGATGTGATGTGATGTGATGTGTGCCTGAGCTGTGCAGCAGCTGTAGGGGACCTGGTGTGTGCTGGCTGCTGACAAGTACAGCCAGCTCAGGGAGACTGGCAGAGAGGCAGGTGGATGGCAGGGTGTCAGTAAGTACCCAAAGAGCCCTGGAAATACTCAGATGATTCCATCTGGAGATACCTTAATATAACTTAATTTTAGGCCTATTCAACCCTATTAAAAATATCTCTACTAATTTCATTAAAGCAGAAGATAAACTCTACATATAATTTTCTGTTGGCTTAATTTCCCACGTCATTCCTTTACTTGCTTTCGTCAGTACTTTGACTCTACTCCTACCACCTTTCTTCCAGCTAGCTGTTCCTTCCTTTTTTAAAAATATTTTTGCACCCATCCAAGAGATTTAACAGACAATATCCATCTTCACATGAGGTGGGTTTGTAAGTACAAGTGCTGTGAATGTAAAGGGGACAAATACCACACTGGCCTAGGTGGCAAGGAAAAAAAACCTACAGAAAATATCTGTGCTTGCCATGCAAAGATTCAAGCTACTTTAAGACAATTGGTTCAGTCAGCACGTTTCAGCAGACTTGGGCTATTTCAGTTCACTGTTTGCATATTTTATATCTAGTGACCTGCCAAATGTCATGAAGAGGTGAACAGGGAATAGAGAAATCAGTCAAGGTGATGGATGAGATGCAGACTTGATTGTTTATTCAAATCATTCCCACAATGATTGAGTCTTACTGATTGCAGACAGCGTTTTGTCACAATCATTAGGAGAGGGCAAAGGTGACAGGAATTTAATGGCCAAATTAGAGTTATTGAATGGAGCCGAGTATGACAACATTTTTAAACTCTGAAGCAGAAGACTTTTATCAGTGACCAGCAACATTCAGAACTTTCTCTAAACTATCAGTGTCTCTGTTTTGTTTGTTTGTTTTTCTCTTCAAAGTACATATCATCTCCAAATGTATTCCAGAGAGTTCCTTCAGTAGCTCCCAGTTTCCCTCCAGGACCTTTCTCTTAAAAGAGACATGGATTCTCACTATTCCCTCCCATGCCCCTTTAAATATTTGAACAAATCCTCCAAATATATCATTGCACCCTCCCGTGCTTCCTTGTTATGTTGGTCATGATGTTGGTGTGAGGGAAGCAAGCAAGGAGAAGTAGGGCAGGGTGACCCTGCAAGGTGAGGTGCTGCAGCCGGGTCCCCACTGCCCTTGCCTTCAAGGGGGATGAGGTTTATGCAAAGAGCCAACACATTTATACAAAATCACACATTTCTTTTTCATCTTTAAGAATGCTGCCATTGTGTTTGGTTTGAAGAGACAGGAGAGTGTGAGGGGCACAGGGACTGCAAAAAGAACATATTTTTTCCAAGTATCCTAGGTTTTGTCCTTTCTTTTTCCTCCAGAAACACTGTTTTTTGGGTCAGTATTGTATTAAGCATGTTGATGTATCTCTTGAAGGATGATAACCAGCCCATACTTGCATTCCTAAGCCAAACTAAGTGTGTGATCCATTGTACAAAACAATACAAATCCTTCTTGCCCACCCAGTAAAAATTCAAATCTTTAAAAAATAACTTCCCACCTTCTTTGAAAGAAAATATCAGTCTGGTCCACAGACTCTTCAATAGCATTAGACTGTAAACAGTTCAAAGGTATTGAAATGTCATCATCTATTAGACATTGATTAACATAAAATGTTGCTGACAGTTAAAAACATATTTTTGTCACACTATAAAATAATGGGAAAAGTACACCTAATTAATTCTGTGGAAATTAGTGAGATTTAGTCGAGAAGTTTAAAAGACTATAACATTAGAGAGACCTCAAAACATTAATGATCTGCTCAATTTAAGATCTTGTGGTGAAAAAATATAATAAAAAGTTTATGCAGAATAAAAATACAGCAAGAAGAGAAGGAGAACAATTTCTAACCATAGATATGTTCACCCCATTGAGAAACAGATCTATGAGTGTATCAGACTAGATGGTAGACTGAAATACGGTTAAAAAAATTTTCTTGTCATAAATAATTTATGGAAAAATTCCCTTTACTCCATCTTTTAAAGTGGCTCAAGTTAGCATTTATTTTTGATTAAACAAGGGCAGTTATTCTCCCGAGTTCAGTTTGATGGCAGGTGTTTATTGTGAGGCAGGTTGAATTTGGACTCTTGCCACTAATAACTTGGAGTTTCTCCTGTGATCCAAGAATTCAAAATTTGAAAATGAATGTTTAAAAGGATACACTTGTGTATATTAGTTGACCAGAAAATCACTGGGAGTTGCTGTCTTTTGCAACTGGAAAACAGATGACATCAGAGTCCATAAGCTGGAGCATTTGCAGCACAGTTCAGAAGACCTGCTGATTTTATCAGGATTTGTCCAGCTTTAGGAGTACTGCATAAAAATCTCACCGGTCAGAAAAGACAAATTCAAAATGAAAGATATATTGAGAAATGTCCTTTATGATGATAAGAGTGGAAATATTTTCTTATGCGAGCACTCAAAACACTTTGGGCTTTTCATCTTAAACACAGCTAAGCTGACATGATTTCTTTGTATACACAGTGTGAGGTTTACTGCAAGTGGATCAAAATAACTATACTAAACAATTTTTGTAACAACAACTGGCAACAATTAATCCAATTGTATATTTAGACTTCAAGTTAAAGGTTTCTAATTTTCAGAGAAGTGAGATTCTATACTATTTTCCGAAGGCCTCCTGAAGACAAAAAACATATCCCTTTAATAACACGATTTACAAAATACATTGCAAAATTTATTTACTGAAGTTAATGAGGCATAGAATCTGGTAGTCCACTCTTTAGTCTCCCTGTTTTCAAGAAAATCCACCTTTGATGATGAATGCTGTGATGTTACAATTGACTGGATTAGACCTTGAAGACCAGTTTGAAGTAGTGAACATCCATACCATCACCAAAACTGTTAGTAAGACAAGTTTTCTGTGGCTGGAAACTCATCTTCTAGAATTTCCCAAAGCTACCAAGCTTCAGGAGAAGGGAGATGCATCTTCAGCTTCAGCTTGCTCCTCTCTCTTCTCTGTATCCAGATCTTTATTTTGAACTGCCTCACAAAAAAAAAAAACATATAATTCAAACTATTCTTTAAACAAAATGCAAAATATTAACCGCGTTCCTTATTTATTTCTCCTCTGTGCAGTCTTGAAGGCCTCCGGTTCCTTGCTTAGCTGGTCTTTAAATAGCATATGGTCATGACTTTGATAAATTGCCCTTTATATGGACAGGAGTGGGATTTATCCAAGCATTAGTTAAGACCTTTTATCTCTGTGATATATAAATTTAACTCCACTTTCTGCTTAAAAACAGCGTTAATATTTTACAGAAAAGTGTACAGGTTATTTTCAGGTGTGTCTCTAAAATTTTACTTCAATCCCAGTCTTAAAAGGCATTACAGGGATTGAAAAGGTTCCTGCAGAGTTCTTAGTTATTACTCTCTTTGCAAGGTGTGGAAATAAGGAGATAATGTGAATATTGAGGGTGAGAAGAGGCTTCCAGGCCCTTCATTATGACATGTTTTAGGAGCTTTTCATTCTCACAGACAACCTTAGAAACATGATAAGGAAAGCTCAGAAAATATTGATTTGCATTATGTTCAGTAGTGATGACTGGAAGTCAAGTTAATGCAGAATCAGGTTTGGCAAGCTAAATCTTGATGTGGTCTGAAGTAAAACACTAGCTCTTCATTCCTTGTCTTTTGTTTGGCTAATCAAAGGCAGAGAAATATAACTCTATTGTGAAGCTTTATTTTGTAAGCCATAGGGGAGTATCTAAATGTGACAGCAAGTAGCAATAATTGTCTAAATAATGCACCAACTTGTAAATACCACCACTCCTTTTATTTCACTTATGGAATTCAGCATACCTCCACCACTAACTATTAACTACTATATTGAGTTAGGAACAAAGTAAAAATCACATATGTTGCTGAACTCTTTCTATGTCAGATTCCACTGTGAGAGTCTAAATTGCACTTCATGCACAATTTCAGGAAAATTCACAGCCAAATAAATAGAATGCCAGAAGTAAAATAAACAAAGTAACAGTGAAATGAAAATATCACCTGCAGTAAAAATGACACCAGTTATTTTGTAAAGGCAATTATTTGAGTATCTTCATATCATATATCATATGAATGAGAATGGTCTTCCAGTGTTCCAGCATAGTATGGAAACACATACACTGCAGATTTGCTCATTTCCATCGCAAGCAGCATTAAAACAGAAACACAAAACCGAACAAAGACGTTTCTCCTGAACTAATCATAAGCTGGCTTTGCCTCTTCATGCCCTTACCCAAAGACATATATTGGAGAGCTTGCATGCATTGTACCTGTTCAGCTGTACTTCACAGAATCACAGAATCACAGAATCACAGAATCACCGAGTTGGAAGAGACCTTCAAGACTCAAGCCCTAACACCTCAACTAAACCATGGCACTGAGTGCCCCATCCAATCTTTTTTTAAACTCACCCAGGGATGGTGACTCCATCACCTCCCCAGGCAGACGATTCCATTACTTTATCACTCTTTCAGTAAAAAACTTTTTCCTAACATCCAACCTCAATTTCCCTTGGCACAGCTTAAGACTGTGTCCTCTTGATATGTCAGTTGTTGCCTGGAAAAAGAGACCAACCCCCACCTGACTACAACCACCTTTCAGCAACAACAGGATCATATTACAATACAATAACTACAATAAAAGAAGATTAAAGCCTGCTGAACTGTTTATGCTAATGATGTTTTTATTATGAGTAATGAACTGTTTCCTTTTCTTGTTCCATGTTATTTGTTGTAAAATGTGTTGTACTATTGATAGGATTGCTTCTACAAGAAAATAACTTACATTTAGTAGGAGGAGTTCTTTGTTTAGTCCGTTTTTAAACATTCTCTAAAGTCTGAGTTTAAAACACATGGTTCAGATTCTTATGTATTGTACTTGAACAGATCAAAGAGAGCTTATCCAAGATCCATGAAGAATCTTGGGATTCACCATAGTAAAAATATCTGACTCTGGTTTTCCTAGATTATTTACCACAGCTGATAAATTTGCTAATCTCTTCCTTTCCTAAGTGTTATTTATCTAGTGGCCACACCATTTGGATCTTTTCACTCAGTTCTGAAAAGTGTATGTTCAAAAATCCGTTCTGAATCCCTTCTAAATTGGCAGCTATTCATACGTGGAATTCAACTGTCACGCGTTTGATTAACACTGAATTGTTTCAATCATCTCCATTTGTGGTACATGACTGGTGCTTGTCGGTTCATAGTCTTCAAATATTTACAGGTCATGAGCCTCTTGGGGAAAAAAAAAGGCAAATATTCTAGATAAGTGTTTTTTGCATTTGTGTTAAAATTCATTTTAATTTCTGGATGCATGAGCACAAATCTGAAGAATCTGTTAGTTCTTCTACTATTTAAAACTTTTAACACTTGCTGCTGAACAAAACTATTTATATCAGAGATTTTATTTGTAAATTACTATATTTCTCAAACAGTTTTGCTCAGTATGTGCTAACACTGATTTGTATATGACAAAAAGTTGTATGTGAAAAAAATACAAATTGTATGTGAAAAAAGAATTTACACTGCAGTGTTCTAAGAGGAGCAATGGAGCTGGTGAAGAGTCTGGAGCTCAAGTCCTGTGAGAAACAGCTGAGGGAGCTGGGGGTGTTGAGTCTGGAGAAATGGAGGCTCAGGGGACTCCTTATCACTTTCTACAACTACCTGAAAGGAGGTTGTGGTGAAATGGGAGTTGGTCTCTCCTCTGAAGTAACAAGTGATAGGATGATGGAAAATGGTCTCAAGTTATACCAGGAAAGGTTTAGATTAGATATTAGAAAAAGTTTCTTCAAGCATTGGAACAGGTATCCCAGGGAAGTGGTGGAATCATCATTCCTGGAGGTATTTAAAAACATGCAGATGTGTTGCTTAGGTATGTAGTTCAGTGATGGACTTGACCGTGTTGGATTAATGGCTGGACTTGGTTGTAAAGATACTTCCCATCCTAAATGACTGAAAGACTCCATAATAATCTGGTCAGAGGATACAGAGAAGACAGAGCCAGACTCTTCTTAGAGGTGCAGCAATGGGACAAGAGGTGAAGGACATCAGTTAGAGCTCTGGAATTTTCAGTTGTATATTAAGATTAATTTGTTTAGTCATTGGGATCGCCAAATACAGGGACAGACTATGCAGAGACATTATGGCATCGCACCTTTGGAATTGTTCGAGGCTCAACTAGACAAGTTGATTTGGTTAGGTCTGCTCTGAGCAGGGAATTAGACCAGTTGATTTCATGAGCTCTGGTCCAGTCTGAACTATTCTGTGATCTTATGTTCACTTCAAAGACCTTCAGGACCCATTTCCTTTACGCAAGTGCCTGTTTGAACAAAACTTATGAAAAGGTAGTTATCTCGAAATGTTTTTCCCCTATCAGACTGTGTTGAAATTAGCCAAGAGACTGAGCGCAGACTTTCAGAGAGTGATTGCGTAAATCATGTTCTACAAAAAACCAAGCAAAAATTTAGTTAATCAAATGCTGGCATGTAGTTCTTTAGAATAGCTCTATCCGGGTTATATTTAACTTTCTTCTATCTGAAAAAGTAAAAGATTCAGAGAACAAAGCGTCATTGTTGAGAACATTAATTTTGGGCTCTCCTAGCTGGGCCCCAATCAAAGCTTTCTTTGTTAGGTAGTAAAACCTTCTCATTCTCTTACAAAGCCAAAGCACTGTAGAAACAAAGGCTGCACATAAGGGGATAAAGAGACCAAAACCCAGCTGACTTCCTTAGTGCAGCTTTAGAGCTAACTACAGATCGGACTCACAGGTGGTGTCAACCATCCCAAATCACCTAACCATCAGGTGAGCATCTCGTCCCATACACAAAGTTAAACAATAAAACCTGTTTATAGAAGAAAAGAATTAATATTATAGGTTGGAAACACATTTTGGCAAAACTTCTTTGTTATATATATACATTATCATAGCCTTAACCCCGGAAGTCCTTGCACAATTCAGCCTAGTCTTTTGGCTGTGGTAGGTCACATAATCCTTTCAAATAGGTATTCAAGGGCTTGATGCTTCAGCCTCTGCCTCACCATGCTTCAAAGTCATCACACATCATCAACATGGATGACAGGTTAAATCTGTTCCAGTCTGACTCCTGCTGCAGAGACCACTCAAGGGATTCAGGCTGTGCAGCAAAAGGTCTGTAATCAGAGCAGCTCCAGGCCACACAGCAGCATACCCTCCAGCGGTTTGGTGGTGTTTTGTAGATGCATTTCATTACTCTGGCTGCCCGGGTCTGCTGAATGGCTGGGTATTGGCCACCTTAGCTTCATACACAGAAGGATGTTACTGTCAGTGTCAGGCTTCTGGTAAGATAACAAGTATTCAAGAGGAGGCAAAGGCCAAATTTGTCCTTTGTTTCTTCCCCTTTTTTGTTTCCAATTAGATTACTTGCACAGTTCAATAGTAATTTTACATTATTAACAATACTAAACTTACCTGATAAGATAGAGGGCAATTCCATTTACATGGATGAGAAGCTTAGTGCAGATGTCTCCTTTTTACCAAATCCAACCTTCATTCCTCATGGTGTAGGGAGAAATCAGTATTCATTAGAAATTGGTATGCAGTATATGTTTTAAAAGCTGATGAAGAAACTTGATGATAAATGATCAACAACAAACATAGATATAATAATCATAAAGTCGAAAGGGGACATTCTAGTCAAAGAACCATTTCTGTGTATTTTGAGTCACATAACAGTCAAACTTCTACATAAAGCACTTAAAGGCTGCTTTTGCTAACCCCAAGCTGGACTCAGGTTTCTACTAAGTGTCTATTTCCAAAACAATACACTTGCTGCTGCCATAGTAGGAGAATTTGTGCTATATTAGGAGAATTTTGCTGTGCACTTTATCACTGTTACGTGTATGAAGAATTTGCAGGCTTTAATTTTAGGTTTTCTGAAAAACTCAGAATTCTTTAACTTCAAAATAAAAACCCTGAAGAAAAAAACATTCAGTATGTTTATTAACATATATGTTTCAGTAGCTATTTTTGTTTAATCAATACCAATATCAGTCTTACACATACTGCCCCTTATCCTGTAGTTAAGATCTCTGTGTGGCTGGTTACATAGAAAACCTCTTCAATAAAGACTATCAACAAGATTTCTGACAGAAAATGGGATATAGAGTTGCCTCCAAATGCATGAAGATTTTTTTTAAAATTTAAACAAGAGCAAAAAAATAGAGATATTTTTCTCTGATTATGAGTGTTTTAGAAGAGCTGACATTCACTGCCAAGTAGGTGCTGTGAGTTGAACCAGAGGAGAGAAGGGAAGAGGAACATTTACTGAGTTTGATTGTTTCCAGAAAGTAATTTAGAAAAGGGACTGTCTGAGTCCAAACTAGCTCCTGACTCAGGAGCTTATGTGGAACAGGAGAAATCAACATGCAAGTTCCAACTCAGCTGTAAATTGTTGATTTTGGAAGTCTTCTAGACAATTTAGTTTCAGTTGTCTGCTTGTTATTGCAGTTACCATTGCATTCAAGTGTGCACATATATGTGTCTACTAAGGTCTTGATGAGAGGAAGAGTGCAACTTTATTTTCAGAGTTTAAAAGGGTGCATGTTTTACTGCATGGTTATCAGTTGTGTTCACTATGGCATAAAAAAGATGCGAGGAAAGAAATGCATGCAGTTCAGAAGCACCCACAGTTGCTTTCACTCTAATGCAGAAGAGCAGAACTTGTTGAATGCTTTTGGGCACCCAGTCCCACTGCTAAAATGGCAGCTGCCTCCACTCAGGAGACCTCTAGGGCTTAAAGTCTGCAGTGATCATCTAAGAAGCTGACATGCCATTACAGAGAATAAGCTGGGATAGAGCCATGCCAAGTCAGTTATTATTCTAGAGTGGTTGTTTCCTGTTCACTCTAATCTCAGTGTAGAATCACTAATAGACTTCATGGCAAGAACTCCATTTATGCATTAGATTTTGTGTGGTTGTCAAAATAACATTTAAGGTTAGAAAATGTCATATGAGAATTGCTTGATATTCTTAGAGGAGGGAAGTGAAAAAGGCAATGAAGAGCTTTGAACCCCCTGGATTATATGAGAGAGGATACTGGGATGTTAGCTTTTCCACTGAGACATCATGATTTCTGAAGTGCTGGCAATTGCCAATAAAGAGAAGACAAGAAAAAGGCTTATATTTTTCTCCTGTAAAAAAAGGCCCAATAACAATTCATATGAAAGGAGAAGATAAGATTTCTGTTAAATCTGTAGGTGAATCTGCAGAAGAAGGAAAATATAAGCTAACATTCATGTACAAAAGTCCCTAGAATGGAGTCTGGTAATCAGAGCATCCACAATTCATCTGCTAGACACATAGAAAGAAAGAGTTCGGTAAGGATCATTTTATATCTATCACACATCAGGTTTTCTAAACCTTTGCAAGTGCTATTTCAGACTTCACAGATAAGTATTGCTTGTTCTTGCTGTAATATGGATTGAATGAAAGGTGATTTCAGGGTAAAGAAAAATTCAAGGCAAACAACTAACATCAAGGCATCATTTCTGTGCAGTGGAAATTCTTGTAACCACAGATCTGCATTGCTCCTGTGATACCTGTCACTTAGGCTCTCAGAGAATAGATTGGCATGAGGGGACAACTTGCAGGTTGGCATATTAAAAGTCTTACATGGAGAGTCAAATCAGATCACCTAAAATAGATATCTATAACTGGTCAGCTGACTATTTCCTTGTGCTCCCCCGACTCTATTTCCATTGACTAGAGCGAGAGCTTGCGTGCT
The DNA here is from genome assembly GCA_013399195.1 of Dicrurus megarhynchus. NCBI lineage: Eukaryota > Metazoa > Chordata > Aves > Passeriformes > Dicruridae > Dicrurus > Dicrurus megarhynchus. The sequence goes on from VXAD01000579.1 coordinate 59,281, forward strand.
CTGCAGACATAGAAACAAATTGCATCCAAGATGTGCATCACACAGATGCTCTAAGGAGCCGACAGAACAAGCAAAATTCAAGAAGCAGCTCTCTTTCAGCAGCCCGCTTTTGCTAAAAAATCTTTCAGGCACTGGCAAAGTGCTTTGTGATGAATATCAGTAAAGTCCAAGGGCCCTAAGTGACTGTAAAAGTGCAAACAAGCACATGCTTATGTAAATTAAATATGGCACAAAAAGCCTGGAGCTGGGGGTGACCGAGTCTTTTAAAGAAACCGAAGCAGTTTACTGACTTCAGCACTGCTGGGTCTGAGCCAGCCAGCCTTTCCTTCTAGAAGGGTGCACCAGTGTGACTGCAGTGCCACCGTAACACTACGCTGCTTCTCTGAACTTTGGTTTTGTATTTCTGCCTGGCACCACACCGCACAATACAGGCACGTCAGTTCAGAGACCTTTAACTCCTCTATGATTTATAAGCATGCTTTGTGTTTCTGCCAGAAAGTGGGCACCTAAAAGTCTAAAGTAGGAAAGTTCTGAGCAGCCAATTCAACCACAGCCAAGCTAGGAGATGATTTTCCTGTGTGAGGAGGAGTACATCTGATGTGCTGAAGAATGCAGGGCAGGAGAAGCCAGTATTTGCCTAATCGTCCTATTATAGCCAACAGCCCCAGAGATAGAAAGCATGACAGAAGGGGTGACTTGTATCCATGTACTGAACTGTCCAGCTGAATAAGAAACCTGCTTTTTAGGAGAACATACTTAATTTTCTGCTACTGAGATTTTACTGCATTGCTAAAGACATTTAAATATCCATTTAAACAAAGATGAAACTTCATCTCCCCTTCTTGAAACCATCTGACTACTGAATAAAAGAGGAACATTTCCTCCTTTTTCCCCCGGGAATGATATCCAGGCCAAGTCTCTCTTGGCACTGTAGAGGTTCCTCAGCATGAGCATCAATTCCCCTCTGTCTCCACTGTGCAACCTTTTTGACTGGATGAGTCACTGCACACATACATGCATCCAGCCTGCAAATTACTCTCCTCACAAGTCTTGGGAGAGGGCCGTACGCAGCAGCCGCTCTGTTTCTGACCCTCTGCAATATGTCACACAGCCTGTAGGCATGCCAGGTCTACTTACTGATCAGATAGAGAAAGTTTCCTATTGCAACAGAAGCAGGAGCTCCCAGGTAGACACAGAAGACTAGAGCTTTTGCAAAAAGTTCTTTATTTAAAGTGCATATGTAATGAATTCTAAAGCTTCCCATAAAGTGCAAGCACAACAGCATAAATATAGAATGGCTACCTGATATACAACACGTTCTTTCCAGTCTTGTGACAGATGATGGACTATGGGTAGAGTAGACAAACCCCAAGGGAAATGGTTTCTGTAAACAAGCTAGTCTTGTCACTGACAGATTTTCTGCTATACTATTAGATAGTCTTAGAACAGGGAAAGACTGAACATCTCATATTCTAGGTGGGAGGTTGCTTAGAGTTTAGGTGTCTTGATACTGGTCTCCTGCCCTTGTGGTTCTAGCTTGAAGTGTCTGGTTTGCATTGTACAGACATTACTGTAGAATAAATTGTATATATTTCCAGGTACAAGCCTTTTGAGGCTAAATTCTCTGACTAACGGCAGTCACTGTGTTACCACTTGTTTCTCCCAACAGCTTTTGAATATACTGTCAAATTTCGGCCTAGCTTGATTTTGAGAAGTAGTGGCCACAGAATTAAAGTTCCTATAAATTTTGAAATATGTTGTAGTTGGTGAGATTTAGGAAAAGCCTTCATCATATGCAAATTTCTGAGAGAAAAAGAGTGTCTTCAAACACAGCAAATTCAGAGTATGCAGCCAAGCAGAAGGTAAATCCAAATAAAATGAAACTTTTGTTGTTTTGTTGGTAATGCCATTACTTATTCTGCAGAACGAAATGCCAGGCTACTGATATGACACTGCAGAGGACAGATATGGCAGGAGTCTGCAAATGTTGTCTAGCAAGTAACAAGATCCTCCTGATGGGAGGAGTTGGATGTTCGATGTGTTTGAATGTAGTAGTTCATATCAATTCACCACAGTGCGTAACAAGTTTTTTAATACAAAAAGCAGAATCAAATGCTGCGTTCCAGTTCCAGCCAAACTCCTATTTAACTTTGACAACTGAAAGAGAGGAGACTTAGTTCTTGTGTGGTCTAATGCTATTTAAGTAGGATGTTGTGCCACTTTCTCACAAGCCAGAATGGTCATTTGAACACAAAAGTAAAAATAATGGTCAGCTTATCTGCAGAAACCAAAAAAAGAATTTTTGGAAAAAAAAAAAAAAGAGAGAGAAAACAAGGAAGTGATTGAAAGCACCAGTTCAGAGAAGAATTTTTTGCCAAACAAAATGCTTGTACTTTAAGGACAATGAAAACACCTCACATTTATGCTTGATCCTTCTGATTTTAACTCCAGCAGCTGCCAGACTAGGACATGAATGCAGTATGGGAAAATTTGAAGTTATGATGCATTTTTTTTTACATGGTGCACATAAAGGTGCTGACCCATAGTAGGATCATTACTTTCGTTGAGATTTCAGCAACATGTTTTTTTTTAGCTTAGGATCCCAAAGCAGAGCTATTGAGGGACAGCAGATCCCAGTGCTGCCTGCTAATTAGGAGCCCTACAAATGTAGGTCACAAAAACAAAAGCAATGCTTTTCCGGGAGAAGACAAATGTGTGATTTGTGAATGAAAAGCCAGGAAGTTTTGAAAGTGAAACAGAAGTAAATTCAATCAGGCTCTTCTTACAAATGAAAGCAGTGAAAACTCTTGGCTTTTCGCACTTGAAGAGTAGAGAAGATTTTATTAACCCTTTGTTCTTCCAGATAAACTGAAACTGCAGCCAATTAACATTACAAATGCATTTTCCAGTGCTTATCAGAGTGAGAAATTTGTTTTAGATATATCAAACCATCACAGAGCCAACCATTATATAGAAGCAATAGGAAAAAAGAGGTATAATAGTCTCCTGTTCCCCTAGTTGACGTTAAACTACACTTTGCTAAGTACAGCTGTAGTCTGGTTCCCTCATTCAGTACCAGACACACTTCAAACCTGTCACTGATTATTTAAATTCTTCCAATTTGCTTTAATTGTGGAATATGTTTTTAGGTTGGTTAAGCACTTTCACATGTGAAGATCCTTCACTGGGGGAAAGGTGAGTGTTTTTAATCAAAATAGTGATGTCTCCACTATGTGACTTCTGAAGATGCAATTATTCTCCCTTTTAGAGAGACTGATAAGGTGCCTGATTATATAGCCTCACAGATAATAAAAAGGATTTTAGAAAAGAGTTTACAGCAGTGTGGCTCTAATCCACACATGCTGAATAACTGCCTGTTATGAAAAATCTGACATTCTATCTTTCCCTTTATTGAAGTCAGTGTAAGGGTCTTTTCCCTTTAGTAATTTATATGTAGACTGATTTACTAAGCCATGTCTTCCTTTCCGGCAAACGACGTTTCTAACCATGATGAATGTCATGACTAAGTAGCAAGGCACAGTAGGATGTGAGTTTTTTCTGCAATAACAATGCACTTGAATGAGAATTTAGGGTACCTAAGTCAGAGACACCTCCTGCACTAATTCTTTCTTTCTCTTGAGCACAATTTTTTGCAAATATCCATTCAGTAAAATTTTTTTCCAACTTCCTAAGCTCAATGAATTCTTGCTTTTTGTCATCTTAGCAAAGTGGCAGAGAATAGAATTCTAAAAATACTCTTAGTCTCACCGCTCTTTTCCACAAGCCTGGCTTTAAGAAGTTGTTCTTCTGAATTCCTTTCCCTCATCCGTTTAGTTGCAAAATGTAATTTTAAATTATAACTATGAAAAGGAATTGATAGGTCTGTCACAGAGACTGCAGTAATCCCCCCTCCCCACAGTAGTTACCTCAATAGTTTAAAATATTCACAGTCAGAATATCATCTATCTTATCAGTATACAAAAAGAAAAACTTGGCAACTAGATCTTTAACTTCCTAAACCCACCATCTCTTAATCTTTTTATTTTCCATTGAAACAGTGTTTTAACAGCCAAATTATTTCATAGCCCCTTCTAGAGCCCAGTATTTATGGGTTGCAACACAAGACAACTGGATTTCATTCTGTGCTACACCACAGCTTCTGATCTTGGGAAAACTTCTAAATCCCATAAATTAGTACTTAAATTGTGCCTAAGTCCAAAATTGTGGCTTTCAAACTCCACTGCTCAACTGCTGCCAACGCTGGAGGCAAATGCTCAGACAGAGCGATTATCTCCCAAGACCTAAGCCATAACCAGGGAATTGGGCTCTGTACAAAATGCAATAGAAGACACATGGGGTTTTTTAGCTGATCCAAAGGAGATAATTTACTTTTTTCAGTGTTTCATTAGATTAGAGCCCTCATCCTGTGAAAAAGTACCTCATTCCCTGAAAATGCTGAGGTACAATATTCCTACAGAAATGGCCAGTGTCTTGTCCGTTATCCCTATCAAATGGCCTGAGAAATTCCTCTGGACCATAGGGAGGCACATGTCTACTTCTCAGTAATTATGCATCTATAGCATATTCCACCCACAGAATTTGCCTTTATAAGGAGCCTGTATTCTGCTAACAGGATATACACACCACTTTCCTTCATATTTTAAGAGTCAAACATATAATATTGTCTTTTGGATTAATTCTGATCTGTAATATACAGATAAATGTTTGAGACACTGTGAAATCACAAACAGCCCTACTGACAGACACAAATTTCTTCCAAAGGAAGCAGCAATCGATTATCCTGTGCAGGTCAGGAGCACCATCAACAAAAGGAACTGGGGATATAAATAAAAGTCCACTAGATAAAACAGAAAGATGGAATTAGGCCAAGAATCTAATATTTCAGAGGTGTTTACTGTAGTACAAATATATATATATATACACCCTAATCCCAAAACCAAAGTTGTTTTGCAAAGATGTGGGATATATAGAACTATTAGTTGCTTAATGAAATTAAACTTCACTATTTTAAGAAATGTACTTTTTAATAGTGAATAATGCTATAGGCTTGTAGATAATGTGGTAAACAACAAGGATTATTTTTGCCTTCTGACTTTAAAATGGGAGCAAAATTATTTTCAAGTATTAACAAAAACAGGGAAATCTATATCCTTAAATTATAGAAATGCTATACATATAGAGACCTAATGTTATAAGGCTAATACAGAAGATTCTTTCATTTCCAGAGGAAAAATCTCAGGAAAAAGTAAAGAACAAAAAAATCTCTTCATAATGTAGTGCAACATAGCAGAGCACTAAAGAGGAAAAATAACTCTGGCTTGGAGTTTTGGGGCATTTTAATTGTGTAATGAGTCTTGAAACAAAGTAAGATGTTTCAAATAAGAAACTAGTAGCAGAAATCATTTTGAAGGATTAAAGTACAGCGGTAGCATCTTTCAAGTTTTTCTCTGGAAATTTTCACAATTCATTCTAGCAAAAGTATTTCTCCTTAGAAGTTTGACCTTATTTTTCATTCACCTTCTCTCCCCCACATTCTCATTTTTTTGTCAGACTAGACCAAGGAAAATGTTATCCATTTTCCCTCCCAGATGCTCACCCATCTCTCTCCTATCCTATGCTTTGATCTGTAACTACCCTCTTCAATCATTGCTTAACCACAGAGCTGCTATTCTTTTGAATTCAAAGTTGAAAATAAACCGATGTACAGATTGGACTTTGGTGAATCTTTTGATTTGTTAGAGATTAATTTTGGATCTTCTGATAGTCTGAGTTTTTGCTTTTTCTTCTTAGGTTTCAATCAGGATGTGATCTCTTATGAGAGAACCCCTTAAAAATGTAAGCTTGTAACTGATCTAGGCCTAGGTAAAGGACGAAAAAGCTTTTTTTCTTTCTTACTGTATTTCAGAGTGCTTCAAAGCTTCATTTCTATGTGAAGAAACATTTTTAATTCTGTATTATAATTCCACAAGCTAACATCCTCTGCATGAGGTAAAAGATGCCTCTCAACATCTCTTAAATATTCTTATTGCCCTTAAACCATAAGCACCCTTCCCAAAGTTTCCTCATTCCACTGTTCAAAATCCCTCAAGAGGCTCAAACAAGAGTATAGTTTTCAGACATGAAGTATTTAAGTCTTTTTACCCTCTACAAGAGACAAATTAGAATTACATCGGTCATTGAATTGTCACAATAGTGGAGAAAAAAACTGCGACAAAAAGATAATTTCTTTTCCATCTTGCTTTATTCGTCTCCCTCACTGACTAATGCAGTATTTGGCAGTGTATTTCTGTCATAGGCATATAAGAGTTTGTTTCTTAATATCTCTGTATTTGTTTCTTGTCTCATTCAGTTGTCCCTTGGTTCCCAATTCAGGAAGTATCTCTTTCAAGGAATTTTTTTAAGCACAAATTACCCATGAACTAATTAAAGTCCATTAGAAATATGTGTAATAATTCCTCCAGCCACTCTGGTATTCTAACATGGAGTACTATACCAAGCCTGAACATTTCTTCCTACATCACAGGGCTACACCATTTTCTTTTTTAAATTTGATGTCCGTATTTAAATATGTCATCCAGATAGAGACCATGACACTTCTATGAAACAGAAGATTAAGCAAATCATACAAGTATTGCAAGTTTGCTTAAACAAACAGGTATAAAAACATGAAGTGAATAATACAATAATATAAGTAAATTAAAAAAAAAAACTAAAACTCAAAAGAAAATTTTAGAGTATCAAACCACATAGTTTCTTGTGATTTCAGTGTCACAATAATTTTCTCATCTAGACATGCAAAATGACTGCAACCTCACCTTGTATTCTGCACAGATATTTTCTATTACAGTTGAAAATTTTCTATTACAATATGCTATCCTAGTAACTCAAACTTTTAATCACTTCTTAAACTTGTAAAGAGATGATTCCATTAACTGGGTAAGGATGTCTTTCTGAGTGTCAGCTGAAGATTATATTGTTAGAATTTCTTTAATGTGATGCCCATATTGACATCTTCTCAAGAAGAGATTAGGAAGCTTAAAGGATCAATCTTTAGGATTCCTACCATTCCTACCATTGACCTAACCTTGTTCACATGATTGATTATAATTTCTTTTTGTATATTTTTTCACCCAATTAGATATAGTTCACTTAATATGCCATTTGTATAGAAATGTTTATTGTGAGGGAGTCCCTTGTCATAAACTCTTTAAAGTCATCCTTTTTAATTCTACAACAGAAGGCCAAAGGAACGCTCTTTGATACTTCTAATTCATTTGCTTCATCACTTTTTTGCTTACCAAATATTAAGGGAGCATTTTTATTGAAGTTTTTTCGCACTCTAGGACATGTAGAACAGTTCTTTAACCTGAAAACATCTACAGATACCTCGTCACAGAAGTGGAAGGACCATTTTTACTGAATGCTAATCAGTGGGCTACCTTCACAGGATGATGAGCTGTTATGCCAGATGTTTAGTTAGTTCTACTCTTAAGAAATAAATTAATGTCCCCAAATGCATGAACTCTTAAGCATGACCACGTGTCTGCATGTCTAAACAATTATACCACTTTCTCCAGATAAAAATTTCTCATGAGCAGCAGTTTTCCTATACAAAGAGCCCTTCAGGTCTTGTATTGGTAAATAATTAAGAAATAAGGACAGTGATAATTTAGTTGTGTTTGTTGGAAATGTGTCTTTGATACCACAGCAGAATTATACTTTCATTTCATAGGCCAAGTATGTATTAGCCTTTAACCTTCTGTGGAAAAAAAAACCCAAAAAGCATACACATGAATGGCTATGTTTGTCAAAGTCTGAAAAATTTCTAGATTCTCCTGAGAAAAGTGTGTCAGTTCCTACACAGTTATGTGTCACCACATATATGGTAGACTTTTAGGTGAGAAACAAAAGGAGGATTCCTCTGCTGGCAGGTAGTAGCCAGTAAATCTCCAAACAGGGAAGAGTAGGTGCTAATATGTTTTATGAAGAGGCGACCAAATATCTCAGGTCAGAATATGAGTCAATCTCAATTCCAGCTAGCAAAGCAGTTTAGAAATTTTCTGTCACCTCATGTGCCTTCTCTATAGTACATTTGGCTGTTTCACAAAGATTTCAAATAAAATGAAATATAGAGAGAAATTACATCCAGACATTTAGTCCAAAAATTTTCTCTGCTCTTACCCCAGAGACCCTGAACTAGGCAGCTGCAGAAATCCTACTTGCATGTTTGGACTGTCCTCTACTTAGAATCCCTGTTTTAGCTATAAAGTTTTCATGTTCCTATGAAGCTTTTCCCACTCCACCACTAAGTCTGCTTTTCCAGAAATGGTCTGTCTTGGCTTCAGTCTTTTACCCTGATATTTGACAATTGACTCCTTAATTACATCTGTTAGAGTAGCTGGTGGATTTTTAACTTCTGAATTGCTATAGTATTGGATCTCATTAAGTCAAGGTGGAAGGTCAGTAAATGCTCTCCTTGACTTGATATCAAATAGGAATTGAGTACATACATTTACAATAAAATACAAGAGGTTTGTTGTATGTCCACGTAGCTCTGTGATCTTGTGTATGAAACCTGTGTTGCTAAAGCCTGATAAAGGGGAGGAGGACATGTACTGAGAGTCTCTCTGTAGGAAACTTACATATGGTAAAGGTGTTATGACCCTGATTCCAGAATGACTCAAATACTGAAAAATGAGTGATTTTTAGAATCTGTGTGCTTTGGGATGGACTTTCCACTGCACTGGACCAATGTTATGCTGATATGAGGACAAAAGAGTCTTTACTGACACGGCACTAATATAAGGGTGCAAAAAAATAAGAAGCGTTAAAAGAAGGGACTATGCAAATCTTAAAACTGTCACAGACACAGGAGAAGTGAGAGCATATTGAAAACCAGAAGAAGTGAGAGCATATTGAAAACCAGAGTCCTCATAGACAGAAACAGAAAAAAAATTCCAACAAGTACTGAAACCAGCCAACCTAACCACCAAAATTGTGCCTTAATATTAGCAAAGAATATAGACAATTCATCTGTTCAAAATAAGTCATGCAGTAAATCTGTCTAGACTGTATCACTATTTGGATCCCATGCTATTTTTCCTACACAGGAAGAAAGGTACAGCACTACAGGCCATGAGATAACTGTCACAAGAATAGATCAGGGATACACTCAGACAGCTAATGGACAGGAAATGAAAAGTTGCTCTCCCTAATTTTGCTGCAGCCCACAGGGTTTCAGGTAGATTACCTCCCCTTCACCCTTTCAGAGCTGATCACATTGTGCTGGAATAATCCCAAAGAAATGCAAGTCAGTACCGTTTCTGATAAATTTCCTGACCATAATTTGCTAGATTAACTAATCAGAAAATATCTTATAACTTGTGGCCGTTTACAGCTAGCATAACTCCTAATTAAAATATAGAAAAACAGAAGAGAACTGAAATGTTTTCAAGGATCTCAAGAGTGAAAGTGACTATTACTGAAATGTTTATCAAAATGATTTAATTTTTAGGGGTTTCATTAAAAAGGTGCAATAATTTTAACAAAAAACACCAAAAAAACCACAACAACAAGAAGCAACAAAAAATCCCCAAAAACAAAACAAAAAAAAAAAAAACCCCAAAAACAAACAAACAAACAGAACCCTCCCAAAGAAACAAAAAAAATGACCCCAAAAAAAACAAAAAACCAAAACCAAACCAAACCAAAGCAGCAACAAAAATGTTCGTCCAGCTGGAGTAATTGAAAAATCAGGATTCATTGCATGTTTAAGTGTCTAATGTAAATCTGAGAAATTAAGTAGCCACTGCTGAACACCTTGATCCATCTCTTGACAGCCAGTGATTGGTGCACTTAAGTAGCCTAAATAAGTATTAAGATTCTGTGTGAAACCCAAGATGCCGTGGTTAACATGACAGTCTTTCACATATTGGTACATTCCATCCTATAAAATGATTCTTGTCTCCTGCCACAGCAAATGCTTTAAACTGCCATTGAGATCAGTGAACCAAAAGCAGTCAATACACTTTGAGGTGTCCAGCATGTTAAGGATATAAAATCTTGTAATATATATCTATTACTATCAGAATTTCTGTTCGAGGGTCACATGATTTCAGTGCAGTAGTAAGTCTCTCCCATCTCTTTTCTCAAATTTGTTTCCAGAGAATAAAAATAAATCTGTAAGATAATTGCAGATGTTATATTTACTTGTAAAGAAACAGCTTAGATGCAGCCATGTTTTAAATTTGGCATTAGTTCTAGACTTGACTCAGAGTTACAGCAAGAACCTTGCTTACAGGGATGACAGCAAATGATTCACTCAGTGCTGTTTTGTTGATCCAGCTGTAGGGCTGAATTAGACAACAGGCTTCTAGAAAGACAGAAAAATGTAATTTTACAGCAGACAGAGAGTGACATGCCTTGGATCCACCAAGATGACTCACATGCTTGCAGTGAGAAGTAACCCTTGTCTTAGTCAGTTCACAAATCAGCAATGATTAATCAAGCATAAAAAAGGCTGGAATGACTATAGCAAAATACATCCCAAATGAAACATAAGTCCTTCCAAAAATACTTGTGAGTTTTTTAATATATTCATATTTGTTATGGTTCATTCAACCTGCACCCTGCCACTGCTGTATTTGCTTATCAGAGAATGTTGCTACAATAAAGAATAGCAAAAATTTAATTTTAAAGTAATATTTGTAAGGTTTCAAACATGTTTGACTTAAAATTTCCATGTCAGATTTAGGTCTAGAAATTACTCAGAAAACTGCTTATTCTATTAACCAACCTTTTTCAATTTTATTTTATGCTACACCTGTTTTTGTATCTTCCCCCAGATCTTAAAATATTGAACATATTAGAAATGTGTAAAAGTGTTCATCATAACATCTTACTCATCTTGAGAGCATCTAACAAAACAAACAAAAAAATACTGAACAATAGCAAATATCAGCATACATGAGGTCTCTATACCTGTGGCTGAAAGACACTACCCTGATGATTTCTGTGACCAGAAAACAGTTCAGAGGTCAGGTCAGGATCAATCCATAGAGATAATAAGATTGGGAGAAGGGAGGTGAAAGAGGGGGAGGTGGAAATCATTGCATTTTTTAGAGAGATAAACATGAGGAAACTACAATCTATTCATAGCTACAGGCAGATGGTTTCGTGCCCAAGAAGAGAAAAATGAGCTCTGTTTGTCAGGAAAGATATATACTGTGAATTATCCACTCAGCTCAAGTAATAAGTGGGGTCAGGGTAGAAAAAACAATACATTGATTTTTTTTCCTTACAAAAAGGCAAGAATGTGAATGGCTCTTGCAGGTATTCATTTGAACTGCTGCCCCAATGCAGGTATTCATTTGAACTGCTGCCCCAAGCCCAGGGACCATCTGCCTGCCTCTCGGATTATGTTTCATTCGCACTCCTCATGTCCCCAGTACCATGTCCATAGTTCTCAGACTGCTGACACTCAGGTGCTGTCTAAGCCTTGGAGGTGCTTAAAATCAATTTGTTCCTCTGTTTCAGTGCACAAAGTTCCTAAGGACTGGCACATCACTTACTCAGAGATGCATTGGCTGAGGGTATAAAGCTTCTACACTCCAGTGCAAGCTGATAAAAGGCACGAGGCAGCTAAACCTACCCTAACTTCTTAGAGAAGCATGATCCATTAGACATGCTCAGGTCATGCACTGACTTCCACACTATAGTCCAACAGAATAGACTAACATTTACAATATGGGAAACCCACACTTTTGACTCTTTTTGGTCTCTGGTAGTTTTGAATTTGCAGATCCCATTTTTAAGAAGGTGTTCTTCCTGCAAGGCTGTGGAATAGCTGAAGACTAATCCCTATCCCTGGAGACACCAAAGGTGTGATGCTGAGCAGAAGGGAAAGTGAGACTTAGGGCACTGGAGCAAGACTGATCCAGATGGGGATTTAGTCCAGGAAAGGTACAATAGCACCTGTAGCAATTTTTAGTAGCATAAATTTTGGTTCGAAGAGTGGGTTATACTAAAGGACTCTAGGACTCTGAAGATGGGGAACCAGCACTTTCTGAAAACTTTCCTCATTCACATTTTCTGTGAATTTGTAAATATCATGTTGATACTTACATGGTCAACTGTTGATACTTACATGGTTTTTGACACTTTGTCTACTGACTGAGTGTGCTGTTATCTATCACAGCCTGTTATCTATCACAACTAGGTGCCATTATCATAGTTCATTATCTAGTTCTTGATTAAATCAATTGCTCTTGTAAGCACAGGGCAAAAAGCAGTTTTGCCCCAGAGAAGCTCAGAAGAAATAAAAGGTGTGAAGAGAAGTGGTGGAGCCTGGCTCGGTGGCTTGCAGAGGGCTCAGCAGGAATGCTGACATGAGAACGCCAAGAATGTGCCTTGCAATCTGGTATTTCAGTGTCTAGCATACATTTCTTCATTTCTATTTCCTTTGTTATGAACATTGTACAAAGATGTGCATTTGCAAACTTTACAAATCATAATTTGCATGTTTTTCTTAATCTGTGGTCCTGAAAGACCTGTTTAATATTTCAAAAATGAGAATGCTGAACTGTTACAGTTTGGACTTTTTTTTTTGTTTTTTGCATTAACTTTGATAGAGATCGTTTCATGATGTATTATCTATTGTGTCACAAGCTGGACAAAGTACTTGTAACATTGAATGAGTGTGTGGGGGGCTATATAAAGATTTTATGCTACTTTGCATTATATTCCCATATAGCCTTAAATTCTGGACTTCAAAATATCTTTTCTGTGATGTTGATTAGAATTAGTGCAGTGACAGCTGGCAGGATTTAAACTATATAACTTGAATTTTGGGCATTGAAATTGCATTTGTGACCACATCCCAAAGGCCCGAAGAGGGAAATTCTCGACTTGGGACATAATTGATTTCCAGCATATTTTATAAGAAAAATCTATTCATGGCTAATGTACATTTATCCTTTTCTGCTTTTTAAGGTACATCAAAATACCATCTATTCTCATTTAAAACATACCAGACTCTAGTGAACCAGACATTTGGAGCTTATACAAGCCAGCTACTGTTTGACCTAGTTTCATTACAAGCCTGAAACTGCCCATTACACGCTTAATGATGAGTAAGATGAAAAATTGAATTCAATCTACCTCACAGGACTTGAAAAACCATCCAGACAAATCTTGTCCAAGAAAAGCAGCTCAAATTAATATGCCAGATTGTGAACTCCAGTGTCTGAGGGAGGAGCTGACACGCTCATTTTCTCTGCCCCTTCCACAGGTGCCACCTCTCTCTATATCCCAGCTGTGGGGCAGGTGAGGTTGTACCTTAGGTCACCTCCACTAAATTCATCAACACATTCCTGCCAGAGTACACAGCCTTTCAGTCAGCTTTCAAAGAGCAGCAGCAGCAGCAGCAAAGGGGCTGTCATGCCCGGGCTAACAAGCTCTGCTTTCTCAGCAATGACTATTGACTTGGGCTTAATATTTCACTCACCATGATTGCTGTTTTCGAGGATAACTCAGACTCATTACTTACTGCAGCCTGTGATATATATAGCTATACACTTAGGTATGAAATAGTACATTTAACTATATAAGACCAAAGTCTCTTTCTTTCACCAACATAAAGAAATAAAAGCCCAACCCTTCAGATTCTTCTTAGCTATCACTGTGTGATGGAAATTTGCCTAAAGTCTTGTTTAAAACACTGGACAAATCAAGGTCTATCACTGATGAGAACAGATAGCTGATCCTAGATTTGCACTAGTATAATTGAGCAAAATTTGTTCTGGAGTGTCAAAGAGGGAGGATGACAATGAATTAAACAGTGCAACCAATTTAAAAGAAAAAATGCTCATTAGTGTGAATAGAAAACCATCACAGCAGAAAATGCCAGCACTTACTGCAATACATCAGCTATTCCCATTAACATAGGAACTAACCATTTCTGGATAATATGATTCATGGCTAAACAGAATACTGAAAAATGCTATCTTCCATCCACATTACTGAATTACAGTTCTTCCCTATCTTTGTCAGCCTATCTCTGCTGATATTTTATTGAATATTTTTAGCAGGGACAGTGAAAAAGGTAAAGTATTGTTTTGTATACAATAATATACGTATACATGAGTTGCACTGATCCTGTATATAAATAAATAAAATAAAAATGAGCAAAACCAAACCAAACCTTTGATTTCAGAGATATTCTCCAAAATAAGTAATCTCTAACACGGCTGTTTTTGAGCAGAGCGATTCCAGACCGACTTTGAAAATCCCAGTCAAAGCACATAGTTTTGCAGTAGACTCATCTGGATAGTTTCTTAGCCAAAACAATTTCAACAAAAAGGCTGGTTCCAGACATACCGTATTAAATAACCTCTGAATTGGCAAAGAGTGATGCATACATTCCATCTGAGAGTCTGCTACGGGTCCGGTCAGTTGAGGTAATGTAAGTTCAGTTTCACAGCTAGAAACTATAACAGCATTTTCAGCAAATTGTCAAAACAGTCCTTTTGTGCCTTCAGTGTTGAAGTACATATAAAAATCTGACTAGATAGAGTAATGTATTATTTTAGACTCTTTAAACTTTTAAAAACAAAACAGCAGAAAATTGGGATGAGTGGTTACAGTGAAAGCAGAAATAAATGTGAGTGTGTAATTTTATTGGCAGACAGGAATATATGGTCATCATCAAACAAGATTCTGGTTTTTTCCTCAATTATGTCATGGTTCACTGTAATTTTACTTACTCTGTGGGAGCTACTCACAGACAAGAATTAAAGCAGTCTGCAAACTATAAAGATGGGAAAAGTCCTCATCTCCTTCACCTAAATTACTTTTTTCCTTCTCATCGCCTTTTCCCCCACAACTGTGACACATTTCTGCTTACCTATAGTTTGAAAGCCATTTGTATAGGCTGGGTAGAGGTGGATGGAGAAGTGCCAAGAGGGTGCAGAGCTGTGAGCAAAGCAGGAGCAGAGGGGTGGCCATGGCTCCTGGCAGCCCCCTGCACAGGCAGAAGCAGGGAGGGCAGGGGCTGAAAGGCAGGGATCTGGCCCAGCATCCTTGTCCTCTCCCATCAGGATCCTTCCCTACATACTTGCTCTTAGAAAATACTCCACAACTCTATCTTTCCCACCTTCATGTTTTAATTTTTTTAATTGTTAACCTATCCTGGGCTCTGCTACATTCCGTGTAGCCACAAAATTGGGCTTAATGGTAGTAGTATATCAAACTTCTGAAACAAAGCAAGAAACTTGCATTGCCTACTGTGATGTCCAGTTAATATCTTCAAAAGCTTGTGTTAGTATCTCCTACCACATATTCCTTTTTCCAGCATGATTCAGGGCCAATCTAGTTTTTACTTAATGGTCTTCTGTATAGTAGTTTTCTTGGATCCTTGAAGAATTAAAAGGCTTGAGTACAGATACAATGCAATAATACATATGCAAATATGCAACATTTGCTTTGGCAGCCAAGATAACAAACCCCATCCTGGGGTGCATCAAGCACAGCATAAACAGCTGGTGAAAAGCAGTAATTATCCCTCTGTATTCAGTGTTGGTGCAGCTTCACTTTGTATCCTGTGTGCAGTTCTGGACATCACAGAGGAGACATGGCACTCTTCCTCCAGTTCACCTACAAAGTTCTTTAGTTGAACTAGTGAGTTTCTTTAGTCTTTTCTTTAAAAAAATTAATTTGTATAGAGAGAGAATATTTCAAACATAATAATACAAAGAATCTTTGCATCACTGATAACGAAATTTCACCTACTTCTAATGATTCTTGAAGTTGGGTCCTGAGAGGTGCATACAACCAAAGGGACAGATTGCCTACTTGTCAAAAGATTTTTCCACAGGGTTTGAAGCGTGCACAAAGAATGAAGGAAGAGAATGAGGAAGAGCTCTAGTGCACAGATTGATACAGATTTTTTATTCCGAGTGAATCTCAAGGGCAGTGCATGCAGCACACTGATTTGGCTTCATGTAGTTTGAGTGAATTCAAACTAGCATAGCTTGTATGGCATAGGTAGAATGTCTACTAATGTGAAAACCTGTCCCTGTGCCTCTAAAAGCAGGACAGGCCTCAGTTCACATCTTGCCTACTGTGACCCCTTCTTCCAAGGTTAATAGGCCATTGCTTCAGCATTGATTTAATTTCTATGAACTATCAAAATCAACTCTTCTTTACAAAGCCTCATACCAAAAAAAAAAAAAAAAAAGGGGCTAGGTCTAACTCTGACAAAACTTTGAGCATTATTGAAAAGACAGAGCAGAAAAAGACAGGGCTGTAAATTACATGTGATGAGTGCTGGTTCTTCAGTGGCTCATGCATTGTTTAGGGTCAAAATCTGAAAAACAAATGTTTACAGCCATTGATATCATTAATCAAATTTACGATGCCAGAATTGTTAGTGCTTTCAGTTTGGAGAGATATATTTTATGCTCTTTGCAGATCTATGGTATGTATGCTTAGTAGCCTGTAAATCTTTCAAATGCAAAATGTAACATGGCTGAGTTCATGCACCTCATTTAGAGTCTGTTTTTATTGATACAAAGAATAGTTTCAGTATGTCATAAGTATTTTTTTCATGCCCTTCAGAAATAATACCTGCATGATGGTAGATAGTAGAAACATTTTGGATGTTTTGGTGTGTACAGAACCTTTCAGCTCATCATGAAAATAGGAGAGACAAGAGCATATAAATTTAAGGGAAATTCCCACAAGGGGAAAAGGGTCCACAATGTTCTAAACCAATATACATCATAAGACCTCCATCCTTCCCTGACTGCTGCGTTTTCTTTACTAAATTGTGAAGTCTTAGGGACTGTCCCTCAACAAATGAATACCTTGACTAGAATATTAGAGATCAACCTTGTTAGGGACTCTGGATGCTAATGTATTACAAATTATGTAAATAAGTATGACTTCCTCTGTAGTCCTTAATCTAGGAATGTCACATTAAAAAGTTAATCACTGAATAAATCTACAAGCATTTGTGGAAGCAAAAGAGAGTCTAAGATTTTCTTTGTGGGTAATCACCCTTTGTGTTGGCAGATAGAGGTGCACCTTTTTCCTTTGTTTTCCTTATGGTTGCACAAATCCTTCACTCTCCTCTGTGAAGCAGCCCAGCCTCTGTGGAAAGACACCTCATGGCTGGTGTCTACCACAGTGATTTGCCAGTAGGAGCTATAGACTCACTCCCTTCAAGATGGAGATTATCTAGGATGGTGATGGCTCCCACAAGGATGGTGAATAATTGTTTCTGAATGAAAATAATAACTTTCAGGTTTTCCTGGTCCAGCGTGTCAGACGCACTCTGAACATGCCTGATGGTTCACTTAGGAAAGTTAGGAGATATTTTAGGTACTTCCCTAGACATCTCTGAACTGCTCAGCCAGAAGGTTGGGGCCCAAATGCACGAAGTGGGACATGCCCAGGCAGGCAGAGGGTGGACTTGGAGCTCCAGAGTGGACTGATTTCAGGTACTTCTACAGAAGCCACCCAGACTGCTCTCTGAGGCTTCAGCTCTGCAGTGCTGTCTTTTTGCCAGCCTTGACACAAAATCAGTAACCTGGATCTTGGTGAGGACTCCCAGTTTCTCTGCTATTCTTGCTGTGAATATGTTGTAGTAAAACTAGATCTCTGAAGCAGTTGAGACGGAAGAACTTAAAAAATCCACATGCTCGGACAAGCTAATACCAAGGCTGTCTGAGTAATGGAAATGTTGGGTAAATGCTTGTGGAGTGCTTTACCATTTCTCAGTCCATATAAACCATAAACAGCATGTGTCTAGCATACAGAGTTTCCTGGATAGAGCAATATATTCCCACTGTCCTTGGAAATTGTCGCATTTAAGATGGCCTTCTTCAACTATCCTTGTGCTGAACTAGATGTCAAAGTTTCTGGCACTCCATCAGACCAGATAATCTATTTCCAAAGTAACAGCTCATTTAGCATTAAAATTGGCACTTAAGGGTTGATATAAAATGTAAATTAAATGTAGGATATGAGTAAATGAGGCTACTCACATGCTTCAATTTTTGTATTGGCACCAAGTTTGATAATTTTACCCAAATCATAAGCACTCTTTCTCTTTCTAAAAGTATGGGTTTTCAATTTCATTTGTGGCATTGCTTTCAAAGCAGAGAAACATCACCTTCACTACCAATTCACATGAGAGTAATATGACTATCAATCACAGTGGCTTGGAAAGAGCTGGTAAGATTTCAAAGCTAGGGATAAAGATAAAAGAATTAAATTAAGTAATGCTAGAATCAAGCAATCAAGATTAAATGTGTTCTCAGCTGTTGAGTTAACCGGTTCTGAGTTTTTATCGAACAAAAGGTTAAAGAAACGAACCTTTAACAGCAACTTATTTCAGTTTAATGTTTTTTTAAGCTCAAGCTTGCACCAGCTGTATTTCTCCTGTCACTTAAAGAAAAACACCTGACATTATCATGTCTGGTTAATGGCTCTCAAGAAGTTAATTTAACACTCATGATGATCATGTCCAAACAGGCTTTGTGATTTAATTAGAACCCTAAGAGTTTTGAAAATCCCATATAGTAAGTAAATATATGGGCTGATGATTTAAAAACTGCTCAAAAGTCTTGAAATGAATTATTTATTTCAATGAATTAAATTAAACATAACTGAATTAAACTGAAAATAATTAAAATAATTCTTAAAATGTGAAGAAAGCCCAAGAAATCTTATTTGGTAAATGCTATCCTGGGAGAAAAAATGTCAGTGAATAATGAGTGAATATCCTTGATGAAACTAGTGCAAATTCAAACCATGTTTGTCATATCTAACAAGAATTTCCAATAGAAATTTGAGACCTCATGACTCATTTCTCTTCAAAAATATGCCAACATATTTTTCTGGGTAACTGTTAGTTGTTTGAATTCCTTCACCTACCCACATCCCCCCCAGAACTAAAATTCTTGTTACTGTGTTTTTGCCTTGCACTGTGAAACCAGAGATGGAGGGCCAGAGAGGGGAACGCTTGAGTCAGGGGCCTCACGATGAGCATACCTTGGGAACGTCCTGGAGAGCAGGTTGTCACCTCCACCTCTTAGGGCTGCAGCAGGACATCATGGCTTCTGGTTGCTCTGCTCTGAGTCATCTGCCCCAGCAATCAACACACAGCCCAGGGCTGCCTGACAACCGTGGTGTGTCTCCTGCTTCTCGGTGCATTTGTGTGGGCAGCCAGCTCACAGGCGATGGAGCAGGACTGCCAGTGGCCTGCCAAAAGGGAGACCAGTGCGTAAACTAAGACTGCTAGTACAAACCTGGTGTTGAAGTCACATGGGGTGCACAAGACTCAAGCACACAGTTCTTCCTAGGATTTATTTTAATTGTCTCTCTCAAGAAAAGTAAGATTAAAAAACTGAAACACATGAAATTTGAATGGGGGAGCTAAACTGCAGTAAGCTTCAGTGTAGATATTCCGCCTAGAATTATGTGCCTTAACCTGATTTTAGGCTTTTGTATAGAGAGTGGTCAGCTCAAAAATCAAGAGGGGTTCAAAACTGTTGTTTATTTCTTTGCCATCCCTCACTCTGCTTTTCCCTGCTCACCTCACCACCAGTTCCCACAGTGTCCCATAGGTGGAAGATCTCTCGGTGTTTCTTCACCTGTAGCAGCTTATGCAGTGCTGCTCACCCAGCTCACGCACTGGGGTCTGACATATAGGATCGTGCCTGATCCTCCAAACACAGTCCCACATGCTGTCCCATATCAGCCTCTTCAGCTGCAACATCCTGAGACAGGCTGAAGAACTAACCAAATTAAAGACATCGCTCTTTTGGAGGGTAGAAAAGAAAAGGTCTGTGTTTGACAGCCATGGAGAGAGAGGGGAAGAAGAGCAGATGGTTTGGTGCGTTTTCACAGTTTGTTTAAGCCATTCACTGTGCCAATTGCACTGACAGACACCTGATGTGTTTCTTCCACCACCTCATAGCCACATCAGACTAGGGCTCATGTGGTCATCTGGATCAGGAGTTGATATGGCTGAAAAATAACTCTGTAAATGAATAAATGTGAAAGATTTATGTTTAACCTGGGTCACTTATCTAATCAAGTTCTCTTCAAAGCCCTGGAAATGGTTGTACTGACAAAATGAGGGAGTGATGGAAGAGTGGGAATGAGTAACCTGAGGTATGAAGTAGTACGGGTTGCTTTGCTGCATTAGAGTTGAAATAAATATGGGTCAAATGACAGACTTAGTAGCTTTTTTAAAAAAGACTCTCACAAAGGAATACCTCACGCTGGAAAAATATTAGGGAATTCAAAGAAATTTGAAGGTTTGCCTTGTTCACAAGAATTCACAGATAGATTTCAAAAAGAATCAAGCATCAAGATCATCAGCTTTCCTCTTTTACTTTCAAACTTGTCAGCACCACATTCTAAAATACCTAAATCACATAATTTTCATCTGAGCACCAAAAAAAAAGGTCTCCATTTGGTGCCTGAGTGTACTAAGTATGCTTGAGGAATGAGACCCCTGAGGATAGTGAGTGTCTGGCTGCTAATGTGCTTTTTCATTTTTCAGCATATGCTGAGGGAAGAAGGGAAGGAATGAGCCAAGAATCCCAAATGCTATTTCCCCATACAACACATTCTGCTATAAGAATGATGCTGAGCTTGACTTCAGAATTCAAGAATCTTGCAATTTTCTTTCTGCAATTGATTTTATTGCTTTATGGGCTTATTTTCAATACAAATCAGTGACAGAGCCAGTTTCTTTAGTAGCTGCAAAAAAGGGTTTCAGAGTCAACAATGTAAAAAGTAGCTCTCACAGAAAAATCCTTAGTGACAAAAAAAAGGGGAGGAAAGGTGAATCCGCATAAATCCTGTTGCATTAAAGAAAGGAGTAGGTTTGAAGCAAAATTTTATGACTGATGAGTAGAAAGTTTAATCTACAAACAGTCAAAAAAAATTTGTCTAATATAGAGAAGGCTTGATGCTTCTAAAAATAGTGTAATGAGCATGTAAAACTCCTTAAAGCAACAAAAATGGAGACTGGAAATGCAGGGATGAGAATCAAACCTAAGAACCACAATTATCATCCCAGAAAACAAAAGAATGAATGAACATGCAAAAGGTTACCCAACAAATCACGGCAAACAGTGCCTGAATGTGGAGGTTCTGAAAAGCCATTCACTACATCCACATCTTGGAGGGAATGTGTAAGGCTCCAACCAAGTGGTGGTAGTGGTGGTGGTGGTTTCATCTTCATCTTTCAGCCCCGGCATGAGCTCTCAGTCTTCCCACACCACTCACCCTTTTCCCAGGGCACATCACCAACCTGGTCATGCAACCACAGCTTCTTGGGGCCTGTGCTGTGAATGAGATCCTTGAAATATTCCCTTTGAAAAATAGCCTATTTTTTACCTCAGTACATTTATTGGTCAGTCTGACTCTGCAGGATAAGTTAGTCCAGTGGAACTTAGGGCCATGATTTACTGGTGGATTTGGCAGAGCTGGGTTAATGATAATACTCAATGATCTTAGAGGTCTTTTCCAACCTAAATGATTCTATGATTCCATGGCTTTTTGTGCTAATATTCTCCTTCAGTATCTCACTGCCTCAGGCCCTAATTTTGGAAAGGATCCCATTGAATATGCTAGAGCCCCACTGAAGCTAGGCATATGGCTAAGTACTTCCCTGATCAGGCATGCATATGTGCTTTTGCAGACTGATGTCTTAGATCGTAACTTATTTGCAAAATACATTATTAATTCTCTGGCATGTTTTGTGAGAACATGAATAAACAGATAAATAAATAAAGCCAAATAGTTTTTCTATTTCTGGGTAAAGAGAATTTTTTTGGCTAATCTTCCTTTGCTATTTTCTGAATACAGTTTATCTTTTTACCTCTGTTTTGGGGTTTAAAAAGCAATCCGAATAGAAGAAAGTTAAAATGATCTTTCAGATTTTAAAGGTTATTAATTGTTGTTTGTGAACTAAAGGTAAAATATTGTCTCTGGCAAAATGTTTCTAGGAAGCACTTGGCTGTTTTAGTATAACTGAAGGCCCTACAGTGATAAAGTCTAAATAAATTCAATAGACTTGACATATTCCTCTTTTTTTACATTATTCAAATAATAAAGACCCCATTTACATTCTGTCAGAGACCTTACCAGAAGGCTGTCAATTGTGACAAATTTCACAAAGCAATACTTGATGTGTGTTTATGTCTTTCTGTGCTTGTAGCTGTCATGGAGTGACTAATTCACAACAAAAGCTTTATTTGATAAATTTAGTACCTTTATTGCGTCAAATATCTATGTAGAGAATTCAGTTTTGAGAAAACAATCAATTATTCAACTTTTCCAGTAATCACTTTTTTGAACCATTTAATGCTGTAGTCATTCATGGGCATTTGAAAATCAGGCTGTGTTCTGTAGACATGGTTACTCACATCACTCAAGCGGGGTCATTTCGCTCTGATGTTTGTCTGGGCATGGGAGAGTGTCTGGTGAGGACTCTCCCACATGCACAGGTGAAATATGTTCCAGTGTTCTGTGGGCATGAATCTTTGAAAATTGCTTTTCATAAACACCTATTTCAACTTAAAAACTCTATTGAAACTTGTGCAGGAAATGAATTTGAAAAAAACCCTTATATATAATCCACCTAAAAATCTCGATAAAATTCACTATCATATATTTGTTAAACTGTTTAACATTACTTGTCTTTCAGCTATACTGCCTGGACTTATCCAAATTCAGACACCTGAACAAGAAGTGTCCACAGCTGGAACATCTGGTCTGACTAGCCAGTACAGACAGCTTTGCCCCTTGGAATTGACTTGGGTCACCCGAGATCCGAGCTGCAGTCATGGGTTGCCTCTCGCTCTGGACTGGATGTGTCGAGAGCCTACAGCATCCAAGCCTCACGATGAGAAGGTTCAAACAGATGCATGGAGTGCAGTGTCCTGGCTTTAAAGGACTTAGTTCTCTACTACTTTATTCCTTGGCTAACTAGCACAATGTTTTGATAGCCATCAGAAATGAAGCAACAGAAAATGTTAGCATTTGGAGGGTCTTTTATAAGGAGAAGCTAGCCTCTGAGCTGATCTGGTTGTCTAGAATAAGTGTTCTTGAAGAAGAATCTAGATCAAAATCTTAGAAAGGTCAGCAGACTAAAGGTGATTTTGGCTTATACTTCTTTTTCATGTGATCAGGCAATCTGTCATGTATTCATAATACAATAAAAATGTGTACACGCATTCTGAAGTTCAGAAAATGGGAAAAGGTAAAAATTACAAAATTCTGGGGGGGGGGGGGGAGAAAAAAGGAAAAATTAAGCCAACAGAGCAAATTTTTGAATGGCTAACAGAAGTGTGGTGTCTCAAGTGCCTCATATGCCTTCAAAATCCAAAGGAAAAGCTGTATCACAGAACACAAGAAGCATAAGAATTTAGCAGATTGAGAGAATATTATACATGTCTATATGATTTTGCTTAATTAGGCATCCTCTTTCACTCACAGTCAGAGAGAGGACATTGTTTTAGACTGCCTTTTCCTCTGATCTGACACTTGTTTCTTTAAAAAGATACTTTAAAAACAATCAAATGGAGTTTAGGTTGCAAAAATATTACAAGACTGAACCAAGGTCAACCCCGTTTTCACTACTTCATTTATCTAATGCAACTTTAGATATATTATGCTGATCAATGTAGTTGCTCATTGGCTAAATTATAGTCTTCATTGAACTGTAAAGTTCATAAAGGAATATTGATTAATTCATATATGTATTGTTTATGCTGTCTTTACTAAAGAAAGTATTCCGATTATCATTTAAATAATGGTATTTGATTTTAAAATGGACCAAATATGCAAATATTATACTACTGCTGTTCTGAGCTGAGCCATTACACTTGGAAATCAGAAAAGGGTGGGCCAATTGTGCTTCAATTTATAGCTGTGTGATGACAGAGCTGATTTAGTTGTGCAAAGAAAATTACTTTATGTTTACCCCAGTGCAACAGATAATCAGATGTGAGCCATTGGAATGAATATCTCTGGGAAACTTTGACACATTATCTTTGAAAACATGATATTCACTTACTGTTAGGAATGAATGATTTAAATCACAAACTTGGGGCATTATTTTCCTTGGGCTGTTACACTTTCAGGACATAAACCTAGCCTTGACAGAATTGCCAGCTATCTCAGTTTTCATTAATGAGAGGAACTTCAATCTAGAAACCCATGCAAAAAATTGCAGATAAGCCAGTAAGTAGAGAAAATGTGCTTTCATGCAACAGCCATTAAAGGAAAACTGCTCCTGATGAGAAAACTTAAACCACCCCAAATCAAAGCAACCCCCACCCCACAGGAAAAGTCCTGAGGTCAGCAATTCAATACTTTGTTTTTCTTGATCTGTATGGCCACATATTAATAATGTCTGGGGGTGGGGGCATGTTAGCTATGAAGGAATTTGGGATGTTTTCATTATTGCTGGGCAAATAACTCTTGAAAAGTAAGCATCTCTTTTATGCATAGATCAAGTGAACTTGGCAGCAGCAGTGTCATTGATGCTAACAGTGTGTGACAGGAAACAAACCCATGTGACTGCTGTGTTTTGTAAGTCGAGCTCTTGTGTAAGATTCCGGTACATTCTTTTCAAGCTATTCTCTCAGAAATTTGAACTTTTAATTAAAAGGCAACATTGACGCATGTCCAGCACTGACAGTCTTAATGCTGTTTCTTCTCCACATTAACATGCAAACCAGCTTCAGTCAGCATGCAAGGAGATACTGTGTAATTAGCTTCATCGTCCATTATGAACAAATATGTGTTTTGGGGAGGGAGAGAATGTGCCAGTGTTTTCTAATCAAATGATCAGGATTTTCAACTCCTAGTAGACATGTCATTTTCTCATAGAAACTCTAATGACCATTTTATTTTATCAGTTGGAACAAAATATATGTATCAAATTCAGGTTGCTTGTAAGGATATATGAGCTATTAGAAAAGCGAATCAATTCATAAAAAAAATTATTTGGGATGCAACACATTTCTTAAAGTAAATATTTACTAAAATTGTGGCCAATATCAAACTACAAATAAATAGCCAGATACTGATCTCTGGAAAGATGAGCTATAGTATGTTTCATATAATATGGATCACCATTTAACACGCTAGAATCCATGTCAGTAGTAAGCACAGAGCTTGGTAATGTACGTGTATTAAACATCTTCAGTAATATGTAATACCGATTTTTAGTAGTACAAACATAGGGACTGATATTATACTACATGATATGTTTAATACATCAACTGGTGACTTCAGTGTTGGGCTTGAATTCTGAAATTAATTTTGAGTGATAAATTAACACATTAGCTGACATGAAGAAGAGAGTGAAAAACTAAAATATATGCTTTATTAGGAAGCTTAATACTTTTTTCACTGTGGTTTGGAGGTGCATTTTATATGCTACATAAATAATGAAACACTTACTTGCCAAAAAACAAAACAAAAAAATCCCTATCATTTCAATTTCTGAATCAAACATCCTGTAATGGCAACATAAGACTAAAGATTAGATCTTGATTTTCAGGTTCACAATATCCACATTCTTTATTTCCATGGAACTAGTAGTAAAGCAGCATGAAAACAGAATCTGTTCCTTTTCAGATAGTTGAGTAATGCTACAGAATCAAATTTTTATAGTGCATTTCATAAGAAGCAACATGCAAAAACATACCAAATATTTTTATAGTTCAATCCTCAAGAAATAAACAATCATTTAAATATTATGTTTCCACCTCCAAAGACAACTACCAACCTTGTGGAAATCAGTCTAGATGCACACAAATTAATATATCAAGAAAGTAGTAACTCAAAGATATCAGCATAGCCATTGAAGGTTTCTGGGATATCCCCAACTCCTTCGGAAGGTGACCTTCTGACAGTTTTTGCAGGTAGTTTAATAGAAACAATATAAAAGAGAGTATTTGACAGGAAGATCATGGGCAGGTACAAAATTATCTATCTGTTTATATGTTTCCATCACTAAATCATCAGCCAAACACTTTTTGTTAGATGACAACATCTCATGGACACAAAATTCATACTCATTGGATATTTCTCCACCATCCAGACTTGCTCAAATGGTTGTTTTCTGTAGAAAGGAAACCTGTTTGTTACCTAGTTTAGTTCTGCCTCTTTCAGAACAAGGTAATGGATCTATTCCTTATTTTTCTTTTTGGTTTTACCATTTAACATTACTTCTTCCTCCAACTGCCTCAAGGCTTTCTGAAAATTCAGCTCTAGGCACTGCAGATGAGGGCAAAGACTTCATAGAAGTGAAATTCTATTACACAAATGGCTTATCCAAAGCTTCTTTAGGTAAGTAACAGTCTTTCCATCTATTTTGGCTGACTTGTAATGAAGCCTTACTAAAAACATAAAATGGAAGATTGCTTCAGATGGACCTGTATTTCTTCATTATTTCAAAGAAGAAAGAGATCAAAAGGATATTTTTGAGCATCCTTTGTGTTATCACACAAGAGCTTCAGTAGATTCTGAGAATATTCATAAAATATGCAATCTGTATTGTAAAGCAGTGAATTCATCAGTGTACGGATATCTGACAATATATTTAACAGGAAGACTTTTTAATAACACCAATTGGTATGGCTTCAGTTAGCTTGATTTTACAGAAAATGAATGCTTTATACTTCTATTAATCTGACTCACTATAGACGAAATCAGTGAGGAAACAATATCCTGATAGGCCATGAACTTAAAGCTACAAAAATGGTAGTCTTTATTTTTTCCCTTTCGTAACATTTTTCAGTCTTTTTCTTACTGCTGAGAAATAGAGGCTTTCCCTAACTGATCTAGTCATTCAGTAAAAAATTATGTATGATTAGAAAGAACATGCCATTTTTTCCCCAAAACAAGGGAGGCCCATCCATGATACAGTGCTGAGATTAAAGTTTCAGCAAGTACTGAAATGTTCTTTATCATTTCCTGTCAGAAATTATATCGTGGTTACTGCTTTCTTCAAAAGTGCAAATAACCTTCACTGCTATTAGGAGCAAAGTCAGTTTTATATACTTGATCTTCAGGTAAAATAAACCACTAAAATTTGCATTACATGGGTATATGCAATTGGGAAACCTTTGACTGTCTCCTGACTGACTCTGACTGTGAAATACTCTCATGAAGCAGTTTTTAAGAATAATTCTGTTACCTCTGAAAAGCTGAGCAGCTTGGTAACTGCTGTTAAATGCTCTTTCAAATGCCTAATACATGCTCTACCCTCTGGGATCTTGACCAACAGGGTGGAACAGCTGGTGTTCATTACTGTCAGGATAACCTCAGAGAATTTAGGGATCCACCGAGTCCTTTGATTTTAAACCCGTGCTCCCTCTATACCTAATGAGAAATAATATATTTTCTGATAATCACACATTTAAGTTGTGAGTAACTCAATATTAGCCTGAAAAATGTTTAACTGAAATGCATATTTACAGCATCTCTTGAGAACCATTCCAAAATCAATTAAAATATTAAAAAGCAGCATTTTTTACCATATCAGTTTTGGAGGACCTACTTTACAGAATGCATCTACAGAAGCCTCTTATTGGTATGTATAAGCAGTGACTGTCCAATTGCCCAAAGGGCATTTTACATAAGACTTTGCAAAGATTCAAGTGTTTCAGAAAAGAGAATGTTTTAGGTGACACATTTTTCTTCTCATAAATATTAGGTTTTTTCAGCATAATTGTGAATTATTTTCATAAGTAACCACTAAATCGTTGTTTCTGCCAGTGGAATTATTCAAACTGGTTTGATGACTACATGAAAACATGAGTTCTCTAATTCAAGTGCAAGGGCTTTGCACACACTGAGACTCCTGAGATGCTTGTGCATGGCACAAGATCAGGCACGTGGTGCCAGAGTTATTCTCCAGTCATAAAGTGAGTGAAAGGATTGAAATTTGATAGACTACTTCCTTTTGTATTTCTGAAGATATATTTCTGTTTTACTTTTGGAGTTACCCCCTTCATTTACCTATGTAACACATATGTTATAACACCTGTTAAAACTGGAGATCAGAGTCTGTAAAATTTCTCTTCACGGCATCAGTGAGATGTGAGAAAGAACTGGTTTACCCATATTGTGGAGGAGAAATGGTGGCACGTGCACATGTCTGCACTGCAGCTCCCAGAGCACCAGGCAGACACAAGTGAGGACCTCTGTCAGAAGCCATCTCACAGGGGCCTTATTCTCTACCTATCATAGCCACACTTAGTGCTGGGAGGCCACAGGGTGAGCTCTGTCAAGGAGTTAATTCAGATTCAAATTAACCACTTTTCTAGCAAGTTAGTTTTACCCTAATGACTTTCTTGCTCCAGTTCACTATACAGTTGCACAAACTCTTATGTAACTGAAAGGGAAGAGAGTGCTTGTGGGCAGGAGGGGAAGGAGCTATGATCTGTGAGCTGCCAGAGTACAATGTGCACCAGAGGAGCTTTATGTCAGCTCATGGTGTCGGTGGAAGTACAGCAGAGGCTCATTCTTAAAAGTTATTCTGTGTCTGACTTCCCCTGAAATTAGTGCTCTGAACCTATCTGACTTTTCAAAGGTCATGTAAAATGCTTCTAATAGTGCACAAAATTAACATAGTTCTGCTGGGTGGAATAGGTGAAAGAAGCCATTTCAATCGTGAGGGCCTAGGAAGGTTTACATATACCTTTGGTGATCCACATCTTTACTCAATAATAACACACACACACAAAAAACCCCCCAAAAAACTGTGGCTGCAGGCTGCATAGAATTAAGGAATAACCCATTTGAGAATTTTTCAGGGGGCCCTTGTTAATACACTATAGTGTTTTCACTGAAAAATTCCAGGTATTAAGCAGAAGACAAAGACCCACGGAACTCTTCTTCCTATTGCTGAATTAGCCATTGAATTACACTCCCAAGACAGGCCCACATTTTTAATCTTTGCAGACAAACTAAGTCTATTAGGAGCAAAGATATCTCAGGGCTTTAACCAACAGAAATATGCTAAAAATCTTCAAACCCTAATCCTAACAGGTTCCATTTAACAAGTAAACAGGTTTTTTTTCTGTGCAGCTTATTCTGAGAGTGGTACTGGCAAAGGAGCTCCTTCTCTTGTATGAACTGTTTCTGCACTGGAGGGAGGAGGGATGCATTAGCTCTAGCAGTGCAGCTATCCCTTTTGAGCACAGACAAGCCTTAAGGAGACCAGACACTGGCAGGAGGGCCAAAGCAAAAGATACTGTTGGGCACATATCTGTGGAAAAAAACATGTCCCAGCTGCTCTCTGGCACACTTTGCAAACAGCAAAAATCTAAAACTGCCCCAAGCTGCCTGAAGTTATACCTTCCTAATGCCTATTCACAGTGGGTTCTACTGAAGAAGGATGTAGAAGTCAGTTTAGCTTCTTCAGCTGAATCCTTTTTTGTGTAACTTCAGCTGTCCTGCTTTCTTTGTAGTACAGCACACACTGCTGGTGCTGAGGGTCCTGCATGGCAGAACCTTTTACAAAGAAAGACAGACCAGCTATCTTCTTTACGTGCCACGTGTCAAGCCAGTCCTTCAGTTCACTTCCTTCATGTTAATGTTTTCCATTTTTCTAAGAAAAGAAAGAGAAGGAAAATGAAGAACCTCTTGAATTAAGGACTTATGTGTCACATGCAGATGAGAAACCAGTTTCATCCACTCAGAGATACCATGTCTATCCTGTGTCTGAAGAAGTGAGTCCATTAAGACTGAACAAGATCTGAGATAGACTCAAAATACTGGTAGAAACTGCCCTGATTCTCACAAGTTAATCATGTCAGATCCAGTCAAGTTAAATAGAAAACAAGGTTCTTCTTCTGTGATCATCTCTGTTTTATATCGTTCCTTATTTCTACTTACTGCAGGAAAAATATTAGCAAGCTTAACATTGAGGATGAATTGTATTTCTCATAGAGCTTTTTTTTAGCTTAAATTACATGTGACAAATCTTATTTAAGGACTTGTCAGTCACATTCCTTATCCATCCATTATCCCTAATATCAAATGCATCATATACACTCAGCCAGGATTGTGTTTAGGTTGGTGTGCAGACACAAATGAAGAGTAAGTAGGGAAATTTTTTTCATATCATGTGCTACTCTACATGAAAGACATCCATGATAGAAAGTCTCTTTTGAGTATTAAAAAATACAGAGGCACGTCTTGTCTGCACCAGAATCAACAGTAGTTTCAGGAAGGACACGGTTAGACTCAGACACTCTGATAATAAGAGACATCTCTGCTGATGACATTTTTGTATGAATGAAACTATTGTTTGTAATAAAAGCTTCCCTGAAGTATATGCCCTGCCACATGGTCAAAATCCCTCACCTGCACTGATTTTTTATCACTTAAAAGTTGTGAAGGTTTTTAATGACTATTGCTTCTGGACAAAAGTACTAGGTCATGAGGAATAAATTTTGTTTGCTACTACTCAAAATGATTCAAGGATGTTTTATGTTCCTGTGTAGGCAATTATATTTGTCACATCATTTATTTTATTGAGGAAAGCTACATTTTTCCAGATTCCTCGTGTTTTATTATATCTCATTTAAAGGAGGTAGAAATCAATTTGGTTTTCTTTCTTTCAACATGTGAAAAATAAATTTCAAACAATTTAAATGTTATTACTTATTCATACCTCTGGAATGATTAAATAAGGCACAAACATTCACAAGACAAAAAAAAATGAAATTCCAGAAGAGCAGGGCTCTTAATTTCCTTTTTTTTCCCCCTGTACTCTCTAACTAGAGGTATATGCCTCATTATCAACTGTAGCCTTTAAAATAAAAAAGCATTTATTGAGGCCAGCTCTAGAGTTTGTTATGGTTTTTAGGCATGGCTTCTAAAAAAATTGTAAGAGCAGTTTACCTTGTATAATAATAATTCCACAGAAGCCCACTGTATTCTTTGTTATCAGCAAATGCCAGCCACTCTGTGCCCTGCCATCCTTGCCTGCACCTAGTGTAGGACAGTCTGCAGCTGATCTGTCTGTACAGAGAGGAAAAGGGACTTAGATGGAAGTGGGACTGTGCCCGCAGTGCTGTGTAGAAAACGCTGCAGTGAGGGCAGAACTCAGAGGAGCTGTGTGGTGGCAGGGTCTGGCAGCAGCCAGTGCCTCGAGATCCAGCCCTCCCACCCGTATCAGGGGCAGAGGGGCAGCTCCAGCCCTCTCACCCGTGTCAGGGGCAGAGGGCCAAAGATTCATGGGGATTAATGGGGTACTGCAGGGTGTTTTTAGCTTGATTCCACGTTCATTTTGACATTAGTCTCTGACTGCTTTGCTTGAACATTGCTTCAGCTGATGTCAGACAGGGTTTGAGATACATGCTGACCCTGTTGCTTTTGCTGACTGAGTACACTTTCAGCACATATTTAGAGAAACCCCTGTGGAGGAGGCTGGATAGGCCACAAGGGCCAGTTCTCAAGACAGGAGCATTTTAACTATGTCATTCATAAGAAACATCTTTTGAACCTGTTTTAAAAGTCACAGTGTTTCCATCTTCCTGCCCAATGATCAATTCCTGTGCCTCTTGACCCTTTTCATTATAGCTCCTTCCCTGGGATTTCCATACTTTGAAAGGCAAGCCACCATTTCTTGTCCTGTAATGGACAGCACAGGGAACACACAGGTCCTCTTTGCAGCAAATGAACTGCAAAACTGTTTTCACATTCCATTTTCTGTGTTCTGTGCAATCAACAGTGTTAAATCTTCTACCATTTATTGTGGCATTTGGTAACTTTTCCTCAATTAGTTTCCATTGTTTTGGAGCTGTTGCACCCAAACCCATGTGCTGTAATCCAGCTGAGACTTTGCAAGTGTTGATTGGTATAGAAAAATTATTTTATATTTTTATTTTATATGACCTGCTGATCACCTAACCTAGAAGTTTCACCTTTTTGCAAAAGTAGGGCAACATTGCCTTAAGACCTCATTGAATCACCTGTATCTCCAGATTCCTTCTCTATGAACTGGTACCTTTTCTCTTACTCATTCAGATATTTCTTTTTCATCCCGATGTATGGTACTTTGTCTCCTTCCATAGAAAGTAATCTTACAATTTTGGCTAGGGCCTCCCTGGATTTACAGCCACTCAGCAGTTCAGGTTTCTAGATTTTAAAAAATATGGAAAAATATTCTTAATATTGCAAGGTAAAGGTGATCTGTACATGAGTCCAGTGCTTCTACATTGTGTTATTCTTGCTGTGATTACCATTGGACACATTTAGCGCTCCCCAAAAATGCCAAACATCAACTCTGCCACAGATGGGATGCCCAGGGTTATATCTGCCTGGCCAGATCTGCAGGAATAAGGAACTGTGTGCCTTTTCCACCTGAGCATTGAAAAACAGCTTCAGACTATAATGGAAATGAATCCCACGTACAAATAAACCATTGGTATTTAAACCTGACTTAGCACTTTTTCTTTGCAAATAAGCATACTCCTCACTATGGCTGGTATATTTATAAGGTACTGAAAACACTATATGAAATTAAACAAATTAACAAATTCCATCTAATTCATTACATTAAAAAGTGGAAATACAGAGTTTTGGACTCAGGAAAAGAATAAAAATTAACCAATGTCAATCAGTTTCAACTCACTGATCTCAGATTGTGTTTTCTACTACCCATGGAGTTACAAGTAAATTCAATTTTTAGATGGGATTTGAGTGGCTTTGTGAACTGGTTGGAATGAGACTGTCCTCCATTCACTGGGAAAGTGAAGGAACAAACAGAGGTCAGGCCATTAAAATGAAAGAACATAAGGAAATGTTGTTTAATATATGGACTGTAACAACAATTCCTGTGATTTTCAGGTGCATATATATTAATATGTCTGTACCCGTGAAAATGTGTTGTTACACATCTGTGGATTGCAGAAACATTCTAGCTCTGATTTCTGATGTTTCCTTTTTATTCTCAAAATGCTTGATTCTGCACGACAACTGTGCTGTACAAGATGCAGCCACAAATGATGAGAATGTTCTCACTCAGTAGCAGCTATTTATAATTCCAATATGTAAGCTTATCTAGCTTGTGTAGTAAACCGTGGAAACATATATGGAGAGCTTTGGGTGGAATGAAGCTCTTCCCCTCAGCCTTGGAGGAGATATGATCAATTAGCTTAAAGGAGATGTTGAACTGTTAGAAGGCCAAAGCTAAGAGAGGTAAAACCCCTGATGTTTATAAGAGCCAGGGAAGCAGACTTAAGAAGGTGGGTAAAATTAAAGGTACAATTTTGGATTCCCACATAGGAATTTAAACATACGCTATATACAAATCCAAGAAAGTAGATGAGATGGTGATCCAGCAGCACAAATACATGTGGATTTATGTACATTACTGCTCAGAATAACAACTTCTCCATGCCTTTTTCCTGATAGATTTCTCAGCCCTGAATTACTCTGCCAGCACAAGAGTTTTTCTATCAGCACATGAGCTTTTCTCTACATGTCAGTGACAAACATGTTGGCCCCATTTACACTGCAGAAGAACCACACTTCAATGCACAGGTGAGAAATAGATCTATTGCCATGCTGCTTTACTGTGTGGCAATTCATTTCATGGATTTGTTGATGTGATATGCCTACTAGAGAATGCAAAGAACACAACCAGAGAAGGGTAATGTTTTCTGGGGATATTTCAGCTGTAGTAAATCAGTGCATTGCCTTTGATTTAACAGAACTGTACCAGTTAATGCAAGAGAGGGTTTGATTAACAGGACTCCTGGGAAGGAGGGAAAGCATGTGGTCACTCTGTGGTTACTATCTGTGGTTCCATATCACCTAAATATCTGCATAAGTAGAGACAATTTCAAGAAAAATACTCCCTCTTTTTCTTCCTTTTCTTTTATAAATTTATGTGTATGGAATAAATCTACAAGTTTTCATCTGTTTTGGAGCTGAAGTGAAAATGAGTAGAAAGAAAGAAACAAGAAAAAAAGAGAGCAAGATAAAAATGAAAAGCAGCCTTAGCTGGCCCTGCTGGAGACTGTGTTCAAACAGCTCACATGCAAACCTCAAGTGAGAGAGAGAATTTTAAAAAGGTGATTTTTAAAAAATGTTGTTACTATTTGTAACCATTCAGTGTATCTCTTTCAAGAAAAACACAAAACAAGACAACAACAAAAACAAAAAAGCAAGCTAACAAGCAAGCAAACAAAAAAATCTAACCTGCAGTAAGAGAAAGATTAAAAAGTGGATCTAAGATAAAATATAAAACCAGCAAAAAAGAGACTGTCCTTTGAAAGAAGAGGACTTGGGAGAAAGCCTGTGGAAATGTAAGGAAAAGCTGAACACAAATACTACAGCAGTGCAAAGGTGAAGTAAGAAGCTTGGTGAGCAGCCGGGAGACAACAGAACCAGGAAATGTGCCAGTGAGTGGAAAAGGTTAGTTTACTGTTTCTGATTCTGAGAAAAGAACAAAATCAAAAATGTGACTCAAACCATGTAAGAAGGCAGATCCAGGAATTTCCAGGTCCTAGATATTCAGCTGGGTACTATTTAATCAAATATATTTGAGTAAACCAAATATTCCTTTGAGTCTAACCATTTCAGACTCTAATTTTCATGTAAGTTATTTTTACTCAGAAAGTAACTGATTTATGGAACCAACTCTCAAGATTCATGGGTCCAATTTTGAGAAAGAGCTGTCATGTGGAGAAGAGGGAAAGCTGGGTGAGGAACCACACACCTCCCTCTGCCCAGGCTGTTCTTGGCTCATTCATTTCTCTGAGCACTGAATTCATTCACAAATTGGGAACATCTCCTGCTGCTACTTTCTGGCACATTTAGTAAAGTGCTGAATCCCAAATTAGTAGTGTGGTGTTGCTAGGTTTTGATAAATGTTCCTATAAATTTACTGCAGTATTCCCTGCTTTGTTCAGAAAGGCTGCTGCTGTCAAAGACAGAAGTATAGCTTGAAATTAAATATTTTTAAGAAAATATTATGTTAAGGTATAATTTTCTTCATACACAGCTATAAGACGACCCAGCTCTATTTTCAGAATTATAGCATTTGCCTTTACACACAGTTAATATGTAGGCTTTTAGTTAACCTAACAATATTTTGCTGTGTGGCTGATGCATTAACATGTGTATAAGGGAGCACTTGTCCATGAGGAACTTGTCAGACTGTCACCAAAGACTAAGAGAGGCAGACCAGGCTTTGGGTAAAAACACCTGGGGATCACAGTAATCACTCTGGAGGGAATTAAAGCAATAGATTAATTGACCATAAGAGCAATTTTCCTTGTTCATGAATCCAGATTTCCTTTGGCTGCCAGAATTGTAGAAGAAAGTGGAAAACATCCTTGACCTTCTCTGTCAAATAAAATGCTTCTCACTTTCTCTTTGTCTGATTTGCAGAAAAGTGGACCCTTTTTTTTTGAGTCATTTACAGGGCCTGAGAATTACAAAGAAAAGGTGTCAATTAAATAGTACCCGGGTTCTCATTTATTCTGCTGTGTCCTGACCCATAAAGATATGTAAGAGAATGTTTCAGAAGTTGTCAGCTTGTATCCTTGTAGTCTACCACACTTCCCGACTTCAAAGTCTGTGGTGCACCAGTTATCCCATGAATGCAGCATAAATGCTTGAAATAAGACTGCACGGATCTTTGGGAAAACAGAACTGTCTGGAGAGAGGTGATAGGTGCTCACATCTTTGCTCTGCCTGTAACTCTCTGTGCAGTCCTTGGCAAGACAACTTGTCTGGCTTCCATTTTTCCATCTGAAAAATATCCCTTCACAGGAAAGTCAGGCAGTTTCATTAATTAACCCCTAATTAGAAAAACACTTAAACAAGTGTTCAGTTAGGCCTTTTTCTAAAGAACAGTTTAAACATGTGCTTAAATGACATCCTGGATTAGAGCTTACTGCTTACAAAACTCTTTATATCTAAAGACAAAAGATGGTACATAACAGTTATATAGATAAGGTTTATTTATACAATGTTCAGTAGAAGAATAAAGTGATAATTTGATGGGGCAATTAGCTTGTTTGCCTTTTTACTGATAGTGCTTGCTGGCTCTTTCTATGTGCATTGTTTCTGGATTAATTATTTTAATGGACAGAGCTTGAATAAAACACAGGCACAACTGAGCTAAACTAAGAGTGAACTGTCTGACCTATGAAATATTTTGACATGACAAAAATGTTCCATTTTCATATCACGAGGAAACCAAAACATTTCAAAGCATTTCAGCAGGGGAAGCATGTCTATGGTAAGGGCATTTCTCTGGAGTGCAAGAGATAAACATTCAAGCCTGTGTTTTCTCACTCTTCTGCTGGCCAGAGAGGTACCCACAAGCACAATTATGGGGTGAGTCTTCTCAGTCTGACCAGAAACTCTGTCCTCCTCTTCCCCCTCTCCACTTTTTGTCCAAAACTGTATTTTCCTGTGATATGATTGGATTTGGGGAAATCTGTATATTCTGACCAAATCTGGTTTCTTTAACAGATCTGTTCTCTCAGATAACCGGGCCTCCACACGTTTCACTCATTCTTCTCTGATGGGGTTACCACTCCCTCCTCAACCTATCCTATGTTTAAACTGCTTTTGTGACTACAAGATCAAACATTTCTCTCAGGAGACATAATCACAAATTCAAATGCTAAGGCCTTTCTATTTGTTTCTGGGATCCCATTTCTGTCTCAAAATGGAGTACAGTAGGAAGAGAGAAAAGAAAATATAATATTGGTGTTTATGGGGGCAAGTATTCTATTTCAGAGGGATCACTATCATCAGCAAAGCCAGGTGAGGTCTGCCACTGCCAAATAATAAAACCTTGGTGGGCAGGTATTCCACCAAGCTTGACTGGTCTGGCACAGAGAGATTTCCAATTGTTTCCTGAACATGTATTGACATGTAATTTCTTTTCTTCCAGTTGCAATAAATAGACAAATAAAATACTGGAAGCATTTTGAAGCATAGAAATGAAGACTACACACTCAGAAACAGATCCAACTAGTGCAGAACACAACAAACCATCTACTCAGCAATAGATGTTGCTGTGAAAGCATCACCCTTTGTCTCTGCCCTGTACACTAAAACTTACCGAATAGAGAATCATTTCAGAGTCTTCTCAACCATGAACCAGATACAAGTTCAATGCATTGTCACCACCATGAGGAACTCCTGAGCTCCAGGGGATACAAGAAGTCCCTACCATATAGGCAGTGGGGCTTTTAGGAGGTGTCACTTACGAGTACCCCAGATGGCACATTGTGTGGATGGCAGAAAGCAGCTTTGTTTCAGTACGGGCACAACAGGACTGGGAATATCAGCTCTGATAGGCGCCGGCAAACTGTCCTGGTAGTTGCTGTACCTGACCATCCACAGTGAAATGGACTAATGGATAATCACCTCCATCCTCTGACCCATCAAACGATGAGGTGCAGCTCTCTGCTAGGGGAAATCTTAAGTATGTGGCTTGTTGGGTGTGGAAGTTTGGCCACACCTTCTTTGAGCAAGAGAGGAACATCCACAACAAGAAGTAAATCAATTTATGGAGACCAGTTTAACTTCAGGGAGATCTTCATACACTGAAAAGTCATTTTAAGTGATCTAGGATTGACAAAACCATTTTGGGTACAAATGTGGAAAAAACCATATACATAAATATGTGTACATATATATAAGTGTGTGTGAGTGTGCCTGTTTGAGAGAAGAACAGAACAGGACATCATTGGTGTGATTTTTACTTGTTAATTACTTAAATCCCTTTATATTTATATAACTGCTGTAACACAAACCACCTTATCGAAGAGATTATTCTGATGCATTTTTCCTTTTTGAATTGTTAGTAAGTGTATGACAATTATTCAGGGAATCAAGTTATTCATTTCTTCCAGGAAAAGTTAAAACCCAAAGACTAGGAAAGGAAAACAAACAAACAAACATCATATAATGCTTGGATCCTAGTGCATCCCAGTGTTATTTTTTTTTTCTCTACTGAATTCCTTTTTGGAAAATAAAGACAAAAATATAACTTCACAAAAGACTTGAAAATTTCTTATTGTGAAGTAATCAAAGTGATTTCTGTTTACTAAAATATTTCATTGGTTGCTAGAAACATTTTAGAATATACAAAGTTAAATCATAACACTATTGAAGTAAATTACATTAAGAATAAATATTCCTGTTCAATTCAGTGAGGGATAGAATTTCATCAATAGCTTTTTCGTCATTTTCTTTAGGTATTTTGGGGGCTTGTTCTCTCTGATTTCCACAGAAAGTGTTCCCAAGCTTACTAAAATTAGTGCAACACTCTTCCACGATTTCTTGTCATCCCAGTGCTTCTGGGATCAGGCCCAGAAAGAGTAAGGAATGGCTCTCTGGAGAAAAGACAAAGTGTATGGAATTGGGGCAAAGGAGAAGTCCCAGGAAAAATACAGGGAAAAACCACTGCACAACACAGGCTTAACCTTCCCTGGAGCAGCTGGGTCAGCGGGGACGGGGGAAGCCGTTCTCAACCCAGCAGACCCCTGTCCCCATCGGTGAGAAACTGGAGAAAGCTGAAATCCCCAGGCTCCCTGAGCCCTCCTCACAGAGCTTCCCACGAAAAGGCATGAGGGGCCTATAGGATTTCACATCATCAGCTGCTCACTTTCATGCATCATTGGAGGGCACTTAATCATGTATATCGACAGAGGCAACACCCAAAGTTTTCTAGAATATTTGTGTTCCCCAACCAGATATTTAAGCAACATGGATTTACATTTCTTTATTATCTGTATTTTCTTTAGTTACTCTACTATTTGCTTTTAACATAGTACAAGCAAGTTAGGGAAGGAGAAGTAATATACCGTTGGGTATTCAGAGATTTCTGGGAATCTGTAATACACAAATGTCAGATTTACTTTATCAATCCCAGTAAAAGGTTTCTTGGGAAAAAAATAAAAGGCCTTATATAAGAGACTACAGTAGGATATGAAAGACACTCCTAGTCAGACATCCCAGAAAATATTTTAATGATGTCATTAACTGTTTTTCCTTTAAGGAAAATAACCTCACTATGCTTCAGCTGTATGTATTACTGGTAAGTTTCTTAGGCTTGTTCAGCAGAAACAGTTTAGAAGAGTTCAGTTCAGCACCTATATGAACTACATCAGCATCCATGTAAATAAACTGTATGACTGTCTTTCATTTAAATGGGTGCCTTTTTGGTTGAAGGGATGGCACACTAGTTGTTAGTTGATGATGGAAACATGTATCTCCCATATTTAAAAATGGCTTTGGAAAGGTTGTTTCTTTTGCAAATCAGAAATGTTTTGACATGGTGTATTCTCTTGGGTGCTGTAACATAGCTAAGGGTTTCAGGTAATTGGTCATAATTAGAAGACATGTGAGTACATGATTCATGTGCTGTTAATTAAAGTTGCTAATAACTCTCAAAGCATTTTTGTGTAACTGGCAACTACCTGGGAGCTCAGTACGTGATAGTCTGCACCTGTAAATGTGATGCAGATGTCACGTGATTCAGAAGACCATCTGGTGAGGGGAAGATCTGACCTTCCCCAACACAGAATAGAGAGCACTGGGAAAACAATGTTCCAGCCTGGAAAGAAGACTCTCCATCCCTCTTTCTTTTCCCTTTTCTAAACACAAAGACTTTTCCTGAAAGCAAGTACTAAGGAAGGTTTTACTACCACACTAAACAACACATAAAAATACAGATGAACAAGAAATACGAGAGTTGTGAAATGGTGCAGCATCACAGGCCTGTCTACAGAATTCCAAATCAGGGAAATAAGGAAATTTGAGAAGACCAGAAAGTATTCATTAACTGATAAATTTTAATCCTGAGTAGAACTGTTATTTTCAGTAATATTCTGTGGTTTATTGCACAAAATCCAATTTGAGAAAATTAGCAAGGATTAATCTTTCCTTAATTATACCCCAGATTTGACTGTAGTGGGAATTCAGGGTGTGTAAGACAAACTCAACTGAAGAAACAAAAGGTGATTAAAAATCAGACAAATTCTATCCTTTTTGTTTAAGACAGATATTATAGTGTACTTTCATACATAAAAAAGTAGCTCATGTATAACATATATGACCAGCTGAGTACTGAAAAACTAGTAAGTGGGAAGGCACTAACAAAGAAGGATAACCAATGCCAGTTCCTAATACTTGTGTGAAAGTCTGCTGTGTGTTATTAAGTAGTAAGTAGTGATGACTAGAAGATAGACCACCATCTCACCTTGTATAGAGAAGATAGAATAAAAAACTTGCCTACTAAATCTGGATGGTCCTAAAACACTCTCTTCCACAAAGAAATAAAGTTGAGCCTTAGAAAAGATCAGTTAAGAGTGGTAATTAGGCCAGTAATTAAGTGAAAAGTGACAGAGTACAAATATGAGAAGATAAGACCAGAGTTACTAGGTGAAGGAACACATTTCTTTCTTCCTTCTGCTTCTCGTGCAAGCAAGACACTGTCCAACACTCACCCACTTCTGATTGCAGTAGGGTGTTTATTCAGAGAATCCTAAGTCTCTGCCCTATATCTGAATTTCCTGTTAATGCCTTTGGTGGACATTAATATTGCACTGCTTTCATCTAGATGTACACTTTGAAAATGGCTGAGCCAGACAAATGCTTCTCTTTGTGAATACATTAGGATCTACATCTGGGCAAGCAGACAGTCACTACCATGTTTTGCTCCATAAAAGCAAAGCCTGAATTTTGTTACCTTTGGAGGAGGTCTACTCAACCTGTATGTTATACCATCTCAGGAAATGATAACAAGTTTGTTTGCCCATTGAATTCTCATTTAATCAAATGATTAAATGATATTTTTATCTTATTGCCTGGATTTCAATGTACCTTTTCTTTCTCTAGATTTAGGCATTACTTATCCCTTTTATTGTTTCTCCTAATGGCTTATTTCCTTCTGGTAGGTATTTCAGTACAGCTGTGTTAGTGTATTTATGGAGGTATATGGAAAGCCGTACTGGATTTCTAAAAGATTCTGTTTGGATTTTTGGAGATAGTATCCTTTCGGTAGTGAGGTGTCTACTGACAGGAATGAATGAGATGCTATAAAAAACACTAACATACAACACGATTTCAACAGAAATTAAGCTTGACAACTTTTGAAAAATCTCAGAAATCATAGATAGCTGACAGGCTGCTGGTGCTAAATGCTCTTTACCTGACCAAGACACTGAAAAAGTGTTCCATTCCAGTGAGGGCAGCAGAGATTATTAACTCTGTTTCTTCAAGCAAATTTCTGGGATGTGGCAACCCCAACCCTGCTTCTCTCTGGTCAGCATGGGTATTTTGAGGACAGGAGAGCTCTCACACTCTTGCACTGCTGCTATCTTTCTCTCCTCTGTACCTGAAAACCTCCCGGCCACCCAATCCCTGCAATTCTGTCCACTGGCTGAATCTTATTTGGCAAAGGAATATCAATTGGCAGAAGAATATCAATAAGCAAATAACTATACAGACTAACAAGAAAGATTTCAATGAAAACTAAAGCCCTCAACAAATTCAAAAGATAATACAAAATGCTATGTTTTGCTACAACATAGTATTTGAGAAGCAAGGGCAAGGAAACAGAAAACAGCTACCTGTGTATATTCAGCTGAAGTAAGTCACAACTGCTTTCTTAAACAAACTGAGTTACAACAATTTATAACAGGAATTTGACCACTACATTGAATAAGATTACAGAGACATTTGGATTTCCTGTTTCATCTTGATTACAGAAAATGAAGAGAAAAGTAGCTGTGCAAAAGACCTGAAAACTGCACCCACCTGTAAGTAATTGACCTTATGATAAAATCCACCGTGGCCCTTTGCTGTAGAGAAGGAAAGTGTTCAGCATCTTCAGGCAGCCAGCTCCACGTGCTTGAGGAAATCCTTTCTGACCAGCAAACTATTGATTCTGAAAAATGCTATATTGGATCATAAATCTTGAGCAGCTCAGCACAGGTCAGTGGAGACAAAACATTAACCACTCTAAAGTTCTTTTAAAGATTCTCAGACTGAAATAAAGAAAAATATGTTGTACATTTATCTGTAATATATATTTTTCTATCTTGCATTTTCATACCTTGCTCATTTTTTCTTTCAGAAAATTACATCTATGGTAGCACACAAAAACCTTCCATCTGCAATCACATATGTAGGCTGCACAAAAAAGTGATGAAGTAGGAATTTGCCAGAGAAAGTAGATATATCTTTTTTTTTAATTACTTCTGTGTTGTCAATTGAATTAATTAATCCAGGTCAAACAATGTGCTCCTTCCCTGAATATCTCTTGAGTTATTACCTAGCAGTAGGTGATCGTTCTAATTAGAATATATTGAAAATTTAGCAGAAACCAAAGTTTTGGGGATTTCTATTTTGTCAGGTCCAAAGCATTCAAAATACCTTATATACTTTCCAGCACTTCCAAATTGTCATTGCCTGAATTATTGATCACTCTTTCTTGTGCTCAGGTGTGGCGTGTTTGAAGTGCGATCAATCCCATGGCAGTCCAACGGCTGGTGTGTTGCGTATCTGGAAGATCCTTTCCCCTGGGATTTGCTTGTGAGGGCAGACCTAAAGACCTTTCCTCATGGCCTGCACTTCTCAGGAGATTGTAACACATAAAACATCACTCTGGTCTATTTTTCACAGAGGGCTAAACAGACAATGGGCTGAAAACCAGACCTGTTTCCAGGTACCTCAGAACAAGAAAACACCTAACAGGGAAAAGTCATCTGAAGGATTTTGTACTTTTAATACCTTTAAGGTCTGACAATAACATGGCAAAAAAGTGCCTTAGGCTTCCTAAATTCAAACATGCACTGGCTGAGAAGATAGGCTCTTCAACTCCTATTATTCTGAATCTGGAATTATTTTCAGATGTAACTATTTAACCCACCAGAACGAATTTCTTAAAATCAGCCTTTTTCACAATCTCTCACAAGTACTTACTGTGCTTACTTGCTTTCTTACAGAAAATTGCAGTTTTATTTAATTTTGAAAGCTAAGATACGTGGATTGAAACCTTAAGGGGATGTTCATAGAGTGGACAATTTAGCTCTAGTCTTACATGAGCTTCTCATTCTCTTTTTTCGTGATCTTCTCACCCACAGACGTTAGATAGAAGTCCTTAGCACTGTAGCTTCATATCTTGATTGCTTATATTTTAAAAAGTCATCCATAATTTTGTTTGTCTGATCTAGCTTAAACTGTGAGAGAATGACTTATGAAAAATTTACAGTGTGGTTAGAGGTGCTCATGGTCCTGTTTGTTTCAAGTGACCTAATGAACACTATGTGTAGACTAGAGCTGCCTGACTAGTACTGTCAGAGGGAGAAATATGTATCTCTCTTCATTCACTCTTCGATCCATTTCCAGAAAACAGGGGTCTCACAAAAGAATCTAAATCAACTCTAAATTTTAAAAATTTTTTACTCCTTGTAAATTTGCCTCAGAGACAAGCCCCATTTCTCTTCAAGGCCAGTTTGAAATCCTGGTGAGTATGTCAAATCCCCTTTGTTATTATTAATGCTCCAACTGTGAGCAAGACAGTCTTTAGATATGTAAAAATACAAGGATATTGTCCAGAGGAGAATTTTTCCGGAAGCATTAACAACCTAATTATCATCGATGATGGTAGGCAGAGGAGAACAGGGAAACTAGAAATAAAGAGCAGAGACACAAACTGGTAGCAGAGAGATGCTTTATGGGCAGATCTGTGAGCTATTCTGTTTGTAGTATATTTCTAGTTTGTTTGTATTATTTTTTCTGCAGAAAGTCAGGTAGCTGATCAAAAACTACAAAGGACAGATAGCTCTGTAGCAGAGGTCAGTAACAGAAAGTTTGCTGAGTTCTGAGCAAGAATTGAAGGGTTTGTCCTGAATAGTCACATGTAACTTTTGTCCTTCAATAGTAATTACAACTTGTCAGAAATTCCAGTTGTTGCTAGATGAAGATAGAAGTTCAGCATTATTTATGGATCTACACTTCTCAAATAAATAGATTTCCCCTAATTTGCAATTCTAAAAATGCATTTAAACCTATTTTTAAATGGCTTCTGTAAACACAGGGCAGAGTTGGTCAGGGAGTTTTTGACAAAATTATTTTTTCTTGAAAGGTGTTGTTTCATTCAAGCTGAATCATAAATGGGGCTGAACAGCTTTTGATGAGGCATTCAGTGAGATTTTTGAATAATAAAATTTTGACCAGTGTTTTGGTACAACAACATTTTGAGAATATGTGTTCCAAATATTTTGTTTTAACCTGAAAATTCCAAACCCCAAAGTCTGCTATGAAGAAGAACCTACATCTTCTGTCCTGCACAGAACTGGTGAGAATACACCACAAAACTCTGCAGATTACTCAGCTGCCTGCAGTTTTTTCAGATGTTTTACTACAGAGTTAAATGATCTGCATTTTAATTGCTTTGTAGGTTAATACATCCAATAACAAACTGCAGTATCCTGTTTAAGGTCTGATGAAGTTCTTGTTGAGAACTGTGCCAAGCAGAGTGAGAATGGAACAAGAAAATGAACATAAATTCCCTGTAGATAATGCCACATTTTCGCCTGGCTTTCTATTGGTTCTCGTGGATTATAAGTAATTTTGGAATGATAGGCATAATTTTCTATTGTTGCAATTTGGTTTTCTTTTTTGTCTTCCTTTCATTTTCCCAAT
Organism: Dicrurus megarhynchus; assembly: GCA_013399195.1. Lineage (NCBI taxonomy): Eukaryota > Metazoa > Chordata > Aves > Passeriformes > Dicruridae > Dicrurus > Dicrurus megarhynchus. The sequence goes on from VXAD01000579.1 coordinate 104,038, forward strand.
GGGAGCTCATATTAGCCAACCTTACCATAGAGCTCAGACAGGTTATGACAATTCAGCTCAGAAAAACACAATTACTGTGTCATTAACAAATCTTACAGTAACATATACCGTACAGAAATGTGGAAAGTTATACAGTTCAAGCATATAATAAATACAATATATTTCACATATAATAAATTAATATAATTGCCAAAAAGCAAAAGCAGTAAAACTGAAGAATGCTATTTACATTTCTGACTATGCATTTTGGGCTTTTATATTAAGATAGAAGTAAAAACAGAGGGAAAAATATGCTTGATGAAGTTCCTTGCTCTGTATTGTTTTGTGTTGCTTTGACTTGTAAATTAAGGCCACAAGTCAGGCAGACTGGTAAGTGCTGCTAGTGGGAATTTTTTTAAACAGTTTCACTAGTAATGATTTTCTAGATCATAGTGGATTGTGTGAAAATGAATTATTTTATTTGCTATGCATGCTCCCTTTCTCATGTTTTATGCTATTTGAATGCTTCCAAACCAGCCACTGCCTGGGCTTTTAGTTCAAACAAAATATAATACTCAAATATTCAACGAGCAAGAGAACCGAGCTCCGGTTTCATGCCTAGAACAAGCTCCCACACACTAAAGCCAAGGGTCAAAGAGTGAGGTGAGAAAATTAATAAACTACTACTGCATTTTTTGTACTAATGAAAGCTTAGTTATATTATGTATTTTTCCAATCATTACCAAATGCATGGGTTGATAATTTAAACATTTAGAGGTCCTATTACACCAGAATAATATAGAAAACAGAAAGGAAAGGAAAATAGAGAAAGGATGAGATTTAGTCTACATTAACTTACGCATCTAAAACGTAAACATCTAAGCCTGAACTATTTTCCCTGAACACTTTATAGTCATTGAGGAGAAATGGGCAGAGACAGATTTGTCTCACGTTCAGATAGTGATGAAAAGACAGGTCACATGAATCAGCTGGTTGCTCACTTCTTGCTATATGGAAAAGCTAAAATGACCATCTCAGAATGAAATGACCAACTTTTAGATGTTTATACTTAGATTAGACTACTCTTACCCTAGCTAGCCAACAGGTTTGTCGAAGGAATAGTTTACAAGGGAATGGCACAGTTCCTTCAGTTGATCTTTTTTCTTTCGAGACTTCTCTTCACTCTAGATACTTTAATTTTATAGTCAACTTAGTAGATGTTTTGGGATTAATTAGTATGTCTGTGAATACCAAGTTAATGTTGTGCACTATCACACGATACCCACTCACAAAGCTGAACTTAGCACACCTGACTTAGCACGCTTGCATTACGCCACTTGTGGCAACTTAGTTTCCGTAAGTGTAGCTGTACAGAGAGGCTTTCAAATGATCTGTGACTGTTTGCTTACCAAAGCGGTCAGAGGAGCAGGGTGACTTCAGTTAGTTAATGAACTGCTCTTACTTAAGTTGCTGTGCCACCCGTGCATTACTATTTGACTAAAGCCCTTCTGTAACCTCTCCTGAAGCCCCAAAGTTATAGACCATTATGCAAAAATTACACTGGGGCAAAGCAAATATTTAAAACTCAAAAATCTGTCACACATGCATTTCCCCATCTTTGCCATAGTCAAACTCCCACCGGACAGTTCACTGGGACAGTAGCATCTCCTGTGTAAGTCTTGTCAGTCTGCAAAAGCTTTCAGAGAAATTTCTCTGTTCTATCACCTCCCATGTTAGAGTTCAGCAAATACATCTCACTATAAAAAACTCCAGAAAGTTCTTCTTTCTGAAAAGGTGCTTTGAAATCTAAAAGCTTGTCTGTATTTTCTAAATGTGTCAGCTTTCTATACACCTTGTCCTTATGTCTTCACAGATTCTACTTCACTAGTACTATTGCAACCCTTACTGCAAATCTCATAATTCATCTTAGTTCTTTTTAAGGAACAGGAAAATTAAACCTTCCATTGGCATTAAAAAGGCTTCACAGGGCAAAACTAATCTTACGTTAAGAAACCTGAATTTGTTTCCTGAAACTTTCATTCTTGCTTGCTGAAAACAAAACTGTTCTGTGAGTGCAATTCAGTCTGTGCTGATTTGCGTGAGAGTGAACAATATCCCCAGCAATGCACAGCAAAACAGCTCACGGCAGCAGGCTGACATGTTATGTGTCTCCAGGCAAAATAAGTCTTATGACAGATCTAAAAGTTCAGTACATAATTCAAGACATTACTGTAAGTATAGTAAATAAGCCATTAAAGGAAATTCCACACTTATCACTTACTTAAACTCTTAATACAGCTTAGCAATTAATACATTCATTCTATTCTATTGCTCAATGGTTATAGCTACAGCACACTTCACTGAAAACAGAATGAGCAGAGATAGCAATCAAGCTGGCCCAATGGGAGCAACTTGATTTTTATTCTTTGTGGCTTTTTGACCCTCAAGAGATTACAGCCTCTTAAGAAGAGAAGGAGCTTCACAACGTCCTTTGGGACAAATCCCAAAGGATTTGATCTTTCACTCAACCAATGGGTCACAGATTAGCACAGTAAGCATTTTCCTGGTTTCTAGGATTTTCAGTTTTATCGATGGCTGAGGCTGTCTTCCCAGGATTGCTTCACTTGTATGGATCAATTTATTCTGAGAAGCCACTCGTTTTTCTGTGCTTAGCTGACAGCTGCAGAACTCTGGGTGAGGCTGGAGGAGTTCCAGCATGCTGTGCTCCACACACCCCTCACACCAGACAGGACTGCACAACTTCCTGAATCACAAGGTGAACCTGAGCATGTTCATTTTAAAGCTTGAAAGGTCCACATTTCCTAAGTGTGAGGCTATTTGTTTAATAATATATTTGGTTTATCTCAGTTTTTGCACATCTTCCAATAGCTGCCTGACGAGTTTCTAAGGGAAATGAAGCCCAGGCTTGTTACAAAGGTTGTGAACTACAAAGAATTATTAACAAGAGTCAACTGAGTCTGGAGCCTATGATTGCCTGACTTTCGTCCTGCAGCATGTTGCTGTGAGACAAATAGTGCTCTGTGGGAGTACAACGAGTGACCTTCTACCTGGGATATGAGGAGGCATGACAGATGCTCAGGTGCCATGTGTTATTTGTGACACGTGGCAGCTCTGACTGCCCTTCACTTGCCAGCAAGATGATGAGATCTAGAAAAACAAGGAGCCTCACAGCTTTTGGGCCTGATGCCAGTTGTAGAGCTGAGTTTGACAGAATAACTCCTTTTCTTTCACCAGCTCATCTCCTGACCCTAATTTTCTTTTACTCTGCTTCTGGAGAAAGCGCAGAGGAGCAGGCATTCCTCCTCTTTCTTTCACATTGCCAAGCCTTTCTAAGGTTCATTTCTCTGGCCATGTATCCTATTTCTCCAACACTTGCCGTAATAACTCACTTTATGCCTGCTCTTCCCTTCTTCAGTTTTGCAGGTCTGTTTAGGCATGCAATGTTTCTTTGTGCTAAGATGATTTTTTCCCAAACCTGGTGGGGGAGGGGTGGTTGTAACCTGCCTTCTATCAGAGGATATTTTCCTCCAAATTTGTCTCAAACTGGCACAACCCTATTCATCATAGCCCCATTAGCAACCTGCAGCTGCAGGGACAGGCATCCGATGCCCCTGTCTTTCCTGGGGGACAAGTGGAAGAGCTACTCAAGCACCAAGCACAGCCCCAGGAACGTGCATAGGAGGCTCAGAGCCCTGGACCAGTGTGAGGCACATTTTCTTTCTTTCTTTCCTTAGAGGCTAATAATAACTTTGCTTGTATGAGGGAGGCCAGAAAACAGAAGCAGCCTGGAAAAGCTTCAAATTGCTGCTGCCACTGGGTAAGTGGGAGAGGATATGGAGAAAAAAGGGAGCTCTTAAACCTAGGCTCTGGCACTGCCAATGTCAGATCTCCTTGTCTCACTCAACAGGATTGCTAAACATAGTTTAAAAAGTTGTTTCTTTTTTTCTTAGGTGTTGAGTAGGAAATTCAACTGAATTAAATCCACCCCATCTTATTGATTATTGTTCATTACACCATCACTGTGTGTTCCATCCACCCACCAGATTCCTCAATCCTTTTCCATTTTTTTTTTAGAGAACTTTGTTAGTTGCATTTAGACCTCAGCAAATGTTTTATTTTTGCAAAAGTACATGTGACTAAAGCCAGCATCTGCAGTACAGGTATTTACAGATGTTGCTGTAGTGGCCTAGAGTACCCTGGTCCTGGAAAACCCTCTGAGAAACCTCTTACATGTTTTTATAGAAGAAATAAACTTTTTCTTGTATACATAAATCAAATTCAAATATAAACCACTGAGAGCTTTGTTGGCCTTGAACTAATACATCCAGGGTTCATACACTCCAGTACTATATAAATAAGAACAAGATTTGAATGTCCTATTTTGACTGCAATGGCCTTCAAACATGCAAGCAGTACTTGTGAAGAATGTGCCTGACATTTAAGTCTGTTAAGATTCCTGGATAAAGCTTTCCTTTATTTTCTTTTCCCAAATTCTGCTCCTCATCAACTTTTAGATGCAGTTTTCTCTTTTTTTCCCCATTATTTTCTGAGGATGCAGAATAGAGTTTGTGACATGCTGTGGAGCTTTGGTGCAATGTATCATTGTTCAAATCTATAGAAAGCAAAGCAACATTAAATGAATGTTCATGTTGGAATTTAGTGCAATTAAAAAGAAGCAATAAGTAAGGAGAAAATAATGCAAAAATGTGTTTTACTTAGGAAGATATGGCAATATAATTTCTGGGGGAGGGGGAAGCTTCTAGCTAAAAGAAAAAGAAGGATAGCAACTCCTGGTTGATGGGTAATCCGTACGGTCTTTGCTGAGACAAACCATACATCTGTTTAATAGGAGGGAGGCACCACGCAAAAGCGGTAGGTTAGTTCATAGTTATGCATGCTTGATTTACTACAGGTCACAGATCACGCTGTGTGCAGGAACATGTCCTTGAAAGGGCAAATAAATTCAGTAAGTTTTCTGATTTTACTCCTGCGTAGCAAACTATTAGCTGGAGTGAGAGATTTTGAGTGCATCTGTACTTCCTTAGGGAGAAATCTGAATTCCATTTTAATGGCTTCAAGGTGATCAATAGAGGAGGTAGAAATGAAGGCTTTCAATGTCTGGTTTTGATATACTGGCATGTTTAAGAAAAAAAATCTAAATCATAGTGGAGTTTTATTTTTTCACATAAAATATGAATCACTTGAGGATGATACTTAGAACTTAAAATTCACTAGAAGTCAGAAATGTCTGCTCACTTATAATATGAAAATTACCATTTTTCACCAATACATTTAGATTTCTGAACAAATAAAAAGTAGCCTTTATAGTACAATTCCAAACATACAATGGAAGAAACTATGAAAAATTGTGATGGTCTTCCATGCTGTGAGAGCAGGGCAAGCACAGTATTCAAATAGTGGTTAAAACCCTTTCCAGACCACTAGTTTTTCAGGTAAGTCTCTTCACACACCTAGAAATGTAAAACTAGGTTGGAAATTCCACTAAGTAGCAAGCACTGAAAAGTACTCACCCTGACACCTCAAATCTGAATGACCTTTGAGGAAATATAGGCCACCCCTGGGATTCAGGAAATTACAGTGATTAAACCATTGTGTTTATTGACTTTCATTTGGGTTTTGCTCATCCTGGGTGTGCTGCTTTCAGTCAGGGTAACTTGGGGGCACACCATATTTGGGTTCAGAAGAGGAAACACTTGTCTATAGTGCACATTAAATAAAAGCACTACAGGAGAACTGTGTTAACCAATTGCAAGTCTGGAGTACTCTCCGTCTGAGCTAAACTGAAAGCTAATGCACAGGCAGAGTAGGCTAAATCATATATACCTTCTACCTGGCATATCCTGCAATTTCTACAGGGGAAGTACAGGGGAAAGCACATGGTGTGACTCTTGGGGTGTCCTGCGTGTGGCCAGGAGTTGGACTAGATGATCCTGGTGGGTCCCTTCCAACTCGGCATATTCTCTGATTCTGTGGTTTCGTTGCCTATATTAAGAACATATGTGACAAGTTCACATATTTATCTTTGAAGGGGATATCAGGTCATGCTCAATGTCACTTGGCAGGAAGTGTTCTGTGGGAGCACATTGTTTTTTTCTGGTTGGAAGATGACTGTTGTTGTGAGGTCTTTTACTTCATATATGTGGTCTGGGCTTAACTGACGCTTCAGTGAAGAGTTTCTTCAGCAATTGCTTTGTTTCCTCTTTGTGAAATGAGGATCTCTCACTTCTGTTAGCCTGAACTATTGAGAATGGAAAACAAGATTTTTCCCCTAAGTATACAAAAAACCCCTAGAACTGAACTGCTGCCCATGTCAGCACATACATAACATAACATAACATAACATAACATAACATAAATCATAACATACATACACATACATATGTATACATAACAACAATGGTTTTGTTTACTATGTGCTGCCTCCTCTCAATAGATTTTCCTGAAGACAGAGGGTAGTACACCCTAGTATGTATTTAGGCTGTTTCAAATGATCTGCAAATGGGGTGAAGCAGGTGGAAAAAAAAAAAATAGTCATTGACTTGTTAACAATCACCTTTAACTTTGACCCTGAAACCGTAAGCATAGATCCTGTGCCCAGAGTACAGTGTGGCTGGGCTCCCAGCACTCCACCACGGTGCCTTTTTGGCACGTGACTGATCTCAATCACCTTTTGTGTGAAAGCTCAGAACAGCAGCAAATATATAGCACATATTTATGTTATATTTCATCCCTATTCTTTTTTTTTTTTGCTAGAACATATGTTCACTGCTGGCCAAAGCCCCAAAGGGCTCAAGAAAAGCAGACATAACTTTTGAAGATTTTCTAGATGCAAATTCTTGTTAGGGGGTAATTGTCATTGCTGAAATTTAGCTTATTATGCCAAGCACCAAATGGTACGAGTGAAATGGATATAAAAAGGAATAAAATTAAGTACCTATTATATTTGCTAATATGCATAGGCACTCAAAATAGGCTAAGAACAATTAATCTAGGGTTTTAATATTCTGTGGTGAAGATTCTGTCTCAGTTCACTGTACTGAATTCAATACAGGTTTCCTGTGTAACAGTATAACTGAGAGAATAATCTGACCTGTTTTGTCTGATTTTTGGGACAGTGTTTATAGCCTTGAAGTCCTCAGAACACAAATATGCTCAGATTTAGATAAAAGAGCACCAGCTTAATCCATTCATCAATCAAGATTGTTTAACATATCCTTCTGTCAATTTTTTTAATTATTCTTTTACTTGGCATTGTCAGATGTTTTCAAGATGTCTGTGAAGTTAGGAAAGTCACTCTGTGTGCTTGTCATCCTTCTCCAAGCTACTGGATCATCTGCTGTGGAAGAAAAAAATTAAATATAAAAGCTGAAGGATTTTCAAAATAGAGAGATGCATAATGTATTTGAATCATATCTTTTAGATTATTTGTGGGATCGGAGCCAGGTTGTGGTTATGTATATTTAAATTTCAAGTGAGAAAAGACAATATGTATTTCTCTTTATATCAGTTTCCTCATTAACAATTAATAAAGGGTAGTTAACAAAAAGAGAAAGAAGCAAAACTGCGTGGAAAATACCTGAGGTTTTCTATGCAATTCTTACCACTCCTTTTATAAGTTTATAACTTAAATCAAAACATCATCTGGTTTAGAGTTCAATAGAAGAGAATAAAAGGATTGTTTTAGTCTTGTCTTTTGTTTTCACCACCCAGGGTTGTTCCATAGAATAGAACATAGAACAATGAAAGGAAAGATGTGCATAACCACGCCTCTTTTTCTTTTTTTTTCCCTTTTCTCCTGGGGATGTGGGAAGAGGAGGATGCTTCTCCTTTTCTTAGAAGAGAAAGTGACATTATGGAAAATAAGGAAGAAAAACCCTACTGTACCCATAGTAGATTCCTCATTCAAGAGACAGGAAGCTGCGACTCTGCCTGTCTCTTAGTGGTCTTTGTTTCTCTTGATCACCTGATTTACCCACAGTAAATGCTTTTGTTAGGTACTACCAGTGATTCACATGATTAAACTTTTTTTTTTCACTTCCACAACACAAAACATCATCTTCTGACTAATTAATCATGTTTGCCTACTTGGCAAATGAATCTGGGTTAAGGTGTAAATTTGAAATAGCTCTCTGACTTTTAATGTTTAGTGTCTGTTTCATAACAACTAAGTAGTTCCCCTGAGACAAATAGATAATAGGCTTGTTTAAAGTATTGTCCCTAAGTTTTTACTCACTATAAATCTGATTTCAACGATAGTTATCCACTTCTTTAGGAATCTGACATTTTGGTGGCTAGGATACAATATATGTTATATATTCCATAACATGAAGAATACTAGCAGTATATGAACCTTTAGGTAGGATTTAGCCCTCAAATGAAGACACCAAAATAGAATTGTACAGGCATTAAATATGTGTCTAAACTGGCCATGTAAATAACTGAGATTTGTTCACTACTGTCTATGAAAAATTAAGACTGATAAACCAAACTTAGATGTCCAGGTGTCGTCTCTCATGTCTAGATACCTAAGTGCAGTTTTCCTTTGTGATTTGAATTCTGTGCTTGCAGTGGGATTCAGCTACCAGAGCATGAATGTTTGGTGTTTTAGTTCACTGATGGGACAAAGCTGGGAGGAGTGCCTGATTGCCCAGAGTGCTGTGCAGCCCTTCAGATGGGCTCAGCAGTTTGGAGAGATGGGCAGAGAAGAACTGTCTGAAATTCAGGAAAGGCAAGTGTGGGAACTAATAACCCCACACCCCAATAGAGGCTGGGGGTGACCTGGTGGAAAGAAACCCTGTGGAGAAGGCCCTGGTGGTCCTGGTGGACACCAAGCTGTCCAAGAGCCAGCAGTGTGTCCCGGTGGCCAAGAAGGCCAATGGTGTCCTGGGCTGCATTAGGAGGAGCAGCGCCAGCAGGCTGAGGGAGGTGACCCTGCCCTTCTACTCAGCTTTAGTAAGACTGCACCTGGAGTGCTGTGTCCAGTTCTGGGCTCCTCAGGACAAGAGAGACACAGAGCTCCTGAGGACGGTCCAGGGGAGGACAGCAAAGATGATTAAGGGACTGGAGCATCTCTCTCATGAGGAAAGGCTGAGGAATCTGGGCCTGTTCTGCCTTGAAAACAGACTGAGACATGACCTCATGAGTGTCATCAGCATCTGCAGGGAGGTGTCACAGGATGGACCAGGCCCTTCTTATTGCTGCCAGGCAATAGAACAAGAGGCAACAGCCAGAAACTGATGCATGGGAAGTTCCACCTGAACAGGCAGAAGAACATAGTTACTGTGTGGGTGACTGAGCACTGGAACAGATTACCCAGGGAGATTATGAAGTCTCCCTCACTGGAGATATTCAAGAACTGTCTGAATGCAGTCCTGTACGATGTGTTCTGGGATGACCCTGCTTGAGCGGGCAGGTTGGACCAGATGACCCACAGTGGTCTCTTCCAACTTGATCCATTCTGTGATTCTACGACTCTGTGATTCTGTGTTGCTGCTCTTGTGTCAGGCTGTCCTTTTTAGAAGACTGTCTATCATAGTTCCTCTCCCACCTCCAGCCCTCACTATCTAAATGCTGAAGTCTCAGATTGCATATGACAATATTTTGAGGCAACTGAATTAAGCCTTTCACAGACTGGAGTTAGTAACACTTGTGCAAAATTTGGAATTTATCAAGATAAAAATTAGTGTATGCATGCTGGTATAAAAGGATCTCAGTTCTAAAAGAATTTTAGAAGTTTTGCTCCATATTATAGCAATGGCTTATATATATGAAGCTGGGACTATCTCCAAGCTATGGGGTTAGACAAAACTGCTCAGGGTGATAGTTCTGCCAGCCTTGTGTAACCAACCCATCTGTGGCCCAATTGAATTCTGCACTGAGGTTTAGGATTTGTTCAGCCCCTGTCTCCCTCACACAGACATGTTGTTGCTAGCTTGGGACAGCTGAAACTGACACAACGATCACAGTAATCTGTTTTGATTTGTATTTAAATTTTTCATAGCTCTGTTTATCATTTTATCACTACTTTTCAGACATATTATATGTTACTGTGCAAAATCACTGTTTTGGTTTTTGTTTTGTTTTGCTTTGCTTTGTTTTGTTTTGTTCTTTTCCCAGACACTTATCTGCTGCTTTCTTAGAATACAGTGTTTAGTCTCCCACAGGCATTTAGTCTTTAATGACACTATGAGCAAAGCATAACTGTATAGAATCCAGTATACAATAGTTCAACTGAAAATAGCTGTCATACGCTGAAGATATGGCTGGCTAGGGCAGTGTCCATCTGCTGGCCCTCGTTCGTTTTCTGATGGTCACCAGAGGTCAGTTCAACAATGCCCCCATTGATCCCTTTCTATCCATTAAACTTTCACTACTATAAAGAACAAAACTCCAAACATACACACAAAAGAGAGAAGGAAGAATGTGCTCATTGTGGTTCAACCGGAATTCACAAGTAGAAAAAAGATCCTCTCTACTGGCTGTTTCCTCCTGCAACTTGACTTCCGAAATAGGGCTATCTTTTTGTACACGACACAAAAACAAAAATGCAAAAAAATCCCACCAGAAAGCATGTGACTTCCAGAATTGCCTGTAGCTTTCCTGGCACTGGGTTGAGAAATATTTCTTCATCTCATGTTGCATAATCATCCTTGACGCATTGTTTGTTCCAGCTCAGTGCTGTTTTCATCAGATAGGAACCACAAATCTACTGGAATATGAGGAGTGTCCCCCAATGGTGTATGGGGGATTTTTGTGGCTTCATTTTTTTTAAAGTTTCATAATTATGGAAGGTATTTAAAAATATGTGCTGGAGCAGATAATTTTTGAAACCATAATTCTTGTTAGCTAATGTTCTTCACAGTGCACATTTCCTGTCTTTTTCCAGTAAGCACACTGATTACGGCACACTAAGATCTCATTTGAATGAATGAATGGATGAATGAATGAAAGGAAGAACCAGTAAAGGAAAGAAGGAATGTATATCTGACATAACAGACTTCTAGGACAAATTTGATTCACTTTAATAAAGTTGTACCAGGGAATAATTCATCCTATAATGTTTCAATAACACACTCTAAGGGATTTACTCCAAACCCCATGAAGTTATTATAAGTTCTTCATTGGTGTCAGTGGGTCTGGATCAAGTTTCAGAAGGATTAAATGGCTGCTTATAACTTCTTTCTTATTGGCAAAGTAAATAATTTTATGCAGGTAAACCACTTCACTGGATGATCATTCCTTGAACCTTGGTATCTGTCATTGCTCTCTTTTCTGTCCTCTGTGAAAGAATCTCTGTCCAACATTCAGCATATAGTCTTACTTCAAACCCAGACTGCAGTCATGATTGCTCCAAATTTAATATAGAAATCCTCCTCTTGCACACACTCAAGGAGCCTTGAGATATTCTTCACATTCTTTCATTTAATATTCTAATGGTTGATTTCTGCATCTTCCTTGTCACTGTATCAAAAGCTCTACTTAGCATTCCAGTGCATACATTTTGCTCCTTCCGTGGAAAGACTTATGCTGGACACTATTACATACCTAGCATAGCAGCTGATCACAGTGCTTCAAAAGAACATGAAAAGCCAAGTTGTACCTGACTCATAGCCTGATCACTGGTTGTGCTCTTGTTTCAGTGTGGAGAGAAGTAAATTGCCTCAATTTACAAATTATCACAGGTTGCTCCCTCAAGTTCAAATGTAAGAATGTATTTAGTGAAGCCCATGGGATGTGTATCTTGGCCCCGATACTTGATATTTTCACTAAAAAATCCTGAATGATAGAAAAAATAATAAGTTTCTGAGGACAGAACGCATTTCTGAAGATAGAACCAGCATTCAAAATAATTTTGATTAATTGAAGAAATGATGTGGAGAAAAAAATGTCATCCCTGTAAGAACAAGACCAAAATCACACCATTGGAAGGAATGATCTATATAAGGCAGGAAGTGGTACATAAGTGTAACTTTATGAAAGGTGGTAAAAATTGTGGTGAGTTACTTTAAAGTCTGTGTGTCCACACTACAAATTTCACGTGTGTTTTTACCAAACGCAATGTTTTTAAATTTCAACAAGGGAACTTAATTTAAAATATCAAGAAGAGGTTCCTGACAATAAAATAGTAAAATACTGAAGTGAATTGTGTGGGATGATCATGAAATCTCCAGTTTTGAAGGTCTTTCAGGATAAATTAAGTCAGGTGTCAGGAGTACGACAGGCGGAAGTGATCCTTTCTTGGGCAGGGAGACTGACTGAGTGATCTTCTGAGGTGTTTTCTAGCTCAATTACATCCGTCATGTCTTGGACTATTCTGGCATTGCTTGAGCTGCTGAATCTAAGGCTTCAGCTTCTTCTTCTTGCTGTCCAGTCATGCTCCAGGTACCAGAGTGAGACAGGTAGAAGAATTCTTCAAAACGGGATATTCAGACCTCCAATTTCTGAAGGAGGAACATAAATGAGTAAAGAAATTTCGAAGACATGCTTAAAAATATTATTAATGTTTACATAAATAGTTAGCAATAGAACACATAAGGGCAGAATATGTTTGCCTGATGCAAACCCACTGCAGTAAGGAAAATATGATTACCAGTCTGTGTAAATGTTACCTCTGTGGAGTACTCTATTGCATATTATCTATTATTGGTTTTTTACAGCAAAAGCCTTGTGTTGGCTTAGGCAACTGTGCACAATACTGCATTATTCCTACCACTAGCAAGGAGTCACACATGTTACCCTTTTCTAAGAGGAGGAGAGCACATATGTGTTCTCTGAACTGTGTGTTATCTAGAACAATGCACAGGGAAACAATAATAATACTTTCAACACTATTATTTTCTAAGCAGGCATGCAAAATTATTATTAATTACAGGCTGGTTCTGATTTACACACACTGGATACCTGAGCAATATGTTGTTAGAGCAAAAATTCATTTCCAAACCCTATTAAAATTATATAACAAGGTCATTTTTACATAAAAACGTGAATTAAAGAAATGTAAGCAAATAAATGTAGTGTATACCAGGGTGAGAGAGGAATAGTGATAATCTTGGCTGGATTTTAAGCTGGGCTTCAGCTGTTTAATCATGTTGATGAATTTAGATGCTAGAAAATTGATTGCAGTGACTATTAGCCAAGCTTCTCCAATTTGCAATCTCTGTTCTGGTCTTGGCGAGTACACACTGATCGTAAGGCTACGTCAGTGTTGTCCCTGCTACCCATGGGGTGCAGTTACAAGTGTCAAACATGTAAATTAGAATAATTGTATACCTTGATGTTCAGTTTCTATAAGCCTTTATGTTCACTTCTTTTATTGTACCAGTGCAGAACTGCACAGCACAGAGAGACACAGAGCAGAGGTTACAAAGAAAAATGAACTAAAGGTTCACTGTTCTTATTTCTAAACTTTATCTTCACTGAACACAAAGACTAGGTTGCTTGTACTGCAAGCAGGTGTCCATCATGCTGTCCTTCACTTCTTTGAGAAGGAGGTCTATATGAAGTCCAAGGCAACAATTCTCCTGGTCAACAGATCCCCTTTTCCTCTGGGAAGAGTCATGTGCAGCCTTCAAGCAGAGTCAGAAAATCAAGCCAGCTCTCTGATATTAGAACATACTGAAGGGGAGGCCTGAGAAGCGGGCCAATTTTATTTGCTCAGCTGACAACGATAGGAGTTGCTGTTAAAAGGAGCCATTGGATGATATAAAAAGGTTCTCTACATTCCCTGCCAAATCCTCCTATCAGGCTTCCATGAGTTCATATCAGGTCACTATGAGATTCTTTTCATCTCATAACACTGAACTCATTAGTTTCCATGACTGATTTGAAACAGTAGCATGTATGGAAAAACCCCTAAATTTAGATGTATGACTAATCTGCTTTTGTTTTCCCTTTCCTGGATCCTCTTTCACATACAAAGTGGAATTTCAGCTTCACTACAAAACATCATTTTGCTTGTTATATTTCCAGAACATTGGCCTTATATCTGGTGTTCTTTGTTCATACTGACACTAATTGATAGTAGCAGGGCTGTGACACTGCAGTAAGTTTTCCCACAGTACAGGCAAAAGCACTGCAGGTTAGGCTGCGGGCCAAGGCAGTTAATGCTTCCCTTTGCATTCTTTTCAGCTCCCCAGAGAAGAGCTAGTTTACGGACACCTGGCATTTAAAGGTCCAGGATATTATTGTCTCTGTTGTTGCTCTTAAAACACTTACCTAGAAACAGCGTCACTGCACAAGCATATTTCAGAAGCTGTAACGTATGAAGGAAAAAGGATCTGAAAGGCTTCAGCTACACAATTTGTGATTAAAGCTTTAAGCTAATTTAATTAAAACTATATTTGGCCATTTAAAAAAAATAAACAGCAAATGTGCTGCTTGACCTAGGACTGATAAATAAATAATAATGAGATGAACAGAGAATGTTTTTCTGCATGCAGATATTAACTCTGTGCAATATCAGCTGAATGTACAAAAAACTTATTTTTCTGCCTTTTACTGCCCCACCTGTGCTGCAGTTCCAAGACAAAGGGAAGTGAGAATAAATGGCTACCTGGATCATACAGCTGTTAATGAACTTGATATGCCCCATTTCACATAACTGAGCTTGTTTATTAGTCACTGCCCTGGTATCTGCGTATACAGATCTGTGTGAGTGTCCTCAGAGTAACTAATAGAAAAAGAGTCTCAACGCATAAACATTAAGTCATGTGATGCCTTTTTATTTTTGTTTTCCCATCCCTTAGATCAAAATTTGTGGATATAAAATTTGACCTACTTCTTTTCTGCCTGACCTGAAACAGCTTTTACATGCACAAAACAGACTATTTTCTCCCAGACAATCAAATTTTGGATAAGTTCCCAAACACAAATAAAGAGACTCCCTTGAGTATAACATAAATATTGACATAACAGAATAAATCAGAGGAAAAGGGGATCCATATTCAATGATCAGTCTTCTAATAATCCTAAACCACACCACTCCCAGAAAGGACAAAGTGTTTATTAAATAGAGCAGAGAATTGAAAAATCAGTTCCAGATTCTATATCTGATCAGTGGGAAAAGTAATTTTCCTCTTTCATGGCTTTTAGACCCAAGGTTGTCCTGTTTCAACACCAACGTGCAAGAATCAGGGCAAGACAGAAATGCAAATAATAAAAGACATGGAAATGATCAGAGATAAAACTGAGGGCAAAAATAAAAATAATTTAAAAAAACATTCCCCTTCTCACTCTGGAAGACTTTTGCTTTCTGCAAACATCTGTGTTTGACTTTTAAAATCCTTGGGAGCCAAGGGTTCTTTTCTGTATACGTACGGACTGCCCCAGCTGGAGCAGCTTGGTCTCTAATGCTGGGATATAGCTAGCAGTCATCACTTCCGAAATTTTTAGGGAGGGGTGGAGGAGTGTCAGCCCAGTGAGTGGGCTTCAAACATATCCATATTAAGACCCTCAGAAAATGTATCCTTAAGCAACATTTCTTTGAAACAGTGGGTGTTGGGACGGTCCCCTCCAACACATACGTGTGCTCATGCATATGCACATGGGGATAGTCTCCCTATTTCTCTTTTCTAAAAGTCTGCCAAGCGATTGGAGATCTGTCAGCAGATGTAGGGCAAATTCTTTCCTCAGGCAGGCAGGGAGCTAGTTGTGCAGTTCTGCATTCTACCCAGGGTTGTTCACTGTAAGATATGTGAGCCCAGAGGGACAGGCACCCCAGGCACCCTTTCTCCATGGCAGACACTTAGATATGGCCAGCCTTGCACTCTCCACCCTCACAAAGCCCTGCACTCCCACTTGACAGTTGAAGACCATCCTCCCTCTGCTTTTGTTCATGACTGAGATTGTCCTGAGAGAAAGGAAATGTAGGAAGACCTTGAATACTAATCTGAGCTCATAATGTCACACAGAACAAACTCATGCAAAGCACTGCTAGTAATCCTCCCTGCCTGCCTATTAGCATAGCCTGGCTCAACTTCTGTGTAGCATAGACCACATTTGCCCACATCCTCAGTCTCAGGCTATATATAGGCACTGCTCTGATGGGTTGCACCACGACTTCCCCATTTATTCAGGCAATTCCAGTGAGAAATAAGTGAACTTCAAAAGAAAAGATTCCGTAAAGGGCTTTAGGAATACCACTGTTGGACAAAGAGTTATGCAGAACCACGTGGTCTGTTACATGGACATGATCAGTCTGTGCAAGTTGGTCTTAGAGACAAATAGCAGTCCCATGCTCTGCTTTGCTTTATGGTCTAGACCTGGTCAATGTCTCCCAGTTGTGACTGAGTGCTCCCACTCTAAAACTGTCCTTTGAAAAAAGCACTGTGTCCACCTATAAAGGTATACATTTTCTTGAGAACAATCCCTGCCCAGTTCTTTGAAACTGTCCTCATGCCTACTCTCTAGAAAGGGTGTGAAAGGAAGAGAGTCATGAGTTCCTGCATCTCTAAATGAGGAGCTCAGTTTCAGGGGAGGGATCAGCTTTCTCTGTTTGACAGCTGTAAGCAAATTCCACCTTTGAGTGAACGTCATTCTGAGGTGCCTACCTTGACTTCTGCATTCAGTCCAGAACATTGGTGCCCTTAACTGGGACGGGGTCACCTTCTTGACCTGACTCCTAAAATACTAGCTGCCTTAGCATCCAAGGTCAGTGCAATCAGGCCTTTCATTGGGTTTAAACTTGCAGAGAACACTATGAAGTGGTCACTAGGAACAGCAGGAAGAAACATTATGGCAGTAATGCAGCTCTGTGCTGGCTTTAGTTTCACCTGGCTTCATGCTGCTCTGTGCATTGCTGACAGCCCACAGCCCCTTAGAAGCGGGTGTGCAGATGGCAGCCTGGCAGAAGACAATGGGGGAGTTCCCCCCACCTGCAAGTCGAAACCCCAGGACATCATGTGTATTGGTGGAAAGAGGCAACGTGTGTTGGTGAACTGTACCTCTTCCAACTGGAGTTTGCCCTTTGGTAAAGAAATCTACAGCATCACAATGAATGCATTTTTCCAGGTCCTGTGAGCAGTCAGAGTGATTTTTTTTTTCTCTTATAGTGAGGATTATTGTCATCTGAAAATATACTCTTAATTTTATTTGGGGATTTTGTTTGGTTCTGTTTTTATGTGTCTTTTCCTTATCTCCTTTACTGACACTACTTCCTCCTCATAGTTTGTTACTGATTTATTTATACTATTCCAGGCTTTGGGAAATGCTTAGGGTGGTTAGGTAAAACATCACAGAATTCCCATGGGTCATGTGTCTGCTAGGTATGTATGATCCCACCTCCTCTTGGTGCCTTGGTACTGGATTATGGCAGTACCATCGGGCAGCTGTCCCTCCACCCTGCTGCGGGGTCTGCTCATCCATGAAAGAGATACACTGGAGATATGAGAGTGAGGAGGAGGCTCTACACCCTACTTACTCAAGGACAGAGTTGAGACTGCAAACTAGTGAATTTATCCACTGTATTCAGAGTCATCATCTACCTGATCCATGTGAAAGTCTGAGGGAGAGTGTTTTTGTTTTAGGAAAAGGAGGAGTACTGTCAAGTTCAGAATCTGGCCTTTTTTACTATGTGTGTTGATAAGCAGGTGTAGACAGGAGCTCTTCTGTCTTCATGATCATCTGCACTTTCTGAAAACTTCTGTAATAGTTGAATCTCCTGCAAAATTTTTAACCTTCAGCAAAAGACTCAAAAATAAAAGACTAAATTCACCAACACCTTGGTGCTATTTGAAGTATGATGGTCTTTCCTGGACACAGGGAGTCATTGCCGTCATCACTTCTCAGGAAAGCAGGTTGGAAAGCTATACACATATGTGCACAAATTCAGGAAAAATATCACATTATGAAAGATACAACCATCCTTCACATTTTTTGGACATACTGGGATTTTTGGTATGTTTAATAGTTTTTTAAGACTCTGCTTTGTTCCAAACTAGCTGCTGATGACAGGGTTTGAAGACATCATATTTTACTGAGCTAACATAAAGAAAGCATGACCAAAAAAAGAAAAATGACAAGATCTTTGCTACTGCACAATTTTATTTTTTTTTCAATTTGAAAGAAAACACTGTCATGGCAAAAAGAAACTGAGGACAACAAAATGGGATAAAACCTGAAAATTCAGGAATAAAATGAGCTCTTACATATTTGTATTTGCCTTAAAGGCATTTTAATTTTGCAGAAAGATTACTCCATTCTCAATCCAATGCAGCAAAATATTTATTAGTGGCTAATAACCAGGGGCACGAAGCGTCTAAGGATTTTTAAATACTTGGCATAATGTTTTTCAGACTTTTAAATTTACATCTAAGTAATACATTCTAAAGTAGATCAACGTTTTTTAGAAGTATTTGTTAACATTTGCTAAACAATTTTGCCTTAAAAAAATGTTCTTTTTCTTTTAAATCTGGAATGCATTGTTTCGATGTTTTTTGTGAGATACACTTCTAGTTTTCTATTTGGAAACGTTAATTTGAAGACTGAGGCATCGAACAAGAAGATTAAAAAAGAAGAAATATAAAAATTTTAATTGACCAGGCACCACTCTCATAGTGCTATTATCAGTTATACTTTAAGGAGAGGTTCTGCAGGGTAAGGGACTAAGCTTCAGGTGGGACCCCTTTTCCAGTCAATCTTGTTGCCAAAGGGCTGCAGTAGAGAAAAGCAAGAAATGGAGGTTTTTAAATCATTATTATTTTGACCTAAGAACACTTTTAATCCATTTCTGCAAGCAAGATTAAAAAAATGTATTTAACAATTCGTTCTTGTTTGCTACCAAAAATGGCAAGTGCATTTGATTACAGTTTTTTCCATCAATACTCAGATTCAAAGCAGCAGAAAAGAAAAAAAAAAGATAAATTATGAATCAGGAGAGTAAGTTTTGTTTGCACCAAAGGATCCACAAAATAAGTTTCCTCTTTGCAGCTATAAACTTCAAGAAAGAGATAAGTAAATGCATCAATGTACCATTTATCTTATGTCTGAAATGAAAATTAGGTTTAATAGGAAAAACAAACCTACATCTTCTGCTTAGGAAGTAAAAAACAATCCATTATACCATAATGTTATTTGTTTGAGGATTATGAAGCAGTATAATTCTTTAACAAGATCATGCCGTGTGCTGTTGATGTGGAGAACATTGCTAATTCCATTTCATCTGCTCTCCCACACAACATAACTTGTGACGAAGTATTGTGTTGGTTTTTTTCTGGAGAAGTCACTTGTTGCTATAAGTGACTTTAACCCCTTCAACTAATAAAAGACAGAAAATACTTATGAACCTGTGCCACCTTCTTATGAATAGAGACCGGTGCCAATAATACATATCCTCATCCACAGAAATCTTGTGTGATCTCATTAATTATATTTTCATTCCATCAGGGATTGAGGCCAAAGAAAGCAAGAAATTAATTTTTGCCATCAAAATGCAACAGGAAAAAGGAGCCTGTTGACCCCGATGTAGTCATTACATGTCCCACCTCTGGAAAATACTACAAACAGCTCTTAGCACAAACATCTTTGCCCTCCCGTAGTGTCAACAAGAACCATTATCAACCATAAACTGTGTACTATTTTTTGAATATGTTTAATGTTAATGCTGGAGGGAAATTCATATAAGCTGTGCTGGCAGGAGGGCACTAAAATGTGTGTAGGAGATCTAATGGCATGCATAATGCAAGCAGCTGTATGTCAACATGCTGTTTCATAATGCTTCTTTAGGTCTGCTCATGCTCCTGTCAGGTTTTTGTACAACAGGACTTTTCGGACAGATTTGTATTGCTACTTTTACTTCCTTGATGCCTGAGGGGGATTTACATCTAAATCCCAAAATTGAAGGTAAATATTGCATGCACATTGCGTTTCTAATATGCAAAACTGATAAGCACATAGCACATCAATCCTAAAATGCCATGAAGTCAGGTAAGAAGTTGAGAGTCAGAACTCCCAGAAAAATAGTTTAAACTGGAAGGGTTTCTTCCAGCCTTGGAAAAGTCAGGCAAATGCCACAGAAGTTTAATGTATGTTCATGAAGACAGACTTGTAGAAACTCCTATTAAAGGGCTGCTGTCCATTCCAGAGTCAGGTGGCAAATACCTTTCTGTGGTTCTTTTGACATCAGATTACACATTCTGCAAGTCTTAAAGATAGGTCCTGCTCCAGTACAGCTGCTGACTCAGACTGCAGGGAGATAGGGTTTCTGTTTACAGAATCAACGTGGAGCTGATGGGACGACCCAGTGACATACTGGAGTTCATCTGGGGCTTGAAGTGACATTGCATGTGCTACACTGCCAGGCTGCAGATCTTATAAATAGAAATGCTGTGAAGCAGATGGTTCACTTCCACCACAGACACCATTTTGATAGGCACAACTGAGAAGTAGCTCCTGATGATATGCACATGTATGCATATATGCACACTCTGTGCGTGTGTGAGCGTTAGCTAGCAAGTGTACCTTGGATACAGGCTACGATACAGCGCTTATGCCTTCATGGCTTCCTGAGGTCTTTGTTTCTTTTTTTTTTTAAGACAGAACATATCTTTATGAACAGTTTTATATTTCAGCAATACACATCTTGCAAAATTTGCACCACTGCTCTCTCACCTACACGTTAGCCACTTGTGAAAATCCCTTTTCTCATCACCTCAGTACAGAGGAGCAGACCATGAGCTTTGGAACAAGCCTCAAAGAAAATTCAAGGAGGTGTGGTTGGTAAGGGATAACTAAGAGGTCCTAGGAGATGTAGGCTTCCCCCATCCTCTATCATAAATTCAAGCTGGGGAGGGTCTTATACGTTTTTCTTGAGGTGCCATACTCCTTTTCCTCATCCTACTCCTCACCTCAACTGCTGGTTCATCCATGTCAGTCCCTTCTCACAGCACCTTATGGGAGTTTGCTGGGGAGGCAAGATGGGGAAGGAGCACTAGGGAAAGGTTTGAGACTTGTTGGCTTGTGACAGATCGTGAACAGAAGAATTGATTGTGTGGCTCTCCCAGTCCAAGCCTGCTTTGTCCTACTAAAGCAGCAACAAATGACACAAAGCATTAATGTAAAGTATGTTCATTAAAAAGCTGGACTATAGGAGCTTCCTTAGATGGTTTTGCCTTGTAATTCAATGCAGCAATAGTAGAAAAATCACTTAGTACTGAAAATCTGGGTAAAGAACCAAATTCTCTGAGTGTTGGCTTAGCCATATATGTCTACTCCTTGGACCAAAAATGGAGAAAAGGTAATTAATTAATAATAAATTTTATAATTTAAATGGATCTCCTTAAAAAATATTGGAAGCTAAAAACTAAATTCAATACTAAAAAGCCATAATTTAGAAATCATTTCACAAAAAGAAATTTTGAAAATGCTTCAATATGGGTCATTTGACCTAAGCATGAATCAAAAACATTTTACTTAATGCTTTTGTGGGGTTTTTTACCTTTTAAGTTTAAAATAACAATCATGAAAAAGAGCTAAAAGAGACATAGAATATAAAAAATTTTTTTCTGTTTTTTTTTTTTACTTCAAGATCAAATTTCATGATCATTTACATATTTTAACAAAAATCTGTTAGCTCTCTTTAAAAAGGCTTTTCTCATTAAATCCAAATTTCTAAACTTAGGAAGCAAAAGCCACATCTAGCCCCTATACCTGCAGGAGATGGTCAAATTCCTGCCTGGAAGCTGTATGCTGGGTTTTGTGTGACCTTGCACCACTTCACCAGGAACCAGTCAATATGTCAAGTCAGTTCTTTTAATCAACTTTATCTCATATCAAGTGGTCCTAACAGCTTGCATTTTCATTTCCTTGGGATGCTCTCTCTCTGCTAACACATTTACTTGCACTGTCCCTCTTGAAGTATCAGGCTACATGTGAAGCAAGGAGCATCCTGGGATCTGTGCAGAATAGGTTGCATGTGCAACCTGGATAACTCCTGTTTGTGAGAACCAAGTTAAAATACACAAGAAGAAGGCAGCTCACCGGTAGAAGGGAGCAAAAAAAAAAAAAGAGAAAACAGTAATAACACAAAGTCTGCTGATAAGTGATGAGTTGACATGAGAGTTTGGCTCCTTATCATGGTGAAACCCATACCCACATGGCAGTGCCCATGTTTCTGTAAGGAGACACCCTGCCTTTGCACCTCAAGCCCATCTGGCCACATGCAGGGCAGCAGAGAGAAGCCCTCTGCCATGACACCCACTGGGAGCTGCACGAGGACATAGGGGCACAGCAAAGGGTCACTTGAGAAGCTCAGGTTCCTTTGAAGCAGTGGTGGGAATGACCAGGGAGGGCAAACAGGTGCAGATATACATCTGCTCCAGGGAAGTATGTGGAGACTGCCAGGATAACAGCCACATTCCACAGACACCGTGATGCATTTCGGAAATGCTCTGTGAGTGTACTCTCGGAGACTTGTGCATGTGTACCAGCAGAGTCACACAAGTGCAGCTTGTCAAGAAAACTCAACAAACCTTTGGGAGGCCAGCATATAATTTTGACTCTTGATCTTTAATTACAAACTTTCTCCATTTGTACTGTGTTTGTTTAGTAGCTGGATGTTCCTTTTCAGTCCAGAACAACTAAAACTCTACCTTGGGGTACTTATCTCAAATTCCATTCATAAACCACTGTAGAGAAATCACTTGTGGCTATCATTAAACTCCCTTCCTGCACATACAGGCAGCATGTATAAGATTCAGGGTACCTGAGTTCAGTGCCTGACTTTGCTAACGAGTTGAAATCAGTAATATTGTGTATATTGCTTTTGTCCTTGCTTTTTTTCCTTCTCGCCTTTGTCTTTTGAGGAGGTTTTGATTTTGGTCTGTTGCATTTATACATACATTGAGTCAATGCTTTAGCAAGAATGGATTTTTTAAGCGGGAAACTTCAAAGCTGGAGGGCACTTCTAGGTTGGGAACTGAATAAAGCCTGGGACTGTACTTCATATAATCTATGGCCTCATGATTTTAAGCTGCATAGTATTTTATGGTGCATAAAGGTTGTTGGGAAGTCAATGCAGTTCTATACCATGAAAATTTCTCTACCTTTGCCTTACACTATTCAGATAAGATGCTGACTAGCTTCCCAACAGCAGCTCAGAACAGGTATCTAACCTTGTCCTTTTCCCAGGTCATTTATACTGCTCTCTAATCTTGACCTGGACCATTTAAAATCAGCTTACGTATCCTCACATGAAGTGAGGCTATCCCTTTGAACTCCATTGCAGTTGTACCCCAAAGAACATAAACAGGTAGCTATACAGAGCTTCTCAAACTCTGGTCATATGCCTTGATAGGTAACATGACTGTAATATACAGTAATCAACAGTAAAAATTACATGGGGAAATAGCTGGGTTTGGAACTTGGAAATGTATCACATTTGAGACTGCAGTTTCCTTTTTATAATAAGCCTTTCCTTAGTCTTCAATATTTAAAATAGAAACTGTTGCTTATTTCACTTTATATATTCACTTTATATATTCAATATATTTATATATATTTTATTATTTCACTCTCATATATGTATTTTCTTCAGAATTTCACATGGAGCACTCATGGAAAAACATCAAACATTGAAATAAATAGATAAACAAATATCCATCAATTTTATTTTCTTTTTTCCATCTATCTTCCAACCAACTCAGCAAATCCTTAATATTTTTGTAAGCCTTATTCTAGCACAGAAGGAAATAAAGCACTTTTATAAGAAATTGTGAAGGGAAACTGTAATGACACAGGCTTGACCTGGATTTTATAAAAGGAATTAAATTACTCCAATTATTTAAAATCATATGTCATTCAATTATCTAAATCCATATGAGGAACAGAATTTCTGTACTAAGTTTCATATGACCACAAAATACAAATAAAATTCTTATCCCATAAAAGTTAACATCGTGATTTACAACCAGATGCGTCAGGCACGTGGAGGGACAAACAAGACAAGATAATGTCATAAAAACCTTCTGTGTTGTAGGCAAGGACTTCAGTCCAGCGTATATTTAAATTGGTGTATACAAGAGAGGCTAGGCCAGCACTTCCCAGCCCTAGGGAGACTGCAATTAGCCTGTGGATAACTGCACCCATGTTAGGGCTCCTATGGAGCCAGACAAGCGGTCATGAGTAGTTTCAAGTGACTTCAGTGCTCCTATGGCACATGCACCTTGGCCTCCACTTCAAGTCCTCCAAAATAAATCAGAGTGGCACCAGGCATAACCATCCAGAAAGTGGACCTGGAGCAACATGCCAAGAAGGGAGTGACCTTTAAAAATCCTTTGGAAATAACCTCTTGATCAACATTTAGCAAGGCACTTGGATGCAGAATCTGGACCCTTATGTATGTCCATGAAAAAAGTAATTCTTAAAACAAATTTTATGGAATAAAATTATTACTGTAAATGTGATTCTTGGCCTAATTTGCCAAGAGTGGTAGTAATTCATTGTTCCTCTGAGGGCCGCTTGTCCTCGTATTGCTAAGGGTTTGTTTTCCCTGAAATTGTCAGACAACAGCATAGCTCCTACGAAGCAATTTGAAAATATGGCTCACTGTTCCCCAGACTCAGTGTTTACCCAGCTCTCTGTACACAGGATTGCCTATTCCTGCTATCTCTTCCTCAAGCAAGCTCACTGTTCCCACCACAGATACAGAGCAATAGTATAGATTAGCTGACTGTGCTTGAACGAGCACGGGCTAGGGCTAGAAGTATCTGGCTCGCTGAATAACATCAGCATTGATATTTACTGGCGACTCATATCTCCTGCTCTCTTATTCCAGCTTTGTCTGAACTGAAGAAAAGACAACCTGGTGTGTGAAAGCCCCATGGTTTAGCAGCGTGGTAGAGGTTTTGCAGGAACTGGCCAAGACTTCATATACAACTTTTGTCGTTTGAAGGAAAGGGAGAGTCTAGCTGAACAATTCACATACAAGTTTCTGGCTTAAATTTCTTCTTGGATATACACGTGCATTCAAAATATTTTTGCTATTAGAAGACGAAAAATCCACCTAAACTCAAGGAAATAAAAGGGAGGAAGATGTTATTGATGCTGTTTAGTTGTACAGTGGTCTGAATATGACCACATGTCATATATATGACTGCTTTCCTATCCCAGAGAACCAGATCCAAGAAATTTAATTCATCTTTTGGGAACAAGATGATGGAAAATTTTGTCTCTTGCACTTTTGAGTCAGGCTTAAAATTATCTGTGATTATTTGGCACACAAGAAATAAGCAGATATTTTGACTCTGAACCACGAGTTTTATTCCTAGAGGCAGTCCCGTATTGTGAATACTGAGCTGTGTTAGCCAGGTTAATGGGGGAAGAAGGTCTTCCATTTCTACTGAACTGACTGGAAACTATGTGCAGACATTGTTCTACAAATGGTGAGATTTTTGATCAAAAATACACTGCAGTGACCTATTTTCTCCATACAAATACCTCACCACCTCAGTGTGATTCCTGTCACAGGGACTGACATATTTTGCTGTTATGGTCTGTGTTTGCAGATCCTCTCTAATGTACCAGATTGATGCTGCTTCATCCATGGATGTCTGATAGTCAGTGGAAACAGAGTCCAAGTGAGAATCCTAAACATTTAGTTCAGCCACCTAATGTCACCGTGCTTTTTATCCAGCTTAGATGAAAACAACATTTAAAAACCTCTTAATAATTTTGTCCTTTACAAAACCCCTATGTTTTATTGAATTGAAGATCCTGGAAAAACATGAAAATATGACAATGACCAAACATAGCTGGAGCATAGTGAAATCCTTGTTCTTACAAAAATTGCCTTGGCTTCTTTAATTGCTTGAAGAGTTTGGGACTGCAGCTTGGCTTTTTACCACACAAACCATCTGCCCGGCACTGGCCTAGTACTGACTTCAAGGGACAAATCCTGACTGACTCACCACTGATGAATCATTGTCTCACTTGGGGATTTCCTCTGAGTTGTTCCACTCCAAATCATTGTGAAAAGGACATTCTACTCCTTCAAAAAAGTATAAATGAGAATTGAGCCAAAAGAGAAGAATTAAGTAATATATAGTTACTACAGCATAGTAAATCTGCTTAGTTCTTGAGTTTCAATATCAGTTTTGCTAAACACAGTACTTTCTGCTGAGGTTTTGGGTTTGGTGGGTCCTTTTCCTTTTCCTTTTCCTTTTTCTTTTTCTTTTTCTTTTTCTTTTTCTTTTTCTTTTTCTTTTTTTAGGAACAAAGGCCTTTAGAGCATTCACTTAGTGTGACAGTTTTACATATCACTTTAATCACTTCAGAAGTTGTCTTTTTATATAAGCTACTAATTGTTCTCCCCTCAAGCAGTAGCACTGCTCTCTGAGGTGTGCTGGTAATCAATCCTGCTAAAGACATGAATATTTTCACTAAATGCCAATCTAGAAAAAGTAATTAGATCAACAGTGGTAAAAGTGGGGGTCTGTTGCCAGGCAGTGGAAAGGCAAAAAATGAGGGCATTGATATTAAGAACAATTAGAAATGAGCAATGTAGGCAGTGGGAACTGTAGCAGAGAGAGGCAAGATGGATGTTGTGGCCAATGTATCGTATCAGGACAGGGAAGTGATTTGCAGATAAAAGGAAAGGCAGAAAAGTAAACAGCAATTTAGATGGAACAGAGAGAGTCCAAAAATCTCTCAAAGATCTTATGCATCACTCAGGCAGGAGAATGAAATGCTTTCTACTACATTTATTGCTATTATGGACTTTAAATTACCTGGGGATGGTCTGTAGCTTATGATGTTTACATAAAATGTTATATAACATAGCTGCTGATGCTCTGTAATGTAATTCAGTATAGTTTGGAAGCATGTTGCATGTATTAATGAAACAACATACCTTTGCTGGGGAGCCTTCTGTAATTTCCAGTTCTGGCTCGGTAAAATGTTGAGGCAGCCCTAGAAGATCCTCTTTTGGGCATGTCCCTCTCAACCCACATTTCTCTTCATTTTGTTCTGTTGCAGAATATAATACCCACTGAGAATTTGAATTGTTTTTCCTTTGTGTGTGACTATTAAAGAAAAAGATTATATCATATATTATTGAAGTTAAAAAAAAAATTAATTCTGGTTCTGTATGTTTTGGCAGCTGGCAGTATGTCTGAGTTCTTGTACCGCTGTTTATGCTGAACACGCTGTGCCTCAGCATGGTTCTAAGGTGGTGAATAGGACTGTGTGCACTATAAGGTATTACCTCAGAAATAGTGAATGTTGAGATTTGTATTTACGTAATTTCTGCATATTACATAACACTATAATATCTAGTAGTTGGCTTTTGGTTTTGTTGTTAATTCTCTTTCTTAAGGGAAGTGTCAAATTTGTTCCTGTTTGCTTAGCTGATTTAGAATAAGAGGCCAGTTCATGCTGAACTTCCAAACAACACAAAGCTAAAGAGGTTTGAAACAACCAAAGGCCCAGGGTTAAAAAATATGACTGGTTCCAGGCAAGCCTGTGGGCTGTCAGGAGTCAGTGTGTTACTTAATGGACAAATAATCCCAAACAGAGACGCCCAGTGGATTAAAACTGCTTGGAAAAATGTTACATTATAAAACTAAATAAGAAAAAGGTTAGTAAACTGCAATTTTCTATGATAAATGTAGTGCTTGCTCATAAAATAACCAATAATATTAGAGATTTTATGCAACCTGGAGTATCAGAGAAGTTTCTTTTCTTATAATCCTAGCATAAAAGTTTACGTTTTGGGCTCTTCCTTTTTACTATGCCAAATACAAAGAAGCTCTTAATCTGATCTAACATACATTTTAAAATGTAAAGTTTTGCCTCTTCTTTACATTCTTAACTTATTTTTCTTAATAGTAAGGAGCACCAATAAATGCATAGCCAATAAATAATCAATTTCCCAAATCATTCTTATATTCCAATGGACAAATGATAAACCTGATTTTGACTTTGTATGAAAATCATATGGGTATCCATTGAAAATCTTTTAAAGCTACCTTCACTTTATTAAGGATGTACAAGAAGCCTTTAAGCAAAATAACAGAACAAGAAACAATATCTGATGCCAGCTCTTCCACTGATGAAAATTGTTTTATATTAGTGAGAATTTATATTTAAAGTGATTCATTATCTGTCATGTACTGGGAATATATGTGGCAAGACCTTTATTTCTAGATTGTCCAGAAGAGATTGTAGGTTGATTACCTATGAGTAACAATAATGAATTAAAAATATTCAAAGATATTATAGCTTTTTCAGTGTGGACACCCACTGCATGTTTGCACTACAAAGTCTAGAGCCTAGTGAGAGTCTCTGGCTGCCCTGTGAAATTAGGATGGTCACCTCCTTAATCTATCTGTCAACTTCCCTCTTACCTCTCCACCCACATGCTCCAATGAAAGAAATATTCACTGTGGAAGAGTATTGTGTCCAGATAGAAAGGCCAATGACATGTGTCCATAAAGCAGCAGAAAAACTTTCTCATATATAATTTCTGGCTATCTGTAAGAAAATGATGATGTTTGGGAAAAATTCTCTTTCCAATCACCAACCAGACAGATTTAATAACAGTAGCAAGTAGCGTTGGAGGTTAATGTCACAGAGGATATTCAGGGACTCCTCTGATTACTACTGTATTCAGGCTCAGTTCCAAGTCTGTTATAGTTGGTACGTGTAACTTACAGCAATTAAATTAACCCTTGACAGATAAAAATTAATATATAATGAAAACAAATGGAAATTGGGGGGTGTGTGTTAATTTTTAAACCTATTTCAGAATAATTATCCTTTTTTATCTTTTACTTCTTTATGAAACTCTCTAATATTGCAGTTTTTAGGGAGTTTTTCTTTCTTCCACCATCCAGATCCTATGAGTGTAGACAAGCAACCTTCAAATCAGGCAAGATTTGGTCTTTTCAATGTGAGCTCCATATTTATGCTACAAAAACTGGTTTTCGGTTAGCATAGATTTAAACTTATTACCAGTGTAATCAAATGAAAAAGTTACATGAGGTTTGCCCAAACTGCTTTCAAGCAACAGAAACAGAGCTTCCTAAATTATATTGAATTCATCCCAAGGTTTTGACCAGTTGCTGATCCAGTGATGAACAAGTTGCAGCCACGCCACAGCACCCCCAGGTGGGAACTGGGACCTCTGGGAAACTCATTGCTTCACTCAAATTTAGACAAAATCTTCTGCAGCTGAAAGAGACACCTTCAGCTGTTCAGGTCATAATGGATGCAATCAGTTTAACCCTACTTAGCCTGGATAAGATATTTGATCTAGTTTCCAGGAAGCAAACACGAGATTACATTCTCAGCTGGTGTCAACCAAATTCAGTGGAGCTGCATCAGTTTATACCAGGTGGGGAATTAGCCTGGGCTTTTGTTTTTTCTTAAATCAAAGTTTGACCAAAGACAAACCCAAAACCTCATCACATGGACTTGGAGTTTGTTGATAATCTGTGCAGGTGTTGTCTGTGGTGACCTCTATATTGTCTAAATACAAGACAAAGCAAAATGCCTCTGTAATTATGATCTGTACTTTTCAGCACTGCAGCTGCACAGATACAGGGTTAGTCAGCCTGTTTGTCTATAGGCAAGACAATGTGTATCTTGCAATAAAGCTGACACAGGGAAATAAAAGGGAAGTGAACATGGTGTGATCATCTTATGCATTAGATGAACTTTAAAAGACTAAGGATGGAGAAATAATACTCACCTTCATTAGACATCAAAATATTATCCATTAATTTGTTAATAGAACATAGTATAAATGTCTTATAAAACCCTGAAGAAAAAAAAAATTCTTTGAAGAGGGAGGACATTTCATTGTGACCAGCATATTCCTCAGTAAAAGCCAGAATCAAATATACAAAGTCCCTCTAGAGATCACTCCAACTGTTTATGAAACCACACTGCTCTTCAGACTCACTATCTGGTTGATACCCAGCAAAAGATTACTGTCAATCCATCTCATCATCATTAAGGTAGGCCAACTGAGCATCAGAAAAAAGCAGCAACCAGGAGCATAGTGGCATATTTGGAGAAAACTTGTTTAGTAACTGAAAGTAGAAATCAAAAATGATTGAAAATTTGTGTCAGTACACCTTGGAGGAAAATCACATTTTAAGAATATCTTAAACTATTTTCACTTTTCAGAATTCATGCTATTTTCCATTCTTTGTTTGATTTCTTTACACACTCTTTTACACAGACACCTGCAGGCTTGTGTTTGTTGCATATGTGCAAGTGTATTAGGATCTGCAAGAAACTTTGAAAACTGTTGAGTGGAGAATGTAGCAGCATATGCTCTGCAATGAAAACCCGAATTGGCATTTGCCAGTATCATTAAGGAGCTGTAAAAACAAAAATAACTTCAGAACAAGAATGAGAACATGTGATCTTAAAATCCTGCACTTGGGTTTATTGAATCCCAGTAGGAAGAAGCTCATGTGTCACTTTTAGTCACTTTAGTCTTTTTAACAGTAAAAGTAGCCAGCCCCTGAATAAATCACAACTCAGTAGTTTTAAATGAACTACAGACAGAAGACAAAAGCTTTGCCTTGTGAAATTCCTCATATCATTTGAATGTTGTTTCACTAATACAATATTAAGTCTCTGTTGAAAGGTTTAAGAGACTCATACGTGGGTCTTGTTTTTTCCTAAGGGATTCAAGGTATCTCATTATTCAAGGTCCCTTATCTTATCAGATAAACACCAGCATTACTTTCTCCTTGCAGGAATAGTCCTCTAGGGCAGCACAGGTTTTGCATCAAGTAATGCTTTGAAATCCCCCCCTCCGCTAAATTTCTCTCTTGCCCACAATTCCTCTTTGGATAAATTAGATATGTTACCATAATAAATTAAATCAAGTATCTTTCTCCTAAATTCTTGTCATGGTCCATGCACTGCAGAGCAAGGTTGGACACCATTAGCTCTGCTGCCAGATCTCAAGAAAACCTGTGATCTTTGCTGCAGCAGAGAACTTTGCTCTCTTCTTTCTTATAACAGTTGGGGATTTAAATAATCATACAATAGTTTGGGTTGGA
The DNA here is from genome assembly GCA_013399195.1 of Dicrurus megarhynchus. Classification (NCBI taxonomy): domain Eukaryota; kingdom Metazoa; phylum Chordata; class Aves; order Passeriformes; family Dicruridae; genus Dicrurus; species Dicrurus megarhynchus. The sequence continues at coordinate 135,069 of VXAD01000579.1, forward strand.
AGGAACATTTAAAGATCATCCAACTGTCCTTGGGCAAGGACGACTGCCCTGCAGGCTGCTCTGCCTACCCCAGGGACACAGAAACTGTGGCTGACGTGCTCACAGGGATGTAGTTTGAAAGCCAGTGGGACACTTACAAACCAGTCACTACGCCTCACAGGTGGCTATCACTAGCCAGACCTGGTGTATGGTATGAAACCAAAGGATGATTTTGTAGTGGGAATTTGAGGAAGTGGGGGCCCTGCAGATCTCTCTACTGCCCAGAGATATGGTCTAAGGACCTCAGGCAGCCCCAAATCCACAGCTTTTTTTGCACACTAGCTGTGCATGTAGCATGTGTTTCATCCACCACTGCTTTCTGCAGTTGTACCAAATTAAGGATAGCTGACATACCTTCTGGATTTAACCTGACCCAGTTTTTTCTCCCCAGCAAGGCAACTGAACCCGCTCACACTCTTCAGCTGACACTAGGCGATATCACCACAGCATTTGCAGTATTTCCTAGGAATTCCCTGTAGATCAGAAATAGCACAGCAATGCTAGTAGCTTATCAAAGGAAAAGCAGAGAGGTTGGAAAGCCAACCTCTATAATAGAGAACGGCAGATTGCAGTCTGCAAGCAGACTGTCATGTGTCACCAGCACTCAGCACATAGGTGTGCAGCCCCTAAAGCACAAGCCCAAAGAGAAGGAGCTAAAAAGAGAGTCTGAGGACAGCTCTGGCAGCTGTTTGCCCCCCCTGCACTGCTGGCTGTCACAGATGGAACCAAGTGGTCACATGCACTGGACTGTGGAAAGAATGTGCGATGCCTGGGACAGAGATGTGTCACTTTGTGTGACTTCCCCACAGACAGTGTTTGACAGTAGTTAACAGAGATGTCTCCCCAGCTGACCCCTGAGCACAAAGGCATTCTCAATCAAAGCTGTACCCAGCCTTCTCACCGTGTGTCTTTTGGATGTCTAAGGCAGTTATTTGAAACTAAACAGCAGACCTTCAGGCCATATTGGACTCTTGTATGGGCACCGCCAAGCTTCCACTAAGTGGTTCATTAATTCAGGGAAAATTTCAGCCTTGAAATGCATCACAGTAATATTAGAAAGATCTTGCACCCAAATGCATCAGGTCTGGGAAGACTGCCATGGTCATAAGATCAAGGAAAATAAGACCAGAGAGGACCTCAAGAGGTCATCCAGCTCATCTCTCTGCCCAAAGGCAGGACAAGCTCTGTCTAGTTATTCTATTCTTTCTAGTCTGTCCTTGGTGATGGACATCCCATACCTTTTCTGTGTCACCTCCTACACCATTTAACTGTTCCTAATACACTAAACATTGCTTCCGTTTAAGACTATTATTTCTTGACCTAGATGTGTCAGACTTGCAATATTTATTTTTGACTTTATCCTTTGATTTCCTACAACGGGCTTTTTGTATCTGTGAAGATGACTACCTCCCACTATTTTTTCCTAGAGTAAGCATCACCAGGTGCTTCAACTTTTCCTTCCATGCCAGAGTCCTTTAGTCAGTGACCTGATCATTCTTGTCCCTTTCCTCTCTTCCATTGTTCTCACGCTGTTTCTGGTTTCAGATAGAGCTTGGTGTAGACATGCCCTTGAAGGTTCTCTTAGGGAACATTTCATTAATATAGTCTTCTCTATAAGTAGAGGAAAAGCAGATAAGCACAAGACAAGTGGTGAGCACTTGTCAGTTTTCCATGGTGTTTATATAACATTTATAGTGCCCTGCCACTGAGTTTTGTCAACTAAAACAATTTAAGTGACCTAGGTAGGAGAGTGATAGGTGCCACAAAGGACATAGCTGAGATTAGCCACCTGAGCACTTACACAGATTCTCAGGAATAGCCCACACTATCACATCTTCCTCCCCCTAGACTACCAGATTTAAAATTCAACTGGCCATGACCATCCAGTCTCTGTTAAGTGCCTGTGAAGTCTTCACTATATCTATTCAGGGGTGCTGAACAGTTGCACAACCATGCAGACTTTTGGTGAAGAGATATTTGATTCCTTTAAAAAAGAATTTTCTTCAGACATGTTCATAGCAATACTGAGGCTACCTTGTGAGGCTGCCTTTCCTACTGGAAATGATCCTTTTTTTGCATACATTTGTGGAAAAGGAACAGTTAAGTGACAATGATTCCTTGTTCTGAAAACACCTCACACAATGTTGCATTAGAAGTAGTACTATGTGCTTTATAAGCCTGACTTGGCTAAGCAACATAACTCAAATATGGACCATTCGCAGTAAATCCCCAATTCAAAAGAATGGCAAAAAGTTTTTTAAAATAGAGAAAGATAGAAGGTACTTCTTTTGGGTGTTTTTTTTTTAATTTTTGACCAGTGTATACATCCAGGACATATCACTTCCATACTGCTCTGAGAAGGCACGTGGCTTGGACTGAGCCCCAGACCCTTCTTGGGACTGGAGTAAGCCTCAGCAAAATGCCCACTTCTGTGTCAAAGCCACACTTGTGCATGTGAGGATCACACTGGCTTTATTGACTGAAAGACAAGCCTTTGTGAGCATGGATCTGGATGAAGTGCTACAAATTAATTTGAGTCATTACAAGTATTAATTATATCAATGGATCATACCTGTGTTCCGTGTCAAGGTCAAATGCTTAGAATTCCCTGGAGCCATGGATATAATTTATGTAACAGCAATACCACAGTGTAGACTAATGAAACACTTTATGATATTCTAACAATGTAGTCCTAATTGCATGTATAGCATTAGGGTCTGAGGATAATACTTCTTGTCCTTAGACAAAATTCTTCTGATTCCTGTCTTATCTCAGCTTGTCTCCTCTCTGCTAACGGCATACCCAAGCACTTTGTGCTAAATTTTTATTTATGTTACAATTAAAGCCTCTTAATAATTTCTTATAGGGAGTGTTCTTTTTCAGTTCAGTATATAGTCGGATGATTGCTCTCAGAATTAATTGAGTTGTACATTGTTACACAATTATCTAAATATTCATGATTATAATCTCACTTCTGATACTTGTTTCATTCTAATTGTTTGTATATCTTCATCATACGACCAGTTCCTGACAAATCACTTGCATCAACATAATTTTAACAATGCTCTTGTTTTCCAGAAAAATGCACTTCAAATAAACATATGGTTAAAGGTTAAAGCCTTTCTACCTTTTTTTTAATGAAGGAGCTTCTTGTCCTGGTTTGGCTTTTTTTCAAAACCATTAAGCATCAGTGAAATTATCTGATTTCAGTGAAAGATATAACTAATCTCTATTTTAAATATATTTTTTTGCTTTTTCATGCCTCACAATAATGTCATAATCAACACTACTATCAGAGAAGTGGGCTTGTGAAAAAAAAAAGATTTACTGGAGAAATAGCAAGTAGAGGTAGGTGACACTTGGGGAATTATAAGGAGGGCTGGAGAGACAACAGCCTCCAACAAATGTTGTCCAGAGGGGAGCACATGAGCCCAGGCAAGCTTTGTGTCTACAGGCACCAGCTTCTCAGTCCACATTGACTTTGCACCTAAAACAAGCTGTAAGAAGTGATCTGCTACCTAGAGACTCTCTCCAAGTTATCTGCCAGCTTTGTGTATGATAAACACAGTTCTGTGATCACTTTGGGTATTGAGACTCTTGAATGGTGGTAAACTCAGTGCTCCTGGCATTACCTTGAAGTAGAAGCATCAGTAGGAAAATTTAAATTGAGTTGTCCAATATATTATGGGTTATCGAGCTGTAGTCTGAAACCACAATGGTTTGCAAGACAGCCCATGGAACACTGTTAAGCAGCAAAATTTACAAATGAGTTGATTAGAAGTGTGATAGTAGACATACACTTGGCCCGTGAGAAATTGTGAGAGTCAGTCCAACAACTGGACATTACTGTCATGAGAATATCAAAAGCTTCTTCAGTAAAACACTTTTCATCTTTAGCAAGAAAGTAAAACAAGAAATGTTACAGCTTTTAAATATTCCTCCAAACATTGGAAGCTTTTATTTTATTGCAACAATAGTGTGAGAACTCCTTTCTCTCTATTTCTAGGGCTGCCCTAGTGCTTGGGTGGAAATGAAACAGAACCCATGTGAGAGATCTGCAGTTAGTTTTGTTTCTGGGCTGACATGGGTTCAAATTGCAGTAGTTTGGACTTGAACTAAACAGATTATCCTGTATATCTGAACAAATATTTCTGTTACATCAGAATGAGTCTCCCATACATACATGGTTGAGATGTCTAACCAGACACCAGAAAAATAAGAGGACAGAGAATTTACTAGCACATCTTTGGCACCTAAAACAAAAACCTGCAGAAGGAAAAACAATCTCATATTTTGAACAAAACACTTATGTATGATGCAGTTGAAAAGAGGTAATGGATTTAAGAGAGGTAACGGATTTAACTAGCTCCAAGAGGTTTAAAAAATTTATACAAGGCAAAGAAAGGAAGGATAATGTTAGAAGCAAAAAATCCCCTTCTGGGGCCTAAGTCTTGCCTTGCCTGCCACTCTCACTCTGGCCACTGACGCTGCCTCTAACAGTCAATAAATGAAGAAAGGAAATATCTTTTGGCCTTGTAGAAAAATCACACAACAAAATTTCTGTCAGAACATCTACATTCCTGGGACTCGAGTCTCTGCTCTGGCTCTATTTAGTTTCCTAGTATAAATGTAGCTTGATAGATTGCCATGGAAAGCATACAGGAAATAGATCAAATCAAATGATCTTTTTTTCTGATGCAGAATCCCAGCCTCTGAAGCTCAGCACCCTTGGGACTTCCTGAGCCAAAAGCTGTTGCAACAATTTAATAAATGAAGATGACTCTCCTCCATGTCTTTTTCAGTTCTGTTGTGTGAAAATGTGCTTCCTTTCATTTATTTCAAGCCTGATACCTAATAAATGCATTGGTTTCCTTCTTAATTCTGCTGTTATAAAAAACACTGAATAATTCTTTTTTGCTCATTTTTCTAAACTTTTAAAAATTTGTTTACTTTTACAGGTTTTATCATTTCCTCTTAATCATCTTTTCCCATCCTATCTATTAAATCTCTGCTTGTATAGGCACTGTCCTGTAGCACAATTTATCCTTCCCATCTTTCTCTGTGCTCTCTAATTCTATTGCAACCTTTTAGAAATGTATTACCAAGAACACAATTTATTGTCCAGGTGTGAGTGTACAATGTATTTACACATCCATCTGAATTTTTAAATTCCTCATTGTTTTCCCAATAATTCCTACTTTAATTTTCAATTTTTCTTGCTGAAGGCTCAGCAACCAAACATTTCACTGATGTTTTCAGGGACTTTAAGGTTGCCTTCAAAAGCAGCAATAGCTAATTGAGAGTCCATCACTGTGTATGAACAGTGAAGGTTATTTTTTCTCAGTGCATAACTTTCCATTTAATGACATTGATTTCATCTGTCATTTCATTGCTCACTATCATGAGACTGGTCTGTCACTCCTCACATCCAGCTTATGCTTTTACTATCCTGATTAATTCTGTATCATTACACATAAAATTACCTTTCAGCTCACCACATTTCCACAGCTTTTTTGTAACCAAATCCCTGGAGTGCTGATGGTTCCTTGCTGTGAAAAATTATGGCTCTCTCTACCCTTTGATTCCTATCTTTCACCTAGTAATTTGGAAGAGTGTTTACCCCTCTCCCCTATGACAATTCCATTTCATTAATGTTGTTTATATCTTTTTGAAAATTCAAGGTAGTGAGTTTGAATCAACATTATCCAAAAAATCCTTGGCTTCTTCAGAAAATTGTCATGGTTTTGGAAAGTAGGGCTTTCTTCTACTAAAGTTGTTCTGATTCTTGTTCAATATATTTTATTTACCCTTTTGTCTCCTAATTAATTGTAATCATAATTTCTACAATTTTTCTGATAATCGCATCAGACCTACTGACCTGCTAGAGCAAGGAAGAGCCTTTTTTGATGGTTGATTGCCCATTAATCACTTTCTATTATTTTGGTGTCAAATTGCTAGGTATCAGTCTCTTGAACCCTTCCCTGTTCACAATGATACAGCCCTCAGATTTTTATCTATAGAGAAAATCTGAAGTATAGGCACTTAGGCACTTCCTTAATCTTTCCCGCAATGGCCATAAAGAAAAAAAAAAATATATAGGCTTGTGCTAGTCTTTCTTTACCACAGTCTTATTCACTAATGAGCCCTTTCTTTAGCAGACTCCTTTGCTTCTAAAATGTTTGAAATGCTTCCTCTCTCTCCGTCTCTCTCCCCTCTTTTTTTTTTTCTTTTTGGGAAAAGCTTTATTCCATTTCTGAGGGAAGGTTTTTTCTATTCTTCACATAATCCCCTGTCTTCTACTGTTCAATCACTAGTTTAGGAAAGAAAAATTGAAGGACCTTGTCCTTTTAGAAGTGTTTTTGATGAGTAGTGCATATTCTCCAAGCTTCTAAGGTGATGTAAAAGTATGAGTATTTTAGCTTTTTAGCTAGAGTATTCCTTCTACCTACTTTTTAAAATTTAACACAATGTTATTATTTAGTGATACATATTACATGAGTATGATGAGAATTTTTTGGTACACTTGTTGATTACTGTTACTGTATTTTTTTCACACTTACAAGGATATGAAATTTGAATATTCTGTGTCCACTGTTGCATGGTGGCTCTTGGGTAATTCTAATGTTTCATCAGATATTGTGCATTAAATTGTGAGACATAAATCTAGAAATAATCCTTATTTTGATTTTTTTGACTTAGAGGTGCAGTGTGCAGATAGTTACAATGATGTTTATCGTGAGTAAAGTTTATCAAATGTTCATTTGTGGTTTGTTTTAATAATCTAGACTTATTAATTGTGCTCTGCTTTGGATGTCAGTGTTCTTTGTCACATCTTAGTTTCTCTGTTCTTTAGTTCTCTCTCTGTTAAATGGGAAGAATAGCACATATTTGCTCTGGATTGAAATTAGGAAGACAAATCTTCTGTAATTGATGAATAATAACTGGGAGATGCAATGGTAACACGATTCATAGAAGCACTCAAGATAAAAAGACAACACTCTTCAAAAACATCTGGTTTGTGCATATAGTGCTGTAGCAAATATTGTGCCATAATCAACATAAATGTTTATAGTTTTTACCTTTAACATTCTCCTAATCTTCAATATTTCAGTAACACACAGGTTGTGATAGGCTTTATAAATACATTTTGCAAATACTTATCATTACAGAGATAAAAATGTAGTAAGAAGGGGAAGAAAGGCAAAAATATATGGGATATATTTCAGGTTTCCTTTTGTTCCATTTTGTAAAAGTGAGATATACCCTTGTTTGCATTTCTATAAAGAAATTTTTAATTGGTCGAGTTTTGGTTGAATTTGTGGCCATATTGACAAAATTTCACCTTGAGAAGCAATCTGCAGATGATGGAAGCTGAAGGCCACATCAGGAGAGGGGTCCCAGGTGAAGCGATTTGCTTGGGAGACAGTGCAAACAAGACAGAAAAATTAATGAAGAGAAAACTGGATGTGGAGTCACTGGTGCAGCAACAGGGATAAGAACGATCGAGCAGAAGAAAAGAATGGTCACACAGGAAAGGGATGAACTCTGTGGAGACCTCAAGGCAAGGCACTGATTAGATGCACCAGTGAAGCATAAGCCACTGAAAGAAATAAAAGGGAGTTGAGTCAAATGGATGAGCCAGACAATGATCTTTTCAGTGAGGTGAACTGGGGTAAAGCAGAGAGATCTCAGCATAGCCTCACTACTGAACAGGACCAAAGAACCCCCACCCAGTGGCAGGGCAGTGGTTCATTGGAAGAGGTAGGGAGATGCATTTATAATGTATCAAATGTGCAGCTCAATGTTTGCAGAACCACCCAAAACTCAGATGACCAACATAGCTATAAAGGAAGCAGTGTTGCGCTGCCGGTGATTTGAGAAACTGTAAAACACCACTGTGTCATGTAAAATCCATGATTTTATGTCCTGGTGTGTAGTGAGCAATGACATAGCCCAGTGTTTTGACATATTTGATTTAGGAGACTGACCTAAAACCCAAAACTCTTATTATAAAAGACTGTAATTTAGCGATCAAAAAGATGTGTTGTAAAATACTCATATATATCAGAAAGAATACCCAGAGGTAGTTTTCAGACAGCTCATGACTTCAATATCCTATTTCACAGCATTGGGGATAGTTTCATATGGTATGGATTGAGTTCCTACATCTACGTATTGTTTTAACATATACCATAAAGGTACTGCTAAATAACAACTTTTCTCAGTCATTAAGATTAAAAGCATATATTTTATAGGAAAGCATGCTTTTGAATCATTCTTGGTATTATTTAGTAGTCTGAAAATAGTAGACTTATTTTTGCAATAAAAGTCAGGTACTGTGTAAAATTTATTGGGTTCTTTATTAATTCACGTAAATCGACTTTAGATTTAGTTATAAGAAGATTCAAATAAATTCTTGCTATAGATTTCCTCTACCTTACCTTCTGAAGAAGCATAGTAGAGGCATTCATCTCACCTCATTTTACACAGCTACAATGTCAACAAGTTCACCTAATCTACTTGTATAACCTCCTATTATTTTCAGTAAGATATATGGGCATTTCCAGAATGCATCTCATCCCAATGAAGAGATGCAAAATGAGTCAGATGAGTCACAGCACTAGTGTCTATTCCTATGAACAGTTGCCAAAGGAAGCCTTGGTCAGCAATTCAGGTGCAAAATTCTAATGTGTAAATAACAAGGGAGATGAAATCCATTCAGGAAGTCTGGAGACATCAGCAGCCAGAAAAAAAGGGACATCATGAGTAATAAGAGACTTTAGAAAGCAGGATGGATGGGTTTTCACATGACAAGAGTTACAGGAAGGAGCAAATCTAGGAAAGAAAGTTCATATTTGAGTTCCTGAGATGAGGGGTACAAGCCACAGATGACAAAAGCAGAAAATGGCCAGTGAAGTTCCATGGCAGGCAGCAGAGAAAGAAAGGAAATGAGGAGCCTAGCAAAATGCTCAAAGAAAAATGTGAAATGGAAAAAATGGGAAAAAATGGACAAGTGTCCCTTTGCTGAAAACAGGGAGATGGGGCATAACTTCCATTTTACTCCTTTCAAGGGAAATGATTTGTGCTCTTCTGTAAGGTTTGTTGGAAAGAAGAAAGCAAAGAGGCTGGAGCTCCTCTGCCCCATCTTAACTCCCAGGCACAGGGCAGAGTAGCAACTCTGATATTATGCAACTTCCTTTTCAGTAACACTGCTACCTCTAACCTGTAATAGTCACTTTAATAACAGCCTCAGCTATCTGATTTGCCCTAAAACTCCTTATAGTCAAAGGGAGTATTTTTTCCCTTTGTCTTTCTCTTTCTCTGTGGTCAGCTACATTATTTCTGTAATAACAGTCTTTATCAAGATCCTGATTTTGATCCAAATTTCCTGGCACAGTTGCTCACTTCTTCCCTTATGTGGGTTTATTTCACATCCTTAATATTAATTAAATGCAGAGGAGTGGCTTTTTTCACATTAATTTCTTTTCTCAGATTCCTTCCCTTCTTTTTTCCCCAGTAATTGCAGTAGGATTAACTGCATTGTTAGAGTTCTGAATACAAATAAGAGGGCTTTTCCCTTTCTTTTCCCTGACTACGTTTCTATTACTGCAATCACAAGTATTGTTAACACCATTAAAACCCACAGCAGATGTGAACCAGGCTATAGTGAGAGAATATTTTGATTCCACAAAAAGGTTCAGTGCCGAAACATAATGTTCTTGCTTCCCAGCTATTACAGGGCAAACTAGCATGCACTTTTGAAAGTTAACATCTAATTTTCTAGATGCCTGCTGCCAATCTGTTTTCATTCTACTTCAATATAGTAGGCAATGAGAAGGGATTTTGCAAAGATTACTACTGGGCTCATTATTATTGCACTAGTAATTCTGGAAAACAAAATACCAAAACTCAGCTGATGATGACATAGTTATACAACAAACTCAGCTGCCCAGAACTCAGTGCCTGGAATGAGCCCCTAGAGGGGACCTCACTCTCACACCCTACAGTGTAAATAAGCCCAACTTATCTTTTATGCTATGGCTTTAGTTGTATTGCAAAATGGGATTTATGTAGGAACTGAGGAGTTATGCAGTCTTTAACCTCTCTTTTTACCCCGTGTTTGGAAGATAATCTAGGCCAGGAGTGACCACTGAAAGCTGCTGCCATCTGATGGCTGCAGAACCCCTTCAAAATATGTTTTGAAAGCAGGTGGAAATCCTGCCAGGCATAAACCAGGTCTCTTTCAAGCATGAGGCTATGGGCAATTTAATGGTCCTGGTGCCTCCAGCCCAGGCACTGCTGCCCACAGACTCCTGACACTCACACGTGTCTTGTGTGGCATCTCTCGTCTCTCCCTACTCGCTCTCTCAGCTATCCTGCAGGCAGGGAATAAAGCAAAGCCGGATGACTTCTGTAACACTGCAGGAATTGTACTTTTTTATTTGTACTTTTAGAGTGATTTGCCTCTACCAGAGGAGACCAATGGAGCTGCTGGCTCCAGGACAGAAGAAAGGAGATTCCTTTTTATTGGGAAGACTTCCTGCAAAAAGCGGAGGTTAGCTTTGCCCTTATTTTTGACAGAAGTGATTTTCTAAATATGACCTGGAACCATGTTTGAATTTCAAATTGACAGTCTTTGAAGTTTTATAACATATGTAGTATTTTGTTTCAGTTATATTACAGCTCTTATCCAGCTTCAATCATTTGATTACAATAATATCCACCTGAAATGTACCTTGACCTTTCGAGGTTGAGGTTAGAGCAATCATGAGTAACCAGCAGTTAATAAACATTAGAGAAAATTAAAGGAAAAAAAAATCAAACAAAAAGTGTTAGAAAAACATACAAAATCTAGAAAATTGCATGAAAGAATTGCATGAAAATAGGGCCAAGTTTAAATCAGAAAAAACATTCTGTAATATGTTCTCTACCACAAATGGGTACAAGCTATGCATGTTCAGTAACCCTGAACTGCTTTTCTAATTAAGGAAAAGATCTTTCTAATGATCTCCTCAGAACATTACAAGATGCTCTGAGATGACAAATCATAGTGGAAATGTGTTTGTTCCCAGTGTGAGCAGAAGCACTTGAGAATCAGGTTGTTTAGAGGAACAGAGATATCAGATGCCGGCACAAATGCTTTCTATGTTCCTTCAGATAATTAGGCAGCCCTAGATGTTTTATTCTAGGTCAATTCATTCAAACACTGAAATCTAACAAATTTAACAAAGTCTAGGATCTCTATGAAGAAATACTTACCTGACCACAAACAACCCAGTTACCATATTTTGAGGAGATACCTTCCCCACTTTCAAGTGGAGCTGAGCCAGCGGAATGTGTGCACACTCCTCAGTCCACTGAAAAGCAAGGCAGTGCTGATGGATCTCTTCCCTGTTTTGACAGTGTGCTTTATGCGGAGTCTTAGTTATCTTACTTATGACATAGGTCATAAGATAATATTTTCCCTCATGTAGGATAAGAGATCCTGTTTAAGCAGAAGTGGTTGTGAAGGACACAAATATGTTCGGTAGGCAGCAAAGGCGGAGTTGGAAACCAAAATGTTTGATTTTCAGCTCAGTCAAATATCTTTAACTGAAGCATTATCTAATAAAGATGATCTTTCTAATTATATATTTACCTACGTCCGGCTCATTTCCCCCTCATCCAGAGGCCTTTCATTTCAGAGAAAAAACTTTGTATATGAACTACAAATTATGAGATAAAAATATTTCTGGGGCGAAAGTGTGTTGTGCTTGTCCTACAAACAAGCACTACACAGTGACTCCCAAAGATGAGATGTGACATTCAGGTGCTCAGGTTCACTGAAAAAGCCATCTGGGAAAGGGAGAGCTGAAACAACCTCTCACTGCTACCTGTGCAAAAGAGAAAAAGTTCATGCAAATTATGTACTTTACTTCTGTCTATAATAAAGATATGTGACAGCAGAATAAAGCACAAGATGACCCCCTCCCCAAAAGAAGATGTTTCAGAAGGCCCGTGAGCTCTTTATCTCCCTCACATAAGTTGACATTTTAATGCCACAAGGTGCACATTAAATTAAGGATTCCTGTCTATGCAATTATAGTATTTTAAAGAGTTTGTTCACCAGTTGTTGAAAATAAGTATCAGCCACTCTGGGCAATTAAATTTCATAGCTCAAAACAACAGAAGGAGCTTTCTCCATTAGCACAAGCAGTAGGGAAGCAGATATTATTTGAACTTGGAAATTATTCTTGCTAAAGGAAAACTGGAAAGGCCATTGTCTCTTGACAAATAATATTATTATTTTTTAAATAGATATTAATTGATTTTATATCCTAGAAGGACGAAAGGTTGTCATAACTGTTAATTGCTCCATATGGCTGTATTCCTACCAGAAAATATATTTAGGTTTTCAAGAATAAGATCTTTCATCACCTGTTTGTACCATTCCCAGTACAACAGAGCCCTAGCACCTGTCGATGGGCCCTGTAGTCTACTGTAAGACTGATTATTTTACCAATATAATGACAGAAGATCTAGTAGGGCTATTATGTTTCCTGAGTTTTCATCGTCAGAACAGGAACTTCAATGAAACCAACTGGATCCTCCCTAAACCACAGGTTTTCTAAACATTATATATTGTTTAAAATTATTTGGTTGATCAACAAAGCAAAGTCACCATATGTTTTTTTCATATTCAATAGCTCCCCAGATGGGATGATTAACAATGTGCTGTAATTACATGATGTACAAAAATCGACATTATTTACATTAATTGCATGAAAGCATGACTAATACAGCAGAAGGTGTCAGAGATGCTTTCTGGCACCAGCTACTAACTTGTGATCCAGAAAGACACATGCAATATCTATCCAGCCTTGTGTAACAGTTCCACGTGTTGCATCATCTCTTGGAAAATACCTAAGGCACACACAAAAGAAATGGCATGCACAGTTTGAGTCACAGGCAAGGTGAGATCTTGGTCATAAAGCTACTCTAAAAATAAAAATGGTATATAGGATCTCAGTACTTGCTCAACCCCAGAGGGGGAAAAGGAAGAAAAAAGTATAGAAGGCCTCTGCTAACTGGTCACCCATAAGTCAGAACTGGCAAAGCAGTAGAGACTGCACACTGTAAAGTAACATTTGCTCCAAACCCCGGGTGATACTGGGAGTCCTGAGCTTCATGAACTGCTCTAGGGGAAAGGCTCTACAGAGATGTGGGTGCTTAACACATGTGCCCCTGTAACTCTAAAATTTTTCTGAAACTTTGCTTTCCATAGACTGAAACTATTTCCTGCAGTTTATAAGGAGGGACCAGGCTAGCTAATGTTACTATACTTGTGCCCTCCCATGGCTCCTGCAGGACACTAGGATATGCCAGTCTGAGCTTGGATCACTCATCACCCTCCTGACCTTAAATCTCAGCGTAATTCCAACTCCTACACCAGGTACCTATGACACGTCATCCGAATATAGCCCTTTGTTCCCACTCCTAGCACACCTTCAGATTTACATGCTCTCAGTTCATATCCGCAGTGCACTCTGTCACCGCCTGCCCCTGACACAGAGTACAGGGAGAAACATTCTCTATTGTACTACTCACATCTTAATCTTACAATTTATACTTTTTTCCATCTGTTGTGCTCTGGGCATAAAGATCAAGCCCAGAATACTTAATTTTTCACAAGAGAGTGCCTTTTGTGTTTTCCCTATAATTTCAGGCTAATAGCTATTCTGCAAAATTTACCGATTTAGTCTCCCTGTGCTATTTTAGGATTTGCATACATAAGTCTTATCTCTGTTAATGGTGCTGGGAAGGATGTGTATAAATCCCCACACGGAGAGATGAAATAATGTGACTCATAAGGCTTACTTAGTTCACAGTGGAAAACATGTTAAAGTTATTGCAATAATCTCTACAGCTCTGATTTGGTATTTGAGAGAAACAGGTATTCCATATATTACTGTATGACTTCGTTTAATGATCACTCTAAAATCCAGAAAACCTTTGCTAGCAAAAAAACCCCATGATTTCAAGTGCTCCTTATACATTGTAATATATATTTTGACTGCTAATTAATAATCCATTTTTTCTGCATATATATAACATTATTTTCTTAATGTTATCTTTCGTACAGTCTAGATACTGTGCATGCCATTTTAAGTTAATAAAATTAGACTCCTGCAATTATTCTTCACAAAAGCCAGTGATAGTATTAATAATTCCTTCAAATTGTCCTTCCAGACAATGTAATTTCTTGCAGTAAAATGTACAAAATGTTCACATTAAACATTTCATCAACTACTTCCCTTAGTGCTCTTTGGAGTATGTTTACTATGGCATCTGCATATATGTGAAATATTTAGAACATTGTTTTAAATTCTTCATATTTGGTGCTGATATCTGGATTTTTCACCTTTTACTGAGTTGCAAAGTCTTATGTATGCATTGAACCATAGGTATGCAGTACTCATTTGAATTTCTACTATAATCTGCCCATTTCTTTTCTATGTGAGCAGATGAAAAATGTGGGTCAAGGGTAACTCTTAGCCAAGTGGCAGTGAGCAGTGAAAGCTGAACCTATCTGATCTGGTAGATGTCTGTAATCACGTGAGCTGAAATTGCTGTGGATCAGATGTCATTCTATTTGAATATTTGGAGAATCAGCAAAGTGAACTTGCTGCTAGCTGATAAAGATTTGTTAACTACAGTAGTTAACTTTTAACTCAGGGAGGAGGTCTAAAGGTATAGCAAGTTATTAAAAACATGTGTTTTTTAAAGTAAAATGCCTTTCTGGTTTTCAGTAGCTGATGACAGCAAATCAATACCTTAGCGTATGTTCATATATTCATGGATTCAACAAATACACATTCTTGAACTTTAGTCTGCAGGTTAACTTCACTAGGAAGTATGGTTAATAGGGCTTAGAAAAACAGTGCAGCCTGAAAACATTTTCTTTTCTGAAAAACAGAGGGGTGTTACCCCTTGCCCTTCATGAAGATAGTTGTTCAAATATTTAAGTTTCTGAATGGACTCTGAGAGCTTAACCAGTAGATGCCTCAATCCCAAGTGTGCCTCCATCCATGTTACACCATCCCAAACAAAGACTTTTGCAGGCACTCAGAAGCAGAGGAAATTTTCAAGTTACGCTTTAGCAGAGATGTGAGTTCCAAAGTGGGAAAAGGAGCAGAGGATCTTTGAGAAGCAAGGCAAAAAAAGAAGAAGTAGTCATAAAAAGTGCACAGGGTGTCTGTGAGGGAAAGGGAAGGATCTGAATTCACTGCTAATGGAGAGACGGGCATCTCTCTGAGCTCAACCTTGCCTGGTGCTGGAGGGCATTTGGCTGCACTGCAGTGTCCACCAAGCACTGCAGCCCTGTTAGGGTGTCCCACTTGCCAGTCTTCCTCACCACTGTGACAGCTCATCAGCAAGGTGGGACATCTGCCCAAGTAGACCTCCCTGCATTTTTGTGATTGGGGCTTATATCAGGGAAATGGATCCCAAAAGTCTGGAATGCTGTGAGCTGTGGGGGATGCCAAGGGACATCCATGCTCTCCCCCAACCATGTGGGCACAGGCTGTCAGGCACCACTAGACATTTGGCTCAGTTACTAAGTCCCAGCAATGCTAGAAGGTTTTCCAGGATAGGCAGGACTTAGGGAATTTACCAAAATTGTCACAGGGCAGGAGCACCGGTCCCACCAAGCAGCAGAGTTTTGAGCAAGTTCAAGTGCTGTGTGGTACCCGTGAACAGAAGCTGTGGAAAGCAGGAAAGAAGGACCTTAGATCAAGGCAGAGAAGAGCCAGCAGTTGTCCTGTGGATTGTCATCTAGGATATAAGTAGTGAAGGCATTTCTGTACTATGGCAGGATTTTATAAGATTGATTTAATCTGTATCAACTGATTTGCACAGGTGTTGGAATCCTGCTACTCCTTTTGGCTTCAATATTTAGATCAGGGTTAATGTATTATATGGCATGACAAGCTGTGGATTGAAAACACAGAATTTGTAACAACCATTTTCCAGAACACTCCTTTGATGCAAATGCTTGTTTTGATACACCTACACAAAAAGAGTCATCTCCATAGAAACCTCATGAACCTTATGTCTTAAATAACTACTTTAAAGGACTTATCTTGAGAGTTATTGAGGACACTCAGCTCTCGCTGTCTCCTAAAATAGCAATAACTCTGGAAACTGCAGTGCTACTTCCACTGTGTATTAACAACAGTGTAGATATTCAACTCAGATTAATGTAAAGAGTTTAATATTTTAATAAACTGAAAAGTAAATCCCTTTACATGTTCAAATATTCTTTAACTTACTTCGTATATTTTTTCATCTGAGCACATTCAAATAATGCATATACAAACGTAAGTGATTTTCCACTGAATTAATTATCAGATATTGTTCTCATATAGTCAACTCTTTCTCTGTAGTCAGTGGTGAGAATCAGGTACCTGCAGACAAATATTGCGCCTAGTTCACATTCCTTCTTTTCATAGACTGTGGAGGAAGCCTTAGTGGTTAATACAGACGATACACCTGACTTGAGGGTGGTGAAATTTAGGTGGGATGAATTCTGTTTCCTGTGCTGGTCAGCTGCTAGAAGGGTAGTGTCCCTGATCCTAGCTAAAACTAGCATGTTGCATCCCACTAACTTTGATTCCTATAAAAATCAAGTAAACAAAAGCTCCTTATAAATTATGTGTAAAATAATATTCAAATACCAGCAGTAATAATCAAATACCGGCAGTAAATACATGTTGCAAGTAGATAGGATTCTTTACAAATCTGTATTATGAGACATTTTCTTGGTTGTGAGAAAATTAAGCAGTCTATTCAAATCCTTTGTGTATCTCTGTTTACTAGTTATGAATATATAGTCCTTGAAAACAGATGGAATTATGTTCTTCCTGACAGTGATGTAATATTTGATGTAATACAAGGCCCAGCACTACGAGGTATCCAACAGTGAAGTGCTGAGTGCCTTCGGTTCCTGTTGTCTTCAGCAGAGTACAACTGAATATTGCTGGGTGATCAGTTCAGCATCGTCACCCAGGATGCACCTGTGCGAGAAGTGATGGGAAATTGTAGGATGACGTTTCCTTTTTTAGAGATTGTGAAGAACTGTTACAACTAAGCTTTTATTTCTCCAAAAGCCACTTCATGCTTTGGCCAGTAGCTTTATGAAATCTTATATTACTCCCACTATGATACTAAATACTATTAGCTCAAAATGTCTTGATTAAATGCCATGCCTTTCACAGTAAGCTAAAAAAGAAAACCATCCTTCTGATTGCCATTTGTAACTCTGTTAGCAGGTATCCTCAGTTAACACTGATATCAGGGGATTATCCTTGAGCTCCTCAGCTACTCTGAGAGCTTCTTGCTTCAAAGTGGAGATTTTCCTTAGTCTGAGAGCAGAATGAGTCATGCTAAACTCAAATCATACCCTGCGAAGTGCCTTCACAGAAGGAAGGCTGAACAGAGAGGGTAGCATTAGCAACACTGGACAAGAGGTGCAGAAGAAAAATAACCAGGGCTGTGTTTACTGCAATGGCTTCTCTCTGGTTCCCGAAGGCCTAGAGAAGTTCTAGAGCATCGTGCCTTAAACAACCTGTACAGTAACCTCTTAAAGGAGCCTTGAGTGATCAGATCAGATCATAATGCTTTGGATCACAACGCTTTGAGACTGGATTCAATATGAGGTGATGCTCTGTGCCATGTACGTGCAAAGGTCAGCTTTTGTTTTAGTTTTAGATCTGTGGTCTATATTCACAGCAATGTGTAAACAAACCTGAAGGTTGGAAAAAAGTTCATGGCCCAAATGGTAGTATCAGAGAATCACGGAATACATTGTTTTGGGAAAGACCTCTGGAGGCCATCTTCTCCCAGTCCTGCTCAAAGCAAAGTTAATTTCAAAGCTTTAAACAAGTTGCTCAGAGTTATGTCCAGATTTCTTTTTAAAAGAAATCCCAAGCATGGGACAGCCTCTCCAGACAGTATGTTCCAGTGCATGATGACTCTTACTGTGTAGTTTCCATTTCAAAGTAAATAAAAGTATAAAAATGAAGACAAATAAGCTTCTTCACTGGCCATGTCCATGAAGCAAAAGCAAAACAAACCATTTATTTTCAAACCAGCTTTATTTTCTGTTCCTGAAAACCCAAACAGCATAATCCAGAAGCAGCTAAAAGGAATGTAATACTATTTATCAAGGGACAATGAACAAGGTTTGTAAATAGGTACAGAATTGAAGACTGTCTTGGATTAATTTACCAGCAAGGATTTCCCTGAACCTCCATCCTAAAGCCATTACTCAGGAATACTTCCCCTGGTGGCAGTGTCACTAAACAAGTGTAAACCTCCCTGGAAGACAAATGGAGCAGTTGTGCCATGCAACCATGAGGTCAGAAAAGAGAGCAATAAAACAGATGTCTACTCAGGATTAGAGGGCACTGGAGAAGTAAGTGTTGATGATAAGTATGCTTATCCATGTAATATCCAAGCAATTTTATAACATATGAGCATTTAACGCAGCCTTTATTTTAAATGATGTAATAAATGTACATTCGATTAGGCAGAAATTTTTAAAATTAACATGATTTGATTGCCTGGGGCTTTTTCAAGGATCTCACTGACAGGCCCATTTCAAGAAGAATTTGAGCACTGGGAATTTGAAATTGCCCAGCCATTTCTATTTGTTGAGAGCTATACATCCAAAACCACTATTCACTTTATTTATAAAGAGAATTTAGTTTGTAGGCATAAGAATAACCACCAGTTTGACAAAAAATACTCTTACTGGGCAGTAATGCCCTCTATGAGGAGCTTCAGGCATCTTCTCCCACAAACAGCCACTCTTTTAACCCAGAGGATAGCAGCCTTCCATAATCCCCCACAAATCCAGTCAATAGGTAATGTAATATGTAATGAGAGACTAAGGTTAAAGGGAAAAGGCTGGCTCTGCTTCAGGAAAGTTTGGTGATGCATTTTCAGCAGTCTACTGTCTCAGAAGTGCACATACACATTAAATTTTATCTTCCAATTCCACTAAGGTTATGTCAAAATGATTATGAGTAAGTTTTAATTACCAAGGCCAAAAAGGGAGTGTGTTCCTTAATTTTCTTTGCCTAGCCACATCAGTGTTTTATATATAACTTTAAACCATGAAAGGACTTCTTTTGCATCATCCCAAAGAAAATACAGGAAAATGATGGGATAGGCAGACACCAGTTTGCTCAAACCAAAGGTGACCTTCGTGTAATACAACAGCTTATTTTGTCTCTTCTACCTGCTGGCTGTCTCTTCTCTTACTAGAAGACAAACTGTGACGTGTAGGCCCCATGTCTTTCTCATATTTTTGTTTTCAACCTAACACAGCAGGAGCCACGGGCCTCTAGTTGCTGCATAAAATGGTATTGATAAACATTTGTTTGAATACCAAGAAATGTGACAGAAGTAAACACATTTTTAAATATTTTGCCCTGCAGTTAGAATATGTGTTTGTTCATCTCAGCAGAGCATGTTAGCTGAGGTTCAGTGACTCACTAAACTCTGGTCATGTGGGCTTTTTGTGAGCTTAGAGTGTGGACAGAGGTTGCTTGTGTCTGCCTGCAGTGCATGCATGGATGTACCCTGAGTCCTTTGTGGGTCTCAGTCTAAATTCTAGAGCTGCACAGATAATGGATCTTTGTCAGCATGGTTGCTGAGTCAAAAACTGTGTCTGTGTGTATGTTGTGGAGGAGGGAAGCTAGTAATGTGCAGGCAATATTTTTTCGTCCTACTTTAGTTCAAAATGTTTCATTTGAGGGGAACCCTCAAAGTCAAATGGCTGAGAGTTTTGAGGAGCTCTCCTATTTTTGCATGGCTACAAGCTCTGACCAAATAGTGCCAGCAAAAGTGTCCCTAAGTATATATTGCAAACAAGACCAGCTACTGTCATTGCAAGAAGAATCTGTACGGCTGAGCCTCACACGGGGCTAGAGAAGATGTGAAGTGCAGCTGGTACCGCAGGAGAAGCTCTGCTGCTCCACCAGCTGCATCCCACCAGCACTGCATGCTGCTGCAGTGTCAGTGCAGCATTTTGGGGTACCCCTCCTCTTCCCAGTGTAGAGGAGACCAAGAGCAGATCTACCTCAAGACCTTCAGAGTTTTCCACTCTGTGATCCAATGAGTGATCTAAATTATGAAGTAGAGGAGTCATTGCACGAGCACATCTTTTTCTCCTCATACATTGCTTTTACTCTGCCCTATCGATCTCAAAATGCATATGCTTCTGAGTAAGCATAACGCCAGAATGCCAAATTTCTCAAAGCCACTCAAAAAGAATATATTCTGCCTTATTTTATCAGGACAGATTTAATGTTAAAACCACCGATCAGGGCCCACTCCTTCTTCATCAGCTGGTTTTCTGATATGGCTATCACAAGAGATGGACACAAAAGCCAGAGCTTGTTCCCAGCTTCATGGAAAGGAGGTCTGGCATACTAAGCCTAAAGTACATACTGCATTCCTAGTCAGCCATTCAGACACATCTGCCATGCCTTAGAGACTGCCCATTACCTGTGCTGGTAGCTTCATTTCAGTGTACACATGATACAGAGTTGTTTTGAATTCATAAAGTAAATCTCAGTCTTAAAAACTGTTGTTGTATAAGCAAAATCTGTATGCAGCTTGTTGAAATCAGTTTGCAGTTCAGGACAACTACTTGACACTTTCCTTGGCATCACTGACCTCTTTCCCTTTTTTATTGCTGACATCTACATATAAAAGTAGTAAAAAACTGTTTCTGACATTTCCAAACTACTGTTCTTAACAGATTGCATCATACTTCCCACAGACAGTGTCAATTGTTTGGCCAGCCCGAGGCAGTTTCTGCCTAAGGCACCCAGGGTGCTGGAAAGCCAATGAACTCAGCACCCAGCATGATTTGGCCCTGCTACAACAAGGTGACCTGGTGAACGAGCGACCTGGCTGCCAGCGTAGCCCTTTGGAAACAGGTGGCAGCGTGATCATGTCATTTCCTTTCCACAAGCAGCCTGGCAGCTGCCTCTGTGCTAGACCAAGAACTTTGGTCTCTGGCCAGCGTAGGTCTTTGAGTCCCTACTATAAAGATCAAATGCAGTCACCACAACAAAATTAAAAAAAAAAAAAAAAAAAAAAAAAAAAAAAAAAAAAAAAAAAAAAAAAAAAAAAAAAAAAAAAAAAAAAAAGCCAAACAATCACCTCTGCCCTTCTCTCCCCCGGAAATGTACTAAGTGCATGCCTCAAAGTAAATGGGCAGCTGTGTGTTAAAGGTCAAATTCCAGATGTTGCAACTCAGTTTTGTTGCAATCCTGCAATAGCAGCAAACAAACGCTCAGAAGGGAGAGAGGAAACAACTAAGAAACTGCCATATAAAATAGCTTGTTCCTTTAGAACTGAATGGAACAAAAAGTGTTATTACACAAAACATATCAGTAACCGTAACAAAGTGAGATTTCTTCACAACTCTACATATATTGAGTATTTTTGAACAGCATAGTTAAACCTCTTATGGTAGCATTTATACAAAACAAGAATTCTACCCCTGCATGAACAAATAGACACAATTCCATGGTGTTGTTTTTTGAGTTAGTAAGATTCTCCAAAAGTTTATACCCTGAGCTTTCATGGGCTTATCTTCTATAGTTTTCCCGAAATTACTAGGAAAAGTTTTCTCCTCAGATTAGTTTTTTTCAGCTAATATTTTTCAGCTATTTCAAATCCAAGAAAGTAGAGAAAAATGCAAAAATGTCTGCTTATCTTAAAAAATTGCTTAAACCTTCTTACTGGAAGGCCATACCTCTGAGCAGAGTCCTAGGTATAGTATGATCATATTTGCAAGAACACATTTTTCCTATCCAATAAGCTGGCAAACCTAATCTAATCTGTATTGTGTAATTGTAAAATCTCCATTCAACAGAGCCTTGAAATCTAAGAGCAGAATTCTCTGAAGATTTTGATTACAATGAACACTCTCAGTTCCCTCAAATGCCCCATGTTTCTATTTGTCAGCAAATGAGTGGGACAAAGACCTTATGAAATTATGGTGATTGCTTAATGAAATACAGAGCACCATTCACACTTGCCAAGGGATTGCAAGAGTGAGCTACATTTTGGCATGTAGTTGTATCCTAATGTCTACTTTCTGAATGAAACATTTTTAATAATTTTGTTATTGTTAAGATTGTTTAGGTAAAGTGTTTGTGCTGAGCCTAAGTAAAGCTCAATCAGAAGTGAGAGGGTTTTATTTGCATTGCACTATGCTGCAACATGAGAAGATACTCCAGGTAGTGCCACACAAGCTGGGTCTCAAATTGGAAGCCATGTAGCTGTAGCAGCACAAAAGCTGTTCTGGCCATAAAATTATGCTGATGCAGTCTTTCTGAGATTCGCTTGTGTCAAGTCTCTACATGGTGCTGACCAGACACAGCTGGACACTGCCAAAAATAGCATCAAAACTGAAGTATGAGACTTGTATTAGCAGACAAAGGTAAACATCAGTGTGGGATACAGCTATACCTTGGCCTATCAAATGTAAGAAAACCTTCTTATGTATTCAGAAAAGATCATTATTTCCTAGGTCAAACCATGTAAAATTTGAAATTGGCCTTTGGGAGAAATAAGACTGAACCTTTTGAACATATATAAAATAATAGCCTAGAATTTAATCTCTTTCATAATGCTGAGTGCCTCCTAACATCAGTGAGAGTCCAGACTGCAGATTTAGATCTCAAAATAATGTAGAAATTCAAAGACTTCCCAAAAGGTGCCCAAGAAAGCTGAATAATTTTCTTTAATGAGCTAGATTATACACTGCTGCTAGAACAAGTGCGGTCAAGCCACATGACTACTGTCGTCTCAGTAGATGAATGGTTGAATGAATGAATGAATGAATGAGTGAGTGAATGAGTAAATCATTACAAGGTCTATTACAAGCAGAGTTAGTGTTATAACAAAGCCTGGGAACCATCTAAGATTTCTTATGTACCTGATTACCTTTAAAGTGAAAAAGCAGCAGTACAGACAGTCTTTTACAGGAAGCTTTTCTCAAGAATGCTAACTTTTATATATAAGATTACTTGGCAAAGCCAGATCACTGTGTGTTTTTATCAGCAGTGAAATAGTGTCTGTAAATAAATGGGAGGAAAAAACCAAAACCTTGACCCTTAAAATAAATTTGAAATTATTTCATCAAATTAAAGTTTTGACAGCCAAGATATTTGAGGGTGTCAGCTTTGTAATTAAAAGTCTCTGTTAAAGTGAAGCAGGTGATTCAGACTTTATTTCTTGCTTTGCCATACCAGAATTGTGTAACTCAACCACCTTTCTGGATGGCTTTCTCCAGCTTTGTTCTCTCTTTGCCCTTGCCATGGGTTATACATTGCTCAAGTCTCTAAGAGCAATTACAGTCTTTGAGACATTACCCGACTCTTGAAATTAACTGAAAATGGTCATACATTCATTAGTGTTGTAATCCCATAAACTGAATTTTTTAAGCTAAATATGCCCCACCCCGAGCAAGTATTGAAACTGAAACAGACTAAAGATACATACAGACACAAACACTCCTGGTCTTTACAAAGCCATGAGGGAAAGAGCCCTAATCCTCAACCTCTGCTTTTGACACTCAGAAGGTAGAGGTCCTTGTGTTCCAGCCATGGAGAAAGTTTACATTTCCCAAGACAAACTCTCACTGACTTCAGGAACAGTCCATACTACAGTGCTTATTCAGGTATCTACTTTGAATTTTACAATAAGAAACCACAACACAAAAGAAGAAGGCATTTTAATGTTGCTTTTTTTTCGCAATAGCTCTAAAATTTTCAGATGTCAGAGAAAGTGTTATGTTGAGGGAACTCAATGGTGTGAAGAGTTCCCAGATTTAGGCTCCATCTCTGAGCAATGGCTGAAACATTTCATTTACATGGAGGCAGTCATGCAGAGAAATATTTGTGTACATTCATGCTTATACAACGTTCTTCAGAATCACATAGATTGTGAGAGCTTTATCATTACAAAGGTCATATTATTTTTATGTTACCAGATATCTCAAACAAAAGACTTGGAAATTTGCAAGAAATTCACCAGTTACATTGCCTGAATGAAATAAAAGCTAA
Source organism: Dicrurus megarhynchus (assembly GCA_013399195.1). Classification (NCBI taxonomy): domain Eukaryota; kingdom Metazoa; phylum Chordata; class Aves; order Passeriformes; family Dicruridae; genus Dicrurus; species Dicrurus megarhynchus. The sequence continues at coordinate 159,239 of VXAD01000579.1, forward strand.
TAGCATTCCCTATAAATATTATAATTTGAAGTAACATCAGAGACAATGTTACTCCTGGAGAGCAGTTATCTGCTTTGAATAGCAGAAATTGTGACAAGTAGCAACAACTCTCTATCCTACTTGTGGAAATATTCAGTTCACTATGCAACTATGGCTACTTGAATGAAGTGCTGCAGTGATTAGTAACTGTATACTTCTAGAACATCATCAATTTTAAAATTTAGGGGTTTTTTTCTATGAATGTAATCATTGCTAGCTCTCATCTGCTTTGTGTTCATGAAATCAAAAAAAATTACAAAAATAATCACTTTTCATCATCACTATTTTGTTCTGCAAACAAGAAAATCTTACAGTTCTGGAAAAGGTCAAGGGCCTCTTAAGTCTTCAACACCTAACACATCAAGTGACACTCCCCTGATCATAAGATTAAATCAAGTCACAGGATGTGTGCCCTACGGATATTGGTTAAACTGTTCTGGAGCTAAGTGGATTAGACTGGCATCCTGCATTTTACTTGAAAGTGTACTACGCCAGAAAGGTCAACAATTTTTCAAGGAAGTTGTTAATTGAAATCAACCAAATGAGACAACTCTCTTCCTGGAGGAAAACTTTGTCCAGCCTAGCTTTGCCTTCAGGATGATACACATCAGAACTGGCATTTAGGCACTTTGACCAGAATTTAGCTGTTGATCAGTTTGCACAGCAAAAGCAATGATTCATGCAGTTTAGCATGATCTTCAGAAAACTACAGCATTTTTTCTGTACATCTTTATTACTCTTATTTAGGGAAAAAATTCAGGATGACCTATGATTGCAAGATTTACTTATTGTAAGTTTCTAAATTTGCAAATATGGCAACTTCTGCCATGAGTATCCAGCATATCCTTTGGGATGTTCATGTCTTGGAAAATGGAGAAAAAACTTAGTTTGACTGCAGTTTTGGTTACTTCAGCTTTTGGGGAAGGGGTAACACCTTCTATTAGACTGGTGGAGATATGGAGAAAAACATATACAACTTTGTGTACACATCTTTTTTAATCTATAGTCCTTGTAAGAAAAAAGGGGGTTTTGGTCTTGTCCAGATCTTAACTGTGATTCTCTCTTCTCTAAGACTGCACCTTGTAAATGTTACTGCTTCAGAGGGAAACTGTAATTTAAAACCATGATAATACACTTCTACACCTCTCTCTTTTTCTTGTTTTCTTTCTTTCTCTTTTTCTTTTTCTTTTTCTTTTTCTTTTTCTTTTTCTTTTTCTTTTTCTTTTTCTTTTTCTCTTTCTTTTTCTTTTTCTTTTCTTTTCTTTTTCTTTTTTTTTCTTTTTCTTTTTTTCTTTTTCTTTTTTCTATTTTTTTTGTTTGTGTGTGTGTGTGTGTGGTTTTTAAAGCATGTTTCCTCTATAATAGCAACATCTGCAGTGTTTGTGCCAAATGAACCATAAGTGGCATTTCTACATCATGATTGATTTGGTGTGTGTTAGATGAATAATTTGGGATATGTTTAATAGGATTCTGGCACTGCAGACCTATTGCTATTAAAGGGAGTTCAGATATGCAGTTTAAATGAAGCCCTCAGCTTTTTAAGTCTTGCATTTAATCACAACTAAGATGTCAGATGAAACAGTAATGAAATCTTAATTTCAACATGCAAGAATGCAGTCTAAATTGCTAGACCTTGTTGCAAAATAATAACATGATTCATGCCTGCCTAGACAACTGACAAATTAAGAGCACCATCACAGTAAACATTGGGCTTGGAATAATGTTATTTCCACTTCCTGCTTATTAAAGTCTAGAAAATCAGTTTTTTCAGCTCAGTGACAAAAAAAAATTTATCACCAGCATTCAAAGAGTCATGTTTTCCTGTTTCTGCACCATTTTACTTTTTCATGACCATGAAGTGGTGGAAAAGTTTGGCTTAATAACTATGGTTAACAAATTACACTACATTCTTCATTTAAAAACCCTGTTCTTAGTAATTAGAAACTAGAGTGAACATAACCCTGTGAATACAATACAAACACAGTTACTGTAGTGTATTGTCAATTAATTTATTCCCTTCTGCCAAATGTGGTGTCCAGCAACAGCATCATAGAACTGCTATGCCACACTGCTGAACAGGTCCAGTGTATCATATTTTTTTTCTTTTTTTTTATATTTTAGCTTGTTTCAAGCATTAGATGCCTCAGGATTCAATGAAAGCTTAGAATTGTTCCCATTTATTCATCAAGAATGCTGCACTTAGCTAGATAACAACCAATACAGATGACACTGAATTTCTATTAAAACACAGTATTCCTTTTCCAACTTTTAATTTAAGTAGAGGAATCTAAGCCCTTGATCCATGGAATATGAATGCACCTCATGCAGTTCATCTCTCTTCCACTGCATGTGTTGAACGTGAATGCAGGAGACAAAAGTTGCAGCACAATATTAGAGAAAAAATCTGCTGCCAGACTTCCAAAAATGAACTATCCCCTAAATGAGAGTACTTTGCTCTTAGTCACAAGATCATCCCAGCACATGAATTAACTAAATGGAATAGCAGCGCAAGTAAGGGTCATTATAAGCAATAACTTACTTAAGTAAGTTATTAATATTTCTTAAGTAAGTTATTCTCCACCTGAATATGAGGAAGAACTTCATTACTGTTCGAGTGACTGCACACTGGAACAGATTGCCCACAGAGGTTGTGGAGTCTAGCTCACTGGAGATATTCAAGAACAGTCTGAACACCGTCCTGTGCCATGTGCTTTGGGATGACCCTGCTTGAGCAGGGAGGTTGGACAAGACAACCCACTATGGTGGTCCCTTCCAACCTGACCCATTCTGTGATTCTGTGAGTGTGATTCTGTAATTCTTTGATTCTGTGGAGTGTACTGTCAGACGTGTTGGTCTGTCTCACACAAAGGCAGGCTGCCATTCGCTCTAACTACTTACCTAAGGATTTTAGGTTTCTATAAATTTATATGAGTAATAAGCACCAATTTTCATTGCTTATATCATCATTTATTGGTGTCATGGCTCTATCCTCTCACACGCCTCAGCGGGAGCAGGCAGCCCATCTCACAGGCAATCTGCCTGCTTGCCAACTGACATGCAGTGTTACTGCTCTTAATACTGTTGCAGGGCTCAAAGATCCGTCTTTACTTTCATATTATCATGGCCATGGCCTATGACTGTTTTTTTTCCACAAGTATTTGTCAGAAAGAGGAAGGCATAGGTACACCTGTGCTTTAGTTCCACTTCCCTAAATACTCCAGCATAAATTATGTTTGTTTATATGTTCCATACAGTGTGGTTTCTGTCAGAAGGACAATTTAATGACAAGGATGCTGCAACTTAATTTTAAATATTAACAGTCTTCCTATATCCAAGGTCTGACTAATGTAGGGGAGCTATTAAATAATTATGCTAAATGTTAGACTTGAGCGCCCTTTCTATCATATATGTAGCTGAGGATTCTCCACCCTTGACATTTGATGGGACAGATTTTGCCTCTGAAAAGAAAAAAAAAAAAAAAAGCCACTGTTGATAGAGAAATGGTTTCAATGGCTTTCAAATGTTATTTTCAGGAAACAACCAGAATAGTTTGGACAAGATGAGTCAGAAAGACAGAAGTAGTTTAAGACATCTCTATTGCCAATTCAGCAGGGATCATCTGAACACCAAAGCTGTTCCCAGATTACTGTATTACTGTTTCTGCAGTTTCTGTGTGTCTGGAGACATGATCAGTGAGTTTTCTCTAATAAACACTTCAGCACTCTTCCCTGGAAAGCTGTGTTAAGGCTGCAGTGGTCTGTGCAACACATGAAATGAGAGAGCAGTGGATTAGCAGTGGTTTACAAAACCCAGGCTGAGCAGAGCAATTCACATCCACAGGGAAGTGGGCTTAAAGTCAGCTGTGGTCTAATGCATGTACACAGTCTAACAGCAGAGCTTCTAAGGACCTCTCTTTCCATAACTGTGACATCATTGTAACTCTATTTTAAGCTATGTCATTTGTTTAAATAGTTATGGAAATTAGTATAATGCATTTGTATAACATATGTACACACATAATGTATTTAAGTAGTACAAGGAAATTCTCTGCAAATTGAGTGGTGAAGCTGGGCCCTGCCCTGAGAGGTGCCCAGGACAGACCCACACCCAGGACAATACCCCTGCAACAGCTGAGAGAAGCGAATAGCTACCCTCCCTTCAGTGGCAAAGGGTAACCAGAGTTCAGGACGTATCTCGGGGGCGCCTACCACTCAACAGAACACCTTGTTAGTATGTCGGCATGAAATAGACCCAGCTGCTCTGGCACTCTCTCAAAAATTGTATCTATCTTCATGTGATGCTCTCTGAGCTACCAGACACAAACTCTCCTGGTCTGAACTGCTTTCAGGCATTCTGCCACTTGCTTCTGCAGGCCTGACCCCAATGATCCTTGCTCCAAATCACATGTTGGTCACTGCAATCATCTGAGTTAAAAAAAAAAATTTCCAGAGTACAAACTGGAATGAATTCAAGCCTCATGTGACTATGTCCTGTTCATTGTATGCTTCACTGACTTCAGCACAGACACACTGTACTTGCCACAGATATTTTGTAAATACCATCAGCAGCATAATTTAAGTCTTTTCAGATGAGGGTGGAAGAATTTTTCTTACGTGGATGGTACTTTTAATTGTCTGGTATTTGGAAGCTAAAAAGCTTAACACATACTTTCCTGAGAACACAGTGAGTCCCTTTAAAAACAATACATGCAGGAAATGAAGGCTGCATAGTGACAAAAACCCAGAAACAAATGTTTTATTATTGTAAACATCATTTTAACGTGAAACTACCTATAAATTAATTGATAGAAGTAAATAGTCCCACTTTATTGCAGAACGGATACTTTAAATCATTAAGGACAAATACACCGTATTTCTTGGTTTGTATTCTTCATGGTTACTTTTTTCCCCATAATTTTTTTCTAAAAATACATCTGAATAAATATAGGCCTTTCATTCCCTTACCTACATGGGAAAACATAAAGAGTTAGGAAGCAAAAAGTTTTATTGTATGACAAACAAACAAAGAACAGTAAAATATGGTCACTCCTGGCAATGTAAACAATATCAGCAAAGTACTGGTACATTGATCCAAAGTCCTTTCTGGTTTACAGTGCTGTTAATGTAGTTATTCCAGGTTTACACTAGTGTGGCTGAGGAGCAGAATTTGTTCCATTCAAAGATCAGTTTTATATTTGTATCAGCTCCTGTCCCCTTCTGAGTATCAGGCACTGTTTTCCACAGGCCGGCATTTGAATGTTTAATAAATTCTGTGTCGCATGAGAGAGAAATGAGTAAATATGTTAACTCACTGTTCAGTCAGGATGGCTCATCAGTCACTCTGATTAGGTACATGGACTCCACCAGCACTAAGAATATAAGAAAGAGCATGGGGCTCATCCAGCCATCACTAGCCATCAGAAAATCAAGGATCTGCTCTGATAAGTAACTCCAATACAGGCAGAAGTGAGGGATAGGGATCTTGAGCAGGGAAAGTCATTATACCTCTCCTAAAATCATAGAAAGGAGTGAGTTTCCCTTTGGTTTAATTTGAATTTAGTTTTCTTAGGCTTTCTTCACTGACAATAATCTGAGTTTGTGACAAGGTCTCCTTTTTAAATGGCTATGCTTAGGAGACCCATGTCCCACCTGCAAATGCTAATGCTTGAGTGCCTGAGGATATCAAGTCCTTAAAGACTAAGCTTCAAATTCTGTGCCAATGGAAGCAAATGGACTGCTTAAAATTAACTAAAAAGGGGAAATTAACGAAAAAGGGGGAAATGGGAATGGAAAACTACCAGGACACAAACAATACCTTGGGGTATAAATGAGTTGATATATATAGCAATTCTTTACTCACATGTACAAAGTGAACTGATTGCCAAATCTGTGGTCAGGAAGGCATTCTTCCCCACCTCCCCAAACATATTGTATGAGATCTAAATATTTTTATTGTCTTTCTTGGGCACACTGAGTCAGGCATCATTTGCTCCGTGAAGAGGGCGTGTTTCCATGACCAGTATCAGGTGACCCTAGGCAAGAGTGCAGACTTCTGGGCATTTCTTCTACCACATTTCTTAATGCTTACGATCGGAGATCAGCTTGAAGTTGATGAAACAAATATAAAATAGAAAATAAAGAAGCCTAATTTTTACAATAAGTTTTGCAAGCTATCCTTAAATGGGCACTTTGCTTCTACAAAGAGCAGAAGTAAAGGCATGAGGAAGTTTCTTTGGTTCATAAATTTAATTGAGCCATAGTTATGCCATTTTTTCTGACTAATTGGGAATAATGAGATGTTGGAAAGCCCTTTAAGCACTGCACTCCCAAACATGTAACTCTTCACAGACCAAAGGCACCCAATAATAAATACAGGTATTTACACATTACACTTTATTTAGGCACATGAAAAAAGACAACTGCAGGTTTGCTTAAGCTGCCCACAAGAATTATCCACAATGAGAGTGTAATGAGGAAAATAAAAGATAAAGGGAGAGAGAAATATAGTGAGAAATTATTTTCTTCATTTGCCATTTCAGAAATAAATCAAAAAGTCAGAAAGATTTTTCAAAATTTCTCTTCTGGTTAGCTTGCATCTGGCTCACTGGTTATTGTTAACAATTCTATTGATAAAACTATCAAATTAACAGCCTTTTCTTCTCTGACCTTCTGTCACCATAAGTATTGCAAATCTCTTAAAGCAAGTAAAAAAAAATTAGCATAATGTTTCCATCATGTATTTTCAAATTTTGAGTTGGATTAAGACTAACCCGCATGTCTTCACAACTGATAGAAAATGTCAGCTTAACTCATTATTTATCAGATTTTTCTAGACATAAGTAAAAACAACTGTCCTGTTTTCAGAACAGGAATGACAGAAATGAAGTAGTGACCACTAACTAACCATGAGACTCTGTTTACTGGAGGGTGTCTCTTTTCAAGATTTTAGTTGTGTCTCCATGACAAGACTAAATCTGCTATGGTTAGTAGATGGGAGAATAGAATTGCTCTTAGGCATTTACTTGTAAGATTTTTATTACCACTTCTATCCCAAGAAGTTAAGAGCTGGTTTGGGACCCCATGGTCAGGCCCAGTTCTCAGTTAATGCAAGGCACCTTACATTCATGAAAATGAATGAAGCTAACTCTCTGAACACAATTAAACATTTTACCCCTAAAGAGCACAGCTGAAGAGCTGAACTAAATCACTTGTAAATGAGCTAAAACAGATGTTCACATACAGTTCTGCAAAGAGCTGTCAAGAGCTGTCCACAGCATCCCTTAAAGTGGCATACGGCCTGACATGGATAGGATAGGATATAGGATAGGATAGGATAGGATAGGATAGGATAGGATATAGGATAGGATAGGATAGGATAGGATAGGATAGGATAGGATAGGATAGGATAGGATAGGATAGGATAGGATAGGAAGTGCTGAATTACAGCATCTCCTTTGAAGAGGTGTTTTATGCTCACTGACTGACTCCTGAGTGGGAGACATTTGCCCCATCCCTTCACTTATCCCTTCAAATAATGTGCCTGATAGATACTTCCCAAAGTCTCCTTTAAAATTCTAGTGTTCAATATCAATAGGAAGGTATCTAAAACTTTTTTGTGTTCTTTGATAGTTTTAAATATTTTATTTTCTTTCCTCTATATTACTTCTCTCTTAATAGATATTATGTGATTGACTTCTGTTTTGCAATACTTTAGCAAGGACTTCTGGATAAATTAGGTACAATGGTTTGAAATTCACTCTTCCATAGAAAAAGGTTAGAGGAAGGATGTGGAATTTGAGATGAGCTGTTAATTCACAGCTGAATTTCCCATTAATCAAATTTTAACTCAAATTATTTCACTATGTAGGAACCAGCATTTTTCTCAAAATAATGATGCACAACTGTACCCATCCATCGATGAGAGTAAACAAGTAAAATTAAAATCAAAACACTTTGACACCTCACAATGTGTGAATACAGCACAAGTGAGACACTAATATTTTACTACTACAGTTTTTGCACTGCCTCATCATTCTCCTTTGCAGCTCTCACCCTTCATTTGCTGTGTTAAGGCTGTGAATTGCCTAGTGTGGGAGCTGGGCCTTTGTTCTGTTCTTTGCAGGGAGATCATATCAATAAATTGTAGGGTAGAATTTCACACTGTTCCCACTGCTGTCAATGGGCATTTTTCATTGAACTCTGTGTGAGAATAGTATGAGTCATATAGTACATTCCTGAAAACTCCCAACCCTGCACACATGAGGAGTAGTAAGTCCAGTTTAGACTGTTCCTTTTCCCTGTCCTGTTCACTTTAATTGCTTTCACCAGAGGAAGAAAGAAACTTTCACAACCTAGTTTGCAGTTGACATTAGGTTTCTCATTTTTAGGTAACAGTGCTTTTGCAAACTATTCCTGTTACTCAAGTTCGTTAAGCTGATTCTACACTATTATTCATTCTTTTGCTCTTCTGAGAAGGCTGTGAGGTCTGGTGATTTCAGCAAGTCTTAGAAGTAAAAGGTCAAAGTTCCAGTACAGGAGAGGAGTTGATTCAAAGAAAAGCCATGACTAAACCATCTTATTCTCCTGTGTCACAGCCAGCTCCACTGAGTCTGGGGAGAAATGTTATGAAGCATGACTTTGGATTAAACTGCATGATTCAAACACAGTGGTTGAGATTTCCAAAGCTAATGAGGGAAATCCCCTCAATGAGTTTGAAAACCTCAAACACTTTTAAAAGATCTATTTACATTTTATATCTAGAAAGCATAGAGGACATTGTGGATCGTTCATTGCATGCAGTGTTCATTACAAGTGCAGGAATTTGGTGTTCACTATAAAATACTTGTTTCATATACTGCCTTGTCCTTTCATAGTGCCCTTGCAAAAATGTCATTGTCAATGTGTTTTAATCATTATTAGAAACCAGCATGTGAAAGCATAGTTAAACAGAACTTGAATCTTTAAAGGTGACCTTCAAGTGTTTTTGCATATGTTGTGTTGGAGTGGGTGAATCAGGGACATCTTCACTTTCAGCTCATTTCAACTTTCCCCAGTTGTTCTGCAATTATTTACCAGGAGGACAAGTGGGAATGCTGATTCTGCCCCAGAAGCTGTGCTTTGTACACCTGCTTATTCATAAAATATTCAGATTGCTTTTCAGACAGACAAAATGTAAAAGTATTGGCTGGAGTTGGAAATCCCTGCAAACCCATGCTCTTCCCTTCAAATTCAAATTCAAGGCAGACAAAGCCTGTGAATAATGGAGACCATCTGAGGGCATAACTTTGCTTACAATGGAGGGAGTATGAATCAGCAAAGGACAGGCACCCACTTATGTTTGAGACTGATTTACACAAGCCCATAAATTGTCCATGTGAGGAAAGCTAGAAGTGGAAGTCAGGAATGCCACATCTGCCATGACACATGGAGCAGTACTTAAAGATCATCTTACAGAATGATTCCAAGTATCAGCACAGCTATCCAGAATAGGAAACTGAGTCAATTAGGGCCACGGAACTCATGCTTACAAACACTGCAGATTACTCACCATCACACCGTGGTGATTATGGAGTTACTGAACTAGGTTATTAGCAAGGTTTTCAGGCTTAATCCTTCATTTACAAAGTAATGTGTTTGCCTATTGTGAGCTCAGACTCCACAGTCTTGGGGCAGCAATTAATGCTGCCTCTTCCTGAAACACTTGGTGGAGGTCAAGGCCCTGGGGGAGGCTTCCAAAAATTCCCTCTGCCTGGACACTGCTGCCACCCACAGTTTAAGAGACAACTGATTATAAAGCCATACTTTTTTCAGCAGCTTTTAGAGTTCTTCCAAGCCTTGATCATTTTTCTGAGCACAGTAATTGCTTCTCCTAGCAGAATTCCTTGGCAGTCAGGCTTTTCACACAGGCAATGGGCGCACAAGAGTAACCTTCCTAACCCTGGTGCTGACTGTGTGGTGCGAGTCTATCTTAGCACCTCAATGCAAATTGTGTTGTATTTACACAGCCAGCTGATAGACAGACTATGAAAACTCCTTGCTTAAGTTGACACCATATCAATGAGGGAAATAATAGATAAAAAAAAAAGAAGTGTAGTCATATTTAACATAGAGTCATGTCTATTGTAGATGAGAATTTATCTGTACTCCCAGTACAATTTCAAAGCAAAGTGCAGAGGTTTTGCTACTTGAATTCCTATAAAATTGTTTGAATTTTTGCCACTAGAGCCTTTCAAGACTTCCTCTGTTTTCCTTAAAAGCTTTATAACAAACAGTGTATGATCTGTTCTCTGGGATATTTCAGTCCCCACAAGGAAACAGGGAACTTTTAAAAACTAATTGTATCCATCAAAAAATGAGCACCTTGCACAAGCTACCCATGGGTCCCTGGTTGATACGACTGCAGGGACCCTCAGTTGTGGGCCAGAGGACACGAGGAAGAGGGGAGGAATATTTCCTCCTGAAGGCCAGAGTATGGGAAGAATTTGCAGGAGGCAGAGTAACCAGGCTCTCAAGGGAAGCTGTAAACCCATGAAGGCAGTGCCTAGATGCTGTAATTTTGCACAGAAAATTGCATCCTATTTATTTTCCTAATTTCCCATTTTATTGGAGCAAAGTTAAAACTGAAAATGATCTATTGCAGAACAGATCTGCAAGTACAAATAGGCTATTTTACTGTTGTTTGTTATTTGTCGCTGCATTTGGGCTTCTGTTTTACTTCTCTGAAGTGCTGGAGAAAATTATCTGAAGATGACATGAATCTGTGAAACATCTTAATAACTGTCACCTTTGCAATATTTTTCTGTGTTGCCTCAACCTTAATATTGGTGTTATTATTGTTGCTTTTAAAAGGTTTTTAGTATGGATCCTTAGGGAGATATTTTGGAATTAAGAAATACAGAAAGACACAAGCCAATATAAAATTTCTTAAAAATGAAAAATTGTAGCTGTTGAGCATTGTAATCCATTACCTTACCAGTAATGCTTTTCAGATTTCTTGCCTTCTTTATATTTAATCTTCAATCCTATAAAATCTTTGTGTAATGTATAATTATTTTACCTGTCCCTCAACTTTCTAGGCTGAAAACATACATCATGATGTGCTTTGTGAATTTCAACTAGATTTAGAATTGAAACAGATTCTTGCTCTAAAGAGCATAAATCCACTATCTTCATGCTAAGATTCTGACCTTATGAGGGTTTTTTTAACTGGGAAGTTTTATTTTTTATAAACAACCAAAAATTGTGAGGTACTGAGTCTACTGTTGCAGGACACTCAGCATGATTTATTTTGCATTAATACTTGATTGTTCTGCCAGAGATAGGCAAAAACCTACTACTCTTCGTTATTTACCCTATATCATACTTTGCACAGAAGAAGTGGAGATTGGCCTGGAAGTAAAACAATTATCCACCTTCCTCCTGGAAATTATCAGTAAGATTATTTTCCTTACATAGAGTGAAAAAAGTCTGCAAAATTGCTATGTGGAAAAGAGATTGTAACCTTTGTTTTCCACTACAAGTTTTTAAACTGAATGTAAACCACTGATTTCAATAATAAATCATTCAAGGAAGGAAAAAAACCCACAGGGCCTAAACCAAGCTGCTGTGTTTAAGGAGAACTTAGTCAACATTATGGCTTAAACAACTAATGTATGTAAGCAGTACAAGGAGTTCCACACATGCTTTGCTTCGGAGTCTGCAGACCCCACACTGGCAGCTCCCTGCATGTGTAATGCTGCACAGCAGTGGTTCCAGCTCAGAGAAACTCAGAGCATTAGAGCTGGATCCAGCTGCTGCAAAGACACTCTTCAGATAAAGGAAATGGATAAAGAGAGCTGAAGAGCAGTGTGGAATTCACTCAATATTGGTGGGGGAAAAAAACCAAGAACATAAAATCTGTAGTTTTGCTCATATTCCTAACCTAGGCCACTCATATTTATTTCACAGAAGATGAAGATCCAGGATTTAATTATATAATTTAGATTTATGTTAGTGTAACGTGAAATTTGAGATTTTTCATCACATTTTCTTGCAAAACTACATGTTTCTTCATTAAGACTATTACTGGAATGCTGTAACACCATATCAGTACTAAATAAAAATGCTTATTTATCTGATCACCCATCAGAGTTATGTATCAACATCAAGATCCTCATTTGTGGGAAATTAATTTACACAAGAAATTTCTTGTTTCATATCATAGGAAATAAATGTTTTATGTTCCTGGAAGCTGTCTGTTAGCTGGTAGAAGCAGTTCTGCCAGTATTCTTTGTGTTTCTGTGTGGTGTGTTGACCTTGACTAGATGCCAGGTGCCCACCAAAACCACTATGTCACTCCCTTCCTCAGCTGGACAGAGAGAGAAAATACAATGAAAGGTTCATGAGTAGAAATGAGGACAATGAGAGAGCCCTCACCAGTTACTGTCATGGGCAAAACAAACTCAACTTGGGGAAATTAGCTTAATTTATTAACAATCAAACCAGAGCAATATGATGAGAACAAAAAATAAAACACCTTCCTCCATGCCTCCCTTCTTCCTGAGCTCTGCTTCATTCCCAATTTCTCTACCTCCTCCCCACCAGTGGAAGGGCTCAGCTTTGGCCAGCAGCAGGTCTGTCTTGTTTCTGGGTGACATTGGCCCCATTGGACAAATGGGAAGCTTCTGGAATCTTCTAACAGAAGCTGCCCCTGTAGCTGCCCTGCTACCAGAACCTGGCAAACCCAGGATGTACTGGCTCAATATTTCCCAGTGAATTGCCACTTGAACGTATTTATTTAAAACAAGATTGCTAAAATTTACAAATTAAACAACGAAAGAACCTTTTGGTGAACAGAGAGTGAAGAGCTGCTCTTTAAGCCATGATTAGGCCGTGTGAGTGTAGCCTCGTGTTTTGGGGAATTTTTTCTGTTAGATAATGTAAATAATCCAAATCCTTTTTATGAAATTGCTGTGTCGTTAGACATTTAAATACACGGTTAGCCATCAGAAGATTTTCCAACACCTCTCCCCACCCTTTTGGAAAATGCTACAGCACAAACAAAAATGTCATTAGCAGTAGATGAGCAGTGCTTGAACTAAAGAGAATGCCCAATGGAAAATCTGTTTATCTCTGGGGAAGTACACACACACACACAAAAGGAAAATACCCAAACCAAAGAACAGAGAAACTGTCTTTTGTATCAGAGGGGTTCCTTTTACTGAGAGCACAGTACAAAAATGACAGAGAAAGACCACAGAAGAGAAAAGGATTCAGGAAAAAAACTTTATATGAGTAGGGGAACTTGACCCATTTTCACAGAGCAACAAAGAAGGATGAGTGTCTGGACCCAAAGTCATCCTGCCCTAGCTACCCTGAGGAATTAGCAGTGGAAATAACCTTCAGAGGTCTCTGTACTCTTTGATAGTATGTCTGGTGGAGTAAACAGTTTAAAGAGTAGTTCCAAGCACAGGAACTTGCTCCTCTGCATCTTGCTATACTACCAGTATGGTCCCTGGGATGGCATCTGTACCTAACAGTAGGGTCCCCTGGCATGGGGGTGGCCTTTCCAGCAGGTGGATTGGATGGAGATGTTTATTTTCAAAGCTATGTATTGCTATATATTCTGTTTACTCTGGCTGCATACTCTAAAAAGAGCAGAATTTATCATTCATTTATCATTTATCATTCACATATTCCTTTTGAGGGTCCTGAGTGCCTCCCCAAGCTCCCCACTACATTGTAATGAAGAAGCATGCTTGTTTAACATGCTATGCCAGATGTTCATTTGCAAGTTCCTCTTATAAGCAGACTGGTCTTCACCTCATTTTTCAATAGCAACTTAATGGTATTAATAAAAAAATACTGTAATAAGGTAAATCAGAAATATATGTTCCCACTGATTATCTCTCTTGTTCCCTGTGAGGGTGGCCTTGTAAAGCTTTCAGTGGAAGAGATGATGCAAAGATCTATTTGCTCCTCGGATAGATGGATGCTCCTGTAAAGAAAAGGCAACATATGATCAATGAATGGCCTGTCTATATCTTAACAGTAGATTGGATATCGTGTTTTAATAACCCACTTCAGCCTCTTTCATTCCATATAATATTTTTATCTGTCTAGACTCTCAAGATTCATAGTACTCTTGAACCCTTTTATATAATTTCTAATTAAGAAATAAATGGCTTCCTGTAGAATTACCAAAATGGTCATGTCTATCTAAATATGCAAGAAACTTAACCCGGGCATCCCAACATACCAGGGTCCCTGTGTTCAGCTACAGGAAAAATGTGTTCTTGATACTTTACTGGAAATGCACTCCACCACTACCCAATATCACAGTAAACTCTGCTTATGGTTTGATGTTGGGCTTCCAAAGCTGGTGGGCAATTCTTCCACCTCCCATTGTCCCACTGCCGCTTAGGGCCCTGCTGTTCTCATGCTTTCTCCCTACCAAAATCACCCCTTCAACCACTGTCCAAAGTCATAGAGTCTGCAATGGGAATTTTCCTGGGGCTCACTGGCAGTGTTATTCTTATCTTTTTGTCTGTACTTGGAAAAGTTGACTTTCATACGGGAAGATTTTGCAACTTCTGTTGTTTGCTTTAGATCCACAAATACATGGAAATTTCTTCAGATGAGCCAAAGCAGTTAAAAAAGTTCAAGTGGTAAATGAACGGCTTCACAAATGACTTCAAGATCTTTGCTGCAGCACCCTTTCTCTTCCTTGCCAGGCAATTCCTCCTCCATAAGTTTCATTATTTTGGCAGGCTGGGACGTAACTAAAAATTGATGGCATGGTTCACCACCAGGATGGATATTGTCTTACTGGGTAACTCTTTGAACTCCAGGCTCGTGGCATGTCCATTGACACAGGTACCACCAGAGGCTGGGGACACTCAGACCCACAGATGTGACAAACATAAGAGAACAGAATGTGTCAGAATGACACACTGGGAAGGAGATTGTCCATTTCGCACAATTTGCCCCATGTTTTATGTTCTAAATTCCTCATTTGTGCCACATAGAAAAACTGAAAATTCTACCCACTGTGCCTGTGGTGTGAACTGCTTTTCTTGTGATAAATTACATCCCATAGTGCACTGCATCAAAAGGTGACAAAAGACCTACGTGGTTTTTTACCAGCAAAAGTGCAAATTGTGAGGACATGAAGTGCTTGTACAGACTCTTTGACCCGTGGTGCTCTTGCAGCTCAATTTTGTTATCGCAGGTGATGAATCAGCAAAAGTATGTGTGCCAAATTCTGGAACACAGAGGAAGCTCAAGTTAAATTAAATTCAGCTCTCATAATACAAATTAGCTGGAAAATAATGACAGAGATAATCTTTTAAATATTAGTCTGAATCACACCCCAAAACTGACAACAGTTAATTTTTAAAGGACAAATATTTTGTACCTTTGGGAATATGCACAGTGGAGATAATGCAAAGCTCTTTATTTAATACCGGCTTCTCACAGCTCATAGCCTGTTATCCTGTTATTTAGATGACTATATCACAAATGCATGCTCAAAACTCCAATTTAGACTTGGCTCGGCTGTCTCTGTACACAGTGTATCTGTCATGTTTAGCTACCGCTAATGTTTTGCTATCAATATAAGTGAATCATCCTCTGAATCACTTCAGATTTTCTCTCAGAGATCTTTCAAGAGCCATTATAATACTGTTCTTCTGAATGTCAGCTCTCAATGAACCAAAAGGTCTGAAGTCAGTGGTAAGACTCACCAACATCTGGAACAGGCTCCAAATATCACTTGGTAAATCAGATTTCTAACAGTCCTCTTTTTATTGCTTTCTCCTCCCTCTGTGACTTCATCTCTTTCTTTCTTCTGGCCAGTATGCCAGACTTTTAAGACTTTGGGATGGACAATTTCTCTAGTTAGTGAATCTGCAAAACACTATTGATGCCCCCTTTAGCACAGATATTGCAATAAGTCTGAAGAGTGAATGTAGCTTCCCATCCCAGCTGGACCAAGCATCTACATGTTCTTTGAAAATACATCTCAGAAATATTAAAATATAGAAGACCAGTTGAATAGAAACTGGTCAGGAAGCATTTTCATCTGACCTTGCACTCACGTTTTAAGATCAACTCTGATTCCTAACTGTGTCTTCATTCATCAGCATTGATTTCTAACTAGGTTTTTCTGAAAGGTTGGACCTTTGTCCAATGCTGTTCACAAAAGAGACATTTTGCATGGAAGAACAAGATTAAGTACTTTACAGAATTATTTTCTATCAAAGTATGTATTTTTCCTATAGTCATATATGTCAAATAAATTTATTTCAATTATATTTTTAAAACTGAACAGAAAAATATATACCAATAATATGAAGTGATTAATTAGTAATATTAGTATTAGAATTAGTACTTAGTATAGCAAGAGTTTGTGGCATTTTAAGTTTCCAAGCTGGAACAGTATTGCTTTTAGAACACCAGAATTTCCTTTAGGATTAAAAATTGCTTATTTTTGCCTCGTTCTACATAAAAAAATATTGGTGGAACAAACCATCCTAGGGAAGCACCTTTGTTTTATGCAATACATACAAGAAATCTTGCCTAAGGCAACAATCTCTGACATAAATGCAGAGGTGCTCAGAAGTACAAGGCTTCAGCCAAAGAAAGTTAATCTTTCCAGGATGGTTACATCCATACAGATTACGTCCAAAGGCCTACCAGGACCAAGGAGTGCTGTGAGTGGCAACCTGCAGCTATCAGGGTTCCTGCTCCTTGTACAGGACTTGACAGCCCACAGGGTAGCTGGAGGGAGTCAGTTTGACCCACATCGGTCCCTCCTACTGTGATGGATTCTTTGTCTTTGTCACTGTCTATGAGGTCTCTTTTCAAATGACCAGCTACTCAGACCTCAGCAAGGAACAAGCAGAAAGTACTCACCAGCTGCTAATGCTCTTTGTCCCATCCCTCAGTTCTAAATTTCAGTTTCTGCAAGCTTTACACAGCACATGGGAAGAGGTTTCACTGTGCCTTCCATCACTTTGAATTAACAGTGATAATAATAATGCTTAACCTTTGTAGAGTTCTTTCTGTCTCCACAATGCTTAACTAATATTAGCTAATCACATTACAACGGCTGGGCTGCTTATCATTCCTGCTCTTTACAGTGCCATGAATAATCTGATAATTATTTCTTTAGCTGGTATAAACAGCTTGTCCACTCTCCTGTCATTTTCTATTTTGCTTAAGCTATAAATATCTGATATTAACTAAAGAAATGGTGAAGTTTGTCAAGCTCACCCTAAACTAAAGCAGATAATTATGTAAATTTGATAGATCTGAGAATAAATATAAGGATTTTACTGTATTTTTCTAATATCTATATGCCTAATTATGAGCATCTGCTAAGGATTATATTGTTCAAGAAAGAAAATGTGTGAACTAGTTTGTCTGTAATCTGTTCATATCAATTATTTAAAAGCACTCTGTATTTATTGCTTCAAACATTAAGTACTGACATACTATGCCAATAGCACCATACTGTAGTAGTGTATATGTAAGAGGAGGCAGAGACTGTGGTTTAAGCAGCTTACAGTTAGTATTCAAATTCAGTTTTATTGTTGAGAAGCACCAGACTGTGTCATTCCCACACCCTTCTCAATAAATGTATAACTTCATGCCTCAGATAATCAGCAGTTGTTTCAGGAAATACGAATTGCAAACTTACCACATTTTATCCAAGGTTAACTATTTATGTAGAATGATCTCTCAGTAGCAAAGGACTTAATTTCCACATTCAGGAGTGAAATTAATTTCTTTGACAGATAACTGTTTTTATATGCTCTCCTTATTGAGTATATATAGCACTATCACATTATCTCATGAGATCTACCATGTTTTAGGCCATGGTTGCTTGCCAGTCATATCGAGAATCTCAGTTGATTATAATGCAAACTGCTTGCACTGATGGTGCATTTTTTGGGGGGGTCCTGACCCTTGATTTCTATTTTAAGACCCAATTGCTTTGAGTCTGCATCCATGGGCCTCTGTACTTTATAGTCCTTGCATTATCAGTCCCCAGCCTTATCCAAGATACGGCACGAACTATACTGCAACGTTATTGGCATCTGACACAGAATCAGTTATCTCTGCTCCAGTCTCTAAGAGATGAGCAGATCCCATCATTATTCCTTTATTAATACAGTTCTGCGTGCATGGTGCTTTATAAGGAAAAGATGAGTCGCTGTTCTAAGAGATCTCACCCTACAAATTAGATGTGGCACGTGGAATGACAACAGTAAAATGACTGAGGAAGGAATACATTTTAATATATGAATTTATTGAAAGATTTTGGGAAAAATTCCCTTTATAGTTCTATCTTTTTTGTCCAACATATACTATTCAAAAACAAAAGATAAGACGCTATGGTCAAAATGGGACTAGACCCATTCCTCTTGCAAGTTAATCTCTTCTGTAAGTGCAGGAAGGACAGAACTTGTTCAAAAGAAGGTCCTGTAGCACTTTGTCAACAAAATTTTTCTTATCTACCAAAAGAGATACTAAAATGAATAATGACTCATCTCCCTAGGTACCAAACTTCAGACCTCGTGGGAGAAGAATAGCAGTCATAATGCTACAGGAGTGAAACAAATATTTTTACAAAATTACAGGTACTCCAAAACCATAAGTGAACGTTTCTCTTGCTTCAGTGAGAAGAAAGGCTCTCTGTGAAAGAGCCGCCTCCGTCTGCCCTGCACCAGGGCACAGGGATCTGACAGAAAACCTATTCCAGCCCTACAGGTGCTCCCTGTGAAAGTTCCCCTCAGCCACCCCAGTACCTCAGCAGCATCTACTGGCACAAATCCTACCACCAGAAGTCAGGACAAGGAAAGATCATTTTTACTTACAAAGGCAAGCCTAATAATTATTTACTGGGGCAAATGGCAGATTTTACTGTCCAGCCTGTACACTGCTAATACCTTGTACACCTGTAATAATGGACTAGAGACAGCACTTATTTTCCAAGGTATTCCTTGTCATGGTAAAGTAAGATGTAGTTTAATCCTTCCAGCCAAATTAGCACAAAGCAGAGTATTTCAGTCTTTGTCACCTGAGCTGTCACACTCCACACCACGGGAATGTTTTGTTGGAAACGAGTAAGAAGGTACCTAAGCCCAGTAACCGTGAGGGTCAGGAGGAAGCCCCTGCCTGGGAACAGGTGGAGGTTGGGAGCACCGGAACCATACATGACTGCACAGGTAGTTAAAGGAGAGAGAAGTGTTTAGTTATGAGCCAAGGAAGAAGGGGTGACATTAAAAGGAGTGTAAATCACATTAAAAGGAGTAAAAAATCACCAGCACTCTTGCTTTCTGTTCCCAGTTTCTGTCTTGTTCTCAGTTTCTGCCTTGTTTTTTTGTAATAAACATCTACCTTGCAAGCCCTGCACCTCTCCGCAGAGATAGAGCCATAAAGGAGCGCTTCGGGCTCCGAGGGATGCAGAGCGGGACGGCAGCCGAGGGGCGCCGCATCACGGGACTGCCTGCTCCATTTCCTCGGGCATGTCTGGAAGGAATTCAGGCTGGCTCAAGGCACGGCTGAACTGTAGCTAAGAGGAGCACGTTCGTGTGTCTGGAAGGGTTTCTGCGTGCGAGGCAGCCCTACATGAAGCGCGGTGTTTCCTTGGGACCACCCTGCCTGGTTTCGCGTGGCGTTCGCAGAAACCCGCGTGTGACGGTGGCGAACAAAGGGATGACTGTGCAGTGTCGGGAAAGCCGCCTGCTCCCGGCCTGGAGCAGCGACCACTAATTGGCCCTGGGCTTATTTTGTGTTCCTACATTGCCACCCTCTGACAGCCCGGTGGATTAAAACCCTGCCCTTCAACCGAGAGCTGAGGTTTGAGCCTGAACACAACACGGTGGAAATGCAGTGTTACTGCCACGCTTTGACTGAATCTTCCAGGTTCTTTAGTAAGTCTTCCTGGATATTTCTCATCTATTGCTGCACGAGACATATTTGTTTAAAAGCTGATTTGGGGATGTGTAGCAGAGAGATAATTCAGCTCAGTGAAAAAATATATCAGACTCTGTGAGTGTCCCAGAGGAATCAGAGATGAGAAATGGTGTTATCCTGTGCCTGATAAACTAAGGCACTGGCTATATAGATGTCATGCTTTGACTCCAGCTAGCAATGAAGCATCAAGGAGCCATTTGCTCAATCCCCCTGTGTGAAATGTGGGAGAGAATCAGAAGAGTAAAATATGAGAGAATTTGTGGGTTGAGATAAAGACAGTTTAGTAGATAAACAAGGACTTCATTCACCACTTCCCATGGGCAGGCAGGTGTTCAGCCATCCCCAGGAAAGCAGGGCTCTATCACGTGTAACAGCTACTTGGGAAGACAAACATCATCACTCTGAACGTCCTCATCCCTTCTTCCCTCGGCTTTATATACTGAGCGTGATGCCATATGGTCTGCTATATCCCTTGAGGCAGTTTGGGTCAGCTGCCCCAGCTGTGTCCCCTCTCAAATTCTTGTGCACCCCCAGACTATTCACTGGTGGGGCAATAAAAGAAGCAGCAAAGGCCTTGGCTCTGTGTAAGCTCTGCTCGGCAACAGCAAAAATATCCCAGCATTATCACCCTTGCTCTCAGCACAAATCCAAAATAAAGCCCCATACTAGCTACTATGAAAAAAATTAACTCTACCCCAACCAAAACCATCACAACAGAATAAGTATTTATTTAGGATTCACAGAAGTGGGAATAACAAAATGTTAAGACAAAACTGCCCAAGTGCATTGTACACAGACACTTTGAATACCAACCCATGTACAAGAATAGCAGCCTCTGCTGCATGATCACATTGAAACTGTTTTCCGTGTCTTGGGGCATACATTTTGTCATCCTGCCCTACCTTCCAACCGAGAGCTTGTCTGTGAAAACATAATATTTGTATCTGTGTGAATGTCAAATTATATAACACCTAAAGGGCACAAAATGCAGGGCACAAAGTAAGCACTTATATCCGCTCATATGAAATATGAAAGGTAATTTTCCATAATGATTATTTTCAGCCAGAATTGCTTACATCTGAGAGAGCAGTGCATGAAAGATAACTGAAAAGCAAAAAGCTATGCATATGTTTTTGGAGGATTATGTATGCTGTGTATGGCATCTAACTTGATACCTTCTTAAATCATTGTATTAGTAGAAGAGAGTCGTGGATAAACTGAAAAGAGCACAGCAGAGGTTTACCGAGACAGTTTGAGGGACAGAGCATGGTGTACAATGAGAAGTTGAAGGAACTGGTTGGACAATTCCCCACACAATCTGGTATAGTTTTGACGTTAGCCCTTCTGTCTTTCGAAGTTAGACCAGACAACTTCCAGAGGTCTTTGCCAGCTTACATTTTTCTGTGTTTAGGGTGTATTTTCATGGGCATGTGGGCCATGTTGTTCCACCTTGTGCATCCTGGGTTTATTTCATAACTTATGTCCCTCCCCATCTCAGACAAGAGTGGTGCTGTGAGTCAGGTCCTTGTTTCATCACCAGGAAAAAAGAGGAGCTTAAAACCTTCCAAAAAAGATTCACTGCAAATATGGAGTTTTGAGCATAAGACAGAGGGCTCTTTGCTACTTTTTTCTGTCAGGTTGTTTCACCAAAATGCAAAGTTTGAAGTGTATGTCCCTCAGTCAAGAAAAGAGAAATTATGCAGCTTTTTTAGTGGCCACAGAAAAAGGCTAGAGAAAAAACTCTTTTTAAAGTGACATTTTTAATAATCTATTCATTATCAAGATAGGAAGCTAAGACACACAAAATATGTTACATATTACAGCTTTCATCTGGATGTCACCTTAACTTTGAGTAAATAAGATGGTGCCTTTTGGCATAGTACCCATAGTGGGTACAACTTAGAAATAAATATTCTCCCAAATAACTGTGGAGGTTTGGGAATTTGTGGGTTGTGGGGTTTTTGTAAATGTGTTTGGTTTGTTTGGGGTTTCTTTTTAAATAATTCCTCTTCTGTGGCATTGTTATATCTGTGGAAAGAACACCTGAAGCGCCAAAAAAGCATTCCTGGACAGAGTTTATATGAAGCTCAAAAATAAACGGAAACCCTTAAAAAGAGTATGGAATATGATTGTGAGACTCAAATTCTAGGAAGTGGCACAGTCCAGTAGTAAAAGATAAATAAATGCAACTACTAAAAATAGCTTGATTTTCTTTGTTTATAAGAACAGGTGTTCCTGTTTATTCAAGGGAATAATGACTAGATTTTTTACACAATGTTTATTGCCACAGTATTTAATTACAGCTGAGAAAATCCTCAATCACAGTTCCATTTATTTACCCATCTAACTTTATACTTCTTTCTAAAAATTTTTGTATACTGGAAAGATTTTGAAGCATATTGTCAGAAAAAACAGATGCTGAGACACTGAAATTAGAATCAATTCTGTAGTTAGTAAGAAAAATTTTGGCTGAAGTGGGAAATAAATTTTACATCTTGAAACATCTATTAAGGGAATAAAACCCTTCTAATTAATAAATATCGATGAATGAGAAAAAGTCAAATAAATAATAGAATAATTAAGGATAATCACATACAACATTTTAATGCATAATTTTAAAGAAAAATCAAAATGCGTTTATTTGAAAATAATTCAGAATTAGAAAATAATAGTAAGATGGTTCTTAGTGACTGTCTTAAGCATTAGAATATGAAATATTTATTCACATACCAGATCCAAAATTCTTAGCTTCAATATCAGCCTTCTTTTTAGCTAAAACTCAGCATCTGATTTTCTGTCATCTGCAGCTGAAAGACATGGTTGTCTGTTTCTCAGTTTAAAATAAACATAGATTTATGAGGAAGAACATATTTTCCAGCAGAAAAGACTGTGCAGAGGATACTCTGTTGTGGTAAACATGGCTGAAGGAAACCCAAGTGAGGCTAGAGAGCATTATGCTGAATAGATAACCACGAATTAAGATCCTTCTCTCTCTTGGATAGTCTACAGCTGACAAGACACAAGAAGAGAGGAGACAAGAAGTGATTTAGCTGCTTTTCTAAGAGAAGTCAACAATGAAGAAGCAAAGCCTGAGAAAACATGGGGAGGTTGGAGGAAGTTGTTGTTTCACTTTGCTTTTGTTTCTGACTATCCAAACCGATTTTAATTTGGACTAAATTAAATTAATTTTCCCCAGGTTGATTTAATTTTGTCCATGATGATAACTGTCAACTGATCTTCCTGTCAACTGTCTTCCTTCCTTGACCCACAAGCTTTTCATCCTATTCTCTCCTCTTGTCCTGTTGCAGAGGGAAATAAGAGAGTGGATGAGTGGGTGTCTGACCACCATTCAAGGTCAACCCATTGCAATCACAGAGGACAGCAATGCCGTACAAGAATAGTAAGCAATGAAAAACACTGATCTAATCAGGACTAGGGAGCTACTGACACATTCATTCAAATAATTTCTTCTGATATTAGTCTTCAGTAATAAAGGAATTACTTCTAAGTATAATAAATATAATAAATACATCATTTAAGTATATACATTTAATATATCATTAAAGTATAATAAAATACAGCATTCTGGAGACACAAAGAGGAAAGAAAACAGTTTACAGATCAATAGCAAAATGATACTCATAACCAGAAAAGAAAAAGAAAAAGGTGCATGTCCAATGTGATTATTGAAATTATTCTTTTCTGACATCCTATGATTTTTACTGCATAGTTTTAATAATGTATTGACTAGAGAAGCGAGAACTATATTTGCCTTGCTCCACCATGGAATAATTTCTTTTTTTTTTTTTTTTTTTTTTTTTATGGTACGTTGTTTATTTTTTTTTTTTTNTCCTTTGTGAAGCTAAGTTGTCTAATTTTGTTGTCTTTCCTAAGAAAAACTCTGGTCCAAAAAGCATTCATCATAGCAAAAATCAGTTCAAGTGTCTCTTGCTTTGGAAAGCTATGAGCACAAGAAAGCAGAAGGTAATAGTGGAAACTGTTGTGCAACTGTAACTACAGTGGCCTAAATGAATGCCTGCTCTTATGTGCAAAGATGTCCCAGATGAATACTTCTGCCTTAGAAAGTATTATTGTGCTCAAATCCCAGGCAGCTGAACAAAATGTCCTCGGTGTTTTCACGGCAGACAGCACATAGTCTCTGTGTTGTTCTGAAATGGGAGCGAGTAGGTGTACACCAGGGTGCTCACATGGTTTCCTGTTTGGGGAGGTATTTGTCTGATGTTCATTTTAACATTCTGCTTTGGGTATTTTTTCTTATAAATTCTCCAAAGCACATAATTAAGGAAGAGTGTTAACTGGTTAATTTAATTAAGTTAAAAACTCTTTCTAAAGTGTGTGCCAGCTACCAAAAAACATTTGGAAAAGCTTCAGTTTTATCCTTACTTTCCGGAGTGGGCATTCTTCCAGCCACTGAATCAAGAGGGAGAAAAACCTTCTTAGGAAACCTTATCGAGTCAGCACACATTCTTCTGCTCCCACATCAATGTCTCCCAGATGCCTTGAAGCATCAGTTTCAACAGCTTCCAACATACCCCCAAAACTGGCAATCTTTTGATGCTGTAGGAGGAGGAGCACTGTTATAGAATCTATAGTAAATAGTCCAGCCAGGGCTAGAGGATCCCACCACATTATTCCCTACACAAGCACAAGAAGAAGGTCTTGCTCTACAAGAGCTACCATTCAAGAATGACAAGAATGACAAAATAATTTCCCTCAAAGGGCTTAACCAAAACAGAAAGTTTAAAAAGGACAGACAGGTACACTTCATTTCTGTGTTGTATATCACCTTAGAAAAGCACATGCAACTTTCCCCTCTGAGTGGAAGGGGTTCACAGCCTCCAGGTGTGACATGTGGACATGTCCTGTAGGTACAGATCCACTGAGTGCACTCTTGGTAAGTTTGCAGATGACACTAAACTGGGTATTGATCTGCTAGAGGGTTGACGGCTCTGCAGAGGGATTTGAACAGGGTGGATTGATGAGCCAAGGCCAATGGTATGAGGTTCAACAAGACCAAGTGCTGGGTTCTGCACTTCAGTCACAACAATCCTATGCAGAGCTACGGCCTGGAGGAAGAGTGGCTGGAAAGTAGCCCAGAGGAAAAGGACCTGGAGGTGCTGGTTGACAGTGGCTGAACATGAGCCAGTGTGTGCCCAGGTGGCCAAGAAGGCCAGTGGCAACATGGCTTTTTTCAAAATTAGTGTGGCCAGCAGAACCAGGGAAATTATTGGCTCCCTGTACTCAGCACCAGTGAGGCTCCATTTTAAGTGCTGTGTTCAGTTCCAGGCCCCTCAATTCAAGAAGGAAATTGAGGTGCTGGAGAAAGTCCAGAGAAGTCCAGGCAACAAAGCTGGGGAAGGGTCTGGAGCACAAGTCTGATGAGGAACAGCTGAGGGAGCTGGGGTTGATTAATCTGGAGAAAAGGAGGCTCAGGGAGACCTTATCACTCTCTAAAAGTACCTGAAAGGAGATTGTAGCCAGGTGGCAGTTGGTGTCTTCTCCCAAGAAACAAGTGATACGATGAGGGGAAATGGCCTCAAGTTGCACCAGGGAAGGTTCATGTTGGACGTGAGGAAGAAATTCTTCACTGAAAGTATTGTCAAGGATTGGAACAGGCTGTCCCGGGAGGTGGTGGAGTCACCATCCCTGAATCTGTTCAAGAAACAACTGGATGTGGCATTTAGTGCTCTGGTCTAGTTGACTGGGTGGTGATTGGTCAAAGCTTGGACTCGATGATCTTGGAGATCTTTTCCAACCTAGATGATTCTGTGATTCTGTGTGATTCTGTAATTCCATGATGCTATCTCTGTTTTTTCTCACCATTACCAATTGCTGTACACAATCCCAACTGAGTCCATTTCCAATCTGGGGCAAGCTTTGAATGGTACATCTGACTGGGAATGTGCAGCAGCAGAGGCAGTTGGCTTCAGGAGCAGGAATGGCAGCACTGACCTTACGTAACCTGAGCAGACCTTCACTTCTTGTGTTCTCTTCTGGAATGACTCAGTGTGGCATTGGCATGAGCAACCCTCAGAGTTAACCAATGGCACACAGGGAAAGAGAGGGAGGATTCAGAAGTAAACAAATATTTAGGCAATGGAGCCTTTTAAAGTTCAAGATGCTTTGCTTTTACTGTGTCTTAATGGGAAAGGAGGACTGAGCTGAGACTTGAGAGAGATTAGACAGATAAAAGTTGAAAAAGGAATAAGAAAAACATGTTGAATCCAAGCAAATAGGACAAAGCAATAAACTGTCAGACAGAAACAGAAGACCAGCAATTATCAGCATCAAAAATAAAAAAGAGGTAGTCAAAAACCAGAAACAAGAAAAAAACATTCACACAGGCAGACTGAGTTCAACTTCCACTATTTTTCTCTAATTCTGGTGTCCTTATTAATCAGATTACAGCTAAGTCAATGTTCTGAGAAACCCAGTGAGGAGTGTCAGGTCTCAGCTCACTCCAGGTGGTTGAATCACAAGGTTTGTTCCAGGGTGGGAAGTGTGCAAACTCATTTCCCATGAAAATATGGCAATTCCACTCTGTGTGAAAATATCAGGAATCTATCTGGATGCACAAGTCTCTTTCATCCAGCATACTTTTCCATGAGAGAGAGTAAACCAACTCCACATTTTTTTAACAGTATACCCATCAGGTTGTTCCTGTTGATACACATATTTTGAGGATCAAAGATAGAATGTGAGAGAAAATATATTTATTTCACTTACTATATCAAATTGTAATTTCTCTGACTTGTTCAAGTTTCATAAAGGGATTTGTGTGACCTATATCTAACATCTGTTTTGGGCCTCAAATGGGCATTTTTATCCTTGGAAACCTCTAGCTTAAAGACTTGTGTTTCAACACCAGCCGGAACAATGGCAGGCTCAAATACAAAATACAGTTCAGTCTGGAAATTAAATGACCGATACTGGTCACAGTATGGAGGGAGAGCTATGAATATGCACCCAATCATGTTAAATTGCCTACAATAAAAAAATTGTAAGGCAAAGATAACAATAATTTTCCTACTAGTTGGTTTATGTTGCAAAAGTTCAAGAAAGAGGTTTTTTTTCCAAAACATTGTCTGGAAACCAGACATTTTTGGCTGCATCCACATAGTCCTTAATGCAATCTTTATTAGTGAAGGGAACTATATTGTACCTCTCACAGTATGGGGGAAGTGGAGAAATTAATGGAAGCAGCAGTTGCCAGCCAGGCCTCCCCTAAAAGGCTGTAGAATAATTATTTTGCAGAACAAGTTCCACTGCTTTTCAGATGAGACATCAGAGCCAACACAGCAGACTTTACCGGCATGAGCAAGGGGAGGGTGCACAGGGTGCTT
Source organism: Dicrurus megarhynchus (assembly GCA_013399195.1). Taxonomy (NCBI): domain Eukaryota; kingdom Metazoa; phylum Chordata; class Aves; order Passeriformes; family Dicruridae; genus Dicrurus; species Dicrurus megarhynchus. The sequence goes on from VXAD01000579.1 coordinate 186,603, forward strand.
GCACAGTCCATAAAGTGGTTGCATAGCAATTCCTTTGGTTATTGGGGTGATGATGTTACCTAGAAACATCAAAAGGAACTTTTAATTGGCAAGACAGTTTTCAATCCAAAACATGGCTAACAGCTTGTGCTATTTCTACCTTCTAGGTAACCTCCTTTTTCTTTTCTTTTTTTTTTTTTAATATTTTTTGATTTTTTGTCATCCCAAAACTTGTCTGGAAAGTCAGGGAGAAAAACAACATTTAACATGAGACAGGTTCATGTCTGCAGTGCCAAATTCTCCTAAATAAAAAAAAAAAAAAGAGAGGGATTGAGTCATTCTCAATGGAAAAAATGGTGCAAACTTTGTGCCATGGTGGTATGTTCATTTTTTAAGGGTTTCTACAAGCATTCAAACAGTGCTCTTATGAGCATTTAGTTAGAAACTTGAATAACTGTTTTATATCCATAATTTAGCACTTGACATTTCCCTGTGTTTAATCATGATTTAAACCGACACAGTTTATTGGGGACAAAAGGAAAACATGATAACACAGTGGCACCAGGAAAGAAGAACTAGATGACAGCAGGATTGCCATTTTCTATCCCAGTTTCCCAGTCCTCTCCCCACAGCCAAGGTAGCTAACTGCTATCTCCCCCTCATTCAGTGTCCAGGTTTACAGGATTCCCTGTGGATGATTTTATGGTGTTCCATGGGTGATTTTAAATTCAGTGATACACCTGGTACAGTGGCTGCATCACAGTTGCTCTGCTCTGGCCTGCTGGGGTTCTTGTTCAGACCCTGAACTGCTGGACATGTGTCCCACACACCCTCCAAGGTTTCAGATGTTTTTCAGAATAGAATTAAAGGTCCTGAGTAAGCCCTCTGACTACAAGAGAAACACTTTCTTAGTCATATGTCATTTTTTTCCTCATAAACCATCTACAGCACACCCAGGGACTCCCCTACCCTGGGCATGTTTGCCTGTACACTTTTAAAGATGAATGCCAACATTATATTCACTTCAACAGTAACATTTCATAGCTTATTTTTAAACAGAAAATTTATAAACTGTTACATAACTGACATGCAACAGAGGCCTGGCCCATCCAGTAATTCTCTTTTTTTTTCAAAAGCAGATGCAGGCAGAGCATTCATCAGCTTGGCAGGAGTCTCTGCACCTCTCCAGGCATTCTGGGCTGCTTTTCTCCTACTTCAATGTTGGGTATTAAGAGTAAGCTCATCCTCGTTCATGGCTCCAGACCACCGGGTTTACAGCAATTTATGGCAGCTTTAGTGCCTCCAAGATAAATTATAGGTATTAACATAAACAAGTGATTCCATGCATTCCTACGCGCTCTATAAGTGACAGGGGTGAAGGTTGTCCAGAGGCAGAAAAAGTACACGGATGACAGTCCTGCTCCCACACAGGAGCAAACCAGACTTTGTCACCTGTAAAGTAGCTGCTAACATGAGAAAAAATCCAACAGTTCCAGAAACAATTAGCACTTCTTAACCTCCTTTGCATGGTGAGGGCCAAAAATAAGGACCAAAGTAGTAAACAGTCCTGCCCTCCCACCGCCCCCCCTCACCCCCAGACTGCAGCAGAGTGAACAGAAGGATTACAAGGGAGAAATGGAAAGTACAGGTCTCCCTGGGCCACTGACTTAAGGGTTGTCTATGTGACTGTGGTTTCCAATACAGAATCAAAATAGTTTCTAGTAGCAACTAGTTGTAAACATTTGAGAACCTGGCGGTAATGAACTCACTCTCCAACTAACAAACAATAGAGTCATCAAGTACTACAATTTCAGTCCTGTAAATATAACACCAGTGAATATCGGTGAGCTGCTTCAATCCAAACACCTCACTCTGGGCTAATACCATTCTTTAGAAAACAAACACATGCAGATGGGATTTGTTGTCAGAATAGGATCGAGATTGTAAATGAGTGAGGTCATTCCCAATAATGCTGCTGTTGTAGGAGCAGGTCCTTGATAGTTGCTGGGAACAGCATGTTGGTTTTTATCAGATAAACACGTAATGTTAGTCTTCCTCTGTTTCAAGAAGAGAGGACACACAACATTTAGTGAAAGAGTTATGCAGGTTACTTTTCAAACCTGTAAGGGAAATGTCTCTCCTTTTACAATGAATTTGCATAATAAGCATAATTCTTTTGCCAAAGAGTGATAAATACACATCTGCTGTGACACAGGACATCTACTTCCATTCACCTCATTATAATCTCAGAAAACTGAGCCTTGTTACACCTGGAAGCAGTGGAGCACAGCAAGGTGAAGCCACCTCCCAAGGAAACACATCTTTGAGCATCAGTGCCAAAAGCAGATGCCCACATGTCCAGAGTTCTGAGGCACAGTGCCTCTATTTATCACATCACAGTGTGGAAATTCTTTGGCAACTTACAGTTAAAAGATGGTAGGAAGAAGCAAGGATACCCATGCTCATGGGTTTTTTCATTAGCTAATGGTGTACAACAAAAAATTTTCCTTTTTTCAAGATAAACATGAAAGTAGAAAAACATCCTGTAGAAAAGACCATAACTAGGTTTGCAACCAGCTCAAGAAGATTCATGTTCTGTGAGCCCAGAAGAGCATAAAAGTTTCAGATTTACCTCTCAATCCAGTTTACTTTCCTTATTGCTTAAATATATTTCATAATAAAAAGATTTTTTTTTTTCAAACAGAAGGGTTAAGCTGAAACCAAAAGAAGTTTGTGTCTTTGATAAAAATGTCCTGTATGAATATGGAGTACAAAAAAGGTCCCTGTCCCAAGAACATACGGTCGATCATGATTCTGTGCTCAGACCTGTATCATTTATGATCAGTTACCTGGACAGATGCTTTATGTTGTATCTATCTGTTGGTAGCTACCTGCTTTGAAAATTAGCCCAGTTTTTCTTGGATTCACCTTTCCTGACTTAATGGATGAGTCAATGAAAGCCAGGTGATATAAGGGAGCAAATATTTTCATTGTGTGCCTCTCTCCCCACCTGCTGTTGAGGAAGCTTCTAATTTTATGTCCTGCACTGTTCCCAGATGTACGTGAGATGTAACTGTGCCCAAATGTCCAAATTGCATGGATTTGAGTCTGACTCCAGCTGATTTTCACACAGGAAACTCCAGCAGAAACAAGATTGCATCAAGATTCTAAGGAAGGGTGTAAAATCTATTTAGATTCACTGAGGAGAGGAGCTTTAGCTGAGTTTTCCCATAAACAGGATCTTTCCAGATACCCAATTTCTTTCTCACAATTTACCTGGAGACTGAGCTATGATAAAAAGATGTATTGGCTAGTAGCATCATGCACATCAAAGGGTCTAAGCTGGGATTGCTTGTTTGTGTGTCTGTCCAGGCTTTCTGGTGCAAAGGACTGTACAAAAGCTAGTTTTTCCCGGAGGGACAATGATGAACTCTGCCCAGGCCTCTTGGAAACTCATATAACATACTTCAAATGGGTGCAGCACACTCTCCCATCCCATTCCATATCTGGCTGGATCTGCTACAGACTGTCTTCATCCTTCCTCACATCCAAATATGTCCAAGAGTGGCCTCAGAGTAGATGCAGCTATCAGCTCTTTAAAGAATGATGGAAAACGAAGGATTCTGAACAATCCTGTTTCTTCCAAAATTGTACAAGGGCACACTATAAAGCTGGCTGTGCTTAATATTATGAATGCCAGTGGAGCTTATGGACTTTTCTGCTGCCTTCAAGGGGAGTAACTGTTGAACTCAGATTGAGAGAGTAGGGCAAAGCCAGAGAGATGCAGAGACAAGACATTGTTTAAGGAATGCCTGACAAAGAGATCGAAGGGAAGCTGGGAACTTCTGTCGAAAGATTCTTCTGTGAAATCGGACCTTACCTGCTTGTAACTAACAATGCCAACAGATTTACAGATTATATATAAATTCTCTCCAGGATGGGTGCAGGGCCAGTTCCAGGCTTAGTATCCTGAGAAATAAGTATTCTGCCACTTTGACAGCCATGAGCTCTGTCTGGGGGAGGAAAAGATAAGGCAGAACAGACAGACAGCTGTCAGGACATCATCAAATGTGGGGCTTACTGCCTCCGAAGAGGACAGACACCCTTATTTCCCATCGCCAGCCCACAGCTACCAAAAACCTGCACCTTCTAAGACCGGTGTGAGTCAATGGGGATTTTGAGGTTTGGCTGCCAGCACAGCATGTAGCCAGCACTCAGATTGTTTTGCTGTCCTCTGGAAATGCCTCACTTCCTGAAATTCCATCCTCTGAGCAAGCCCAGTCTCAGCCTTCGTGCTGTGTACTCTGTCTCCATACATATTTTTTTACTAACATTTAAATTAAGCTGTTTGATTTGTTGAAGTGAAATCAGACTTGTCTTGTTATAAACCATAGAAGTGAGAAGGGACCCAGATGAAAACGCAGTCTAGATCTGCAGAAGGATTATTCTGCACTGCTGTACACGGTATGGTGAACACAGGACATGCAAAAATAAAGTGATCTTAGAAAGGTTTAGGTTGAAAGCAACCTCACAGATCATTGAGTTCTAATCCTTCTGCCATGGGCAGGGGCGTCTTACACTAGACCAGGTAAAAATATCAAAAAATTATATTACTATATATTTTGAAGAAAACTTTGAAGTCATTGGCTGTCAAAGTGATCAATTTGAACATAAAAAATGTTCATTCTCTGGTGTCAGGATTATCCAAATACTGGCTGGAAAAATTTGCTACTACCTAAAATTAATTTAATTCAGAATAAACAGCATAGAGGTTTTGGAGTCACCACAATAAAAAAAACCCATCAATTGATAACACTTGCAAAATGAGGATCTGTCCTGCAGAAAGACTGAAAAAGATAATTCCTTTTATATGGGGAATTAAGCACAACATCGTTAAATCATAAATTCACCAATAAAAGGCAATTTGGGCAGAATTATTGAGGAGGAATGAGGAGAGAGGGGTGTACATGCCCAAAGCTGCTGAGAGCAGGAGTTCCCTTCCATTTTATCCTGCTGCACACTATCCCATGCAGCAGAGTTCATCTGCTACACAGATGACATGTCCCGCATAGATTCCCCTATTCCAGTGGCCAAAGACAGTAGATGCATCCAGCCAGCAGAGTTCAGAGGTGGCTTTGTCCACCTGTCCCAGCCACAGCTAGAATATATAGCTCTTAGATTTTTTTTCTGATGTAATGAAAGAAGATAAAACTGGATGTTAGATTTACTTTAAATACGACATGCATAAGGTTAATGATACCATAATTCATTAAATATAAATTCTGCAGTGATCTGTATAGGTTATTACCTCAAGATATGCCCTATATATCATGTGTAAGTCCTGAGTCATCCACGTCTGGAATCCAACCATTTACTCATAGAGTGCTGGGAAAATTCAGACCTAGAGGATAGGTGTGTGGGGAAAGAAGAATTAAATGCTCAAAGTTTGCTGCTAAATGCCATTAGTGTTAGCAGTATAGTACTAATGTATCTCATACCTTTGCCTGAATTTTTCTATCATCTCGTTTTCTGTCGTATTTTGCAGTGACAAATTTCTTTTACTTGTAAGGTTTCAGTGCCTTCACATGTGCATGTTTTCTATGTGTCTGTGTGTACATTTTATTGTTCATGTGAGATCATTTTGTAGGCAAACAGGAGTGGTCACACAGCTCTGACCCCCATGATGAGTTCAAACCCCACAGAAAATTACTACCTTGCAAGATGAGGCACATTTACACAACAGCAGCACCGTTGTCTCATCACTCATTATGTTAACTTACTAAAAAAGGGTCACATGCTTGCTGTCTAGTCCATCCTTTGGGTAAAGACTCTGCACTGTGGTCAATAAAAGTTATATATACATATATATATACACATAAGTATATGTGTGTGTGTGTATACATATATACATTTTTTATCATTATTTTCATATGCACTACACATTCAGAAGAAACTGAGGCCATAGTGGTTTTATAGCAGATCTGTTACTGGATTATCCCCTGATTCAGTGCATTTGAAATAATATAAACAACACAGTATTGTAAGAACTCCTGACAAGAGCATCAATTTTAAATTATGGAAACATTTGGGGGACAAACCATTTACAATGGACACAGTGAAGCATTCAAAAATATTGAATTATGTGACAGGATGTGGGGAAAGGAGTATGACCACCAATTTGTTTTCCAGGTATTTTGCCAGAGTGATCTTCTTGCAATACAGTCAAGGGTTAATATGGCTTTATCTCAAATCTTGTTTCAAAATTGGGAAATTTCATGGGTTTTTTGCCTAAGTCCTGCTAACTGTTTAGCGAGCAGCTTGGAGTAAGTCAGTTTTGTCACAAATGTATGTTTGCAATACCAAAACATTGAAAAAAAAATACTAATGACCTTTGATGACTATGGGTAACACACCAATCTTCCCACATACAGAGTTTCCTGTCATTTACTTCAAGGGCCCATTTTTTCTGTCAAAAATATACCATGAGCTTTACTGTTACATTTAAATTTCTCTCAATTTCTCTGCAAAAGAAATGCAATTCTATGAGAAGCTGAGAAAGTTATAATTCTGATGAAAAGATTTCCCTCCCTTACCTTTCTTTTAACTTTTTTATATTTGACAGCCAAGTTGTGAAAGATCAATGATAGAGCTTTGGGCTCAATTATGCTATCAGATAAGCAGTATATCTCTAAGACTCTCTAGCTAATTTATACACAAGAGATGCCTAAATTGGTTCTCTTGTGTAACTTAACATGCACTGAAAGTTCTGCCATTGGGAAGAACGTCAATCAAATGAAGAAGATCCACGCAGAATGCAAGAACAGATGGTAGGTGATGAGTGCTGATTTTGGAAAACAGAGAAAATAATATAAAAGAGAGTTTTTCCCTACTAAGCAAACTACTTTTTTTCTGACTGTCACTGTATAATACGTAAGCAGTTTTTCCTGTTAGATATGTCCTTTAAAATTGATGGGTTAAACACGGTTTCCTAATCAACCACTCAGAAGTACCTAGATTACAGATTAAAATGACCATGACAATTGTGCATGTGGGTGAATATGTGATACTGAAATCTGTAAGAACAGAGGTAGCTTTTTCGTATCATTCTCAGGGCATTGCTGCCAGTAATCCTCAAAATTGGGAGTGCCAAGTAGTATTCAGGCAAAAAAAAATAATAAATTAATTTAAAGTGAAAAGTGCATTCTATAAACAGTTTCTACTTGTCTAAAACTTCACATGACTTTCAATTTTAGGGCTATAGATTTGTGAATTTTCTTCAGACACTGCATAAATGATGAAAAATGTCAAAATTTGGTATAGATCATGATGTATGTGTGTGGATATTGCATGATAATAGTCTGCTATGAGTAAGATCAGAAAGAATTTTTTGTTGGACAAAACTTGTTTTGTTGGACAAAACTTTATTGTCCAACAAATCTTTTTCATTCTTTTCCTCCTTCTTCTCCAAATAATGTAGAAGAAAGAGAGTCCTAGGGTCAATAAAAAAAGCTGAAGCCACATGATCTGATCTCCTTTCTAAATTGCTATGTCAATTTTTTTCTTGGTTATTTGTACATGTTGTTTGCTATGGCCCAAATTTCCTTTAAGGAAATCCATACTGGATTTTGCTCTGAATCACTCCTTGAAAGTCGCACACCTTGTGAGGAAAGGTGTTGCAGAAGTGTAAAGACAGCCCAAGAACCCCAGACTGAAGCTTCAGGTGTCAGCTCCTATGGGATGACAGATAAATAATACACTGTGTTGTCAGAAAGATTGCTTAAGTCTCAGGAAAGAGCGATATGAATATTCCAACAAATACTTACCCATAACATGTAGGAAAAGACAAAGCTGCTATGAATAGCCATAATGTCATGGATACTTCAAACTTCACACTGCCAGTGGAAAAAAAATTTCTACTACTTCTGAATACAATAAATAATGAAAGCACCATCTCAGTGGAATAGTAAGTGCATCTTTGAAAAATAATAGGATGAGAACAAACACTTAAGGAGGTTTGGAACATTGTGTTTGTACTTCCACCAAATATTTAGCAAAGTGTCTGAGAAGCACTACAAACTGGTTTAAACAAATTCAGACAAATTTCAACAGAGTCAGAAATCAATAATGTTCTTCTAGTATTTGAAAAGAATAAGGGGCATTTATTAGCTGTGGATTGATTCTATGTGGAATTGTTAAATGGTTAAGTGGAGATTCAGCAAAGAATTTAAGGTTATAAATATTAGCAAGAACAGTTAGTATATTTATTTCCGTGTTTGCCTGACCCGAAAATCTTGTTATATTTTCTGGAAACATTTTAAATTTAGCTAGAAAATGTAACTGAGTTCTTATTGTAATCCTGGATTTTTCTGAGTTAATTGACTTATTACCTGGACATTTGACTCAAAAAAAACATTTGCTGTACATGGCACTGACAAGGTGTATGTTTGAGAGACTAAAAACAGTGGTTAACTGAGAAATCTTAGAACACAGTGAGTGTGAAGTCATTGATGAGTAGGACTTTTTCTACCAAAATCCTCCAGATATTATTTTTTGGTCCTGTGCTCTTTTACCAGTGATATAAACACGGATCCATTGCCTTTTCTGGCCTACCTAGAAGACATAATATTTGAAAGGGTAATATATGACTGGGGGGATAATTTACTGTGAAAGAATAATCTCAATCATGTGCCTAAAAAGTCACAAACAAGCAAAATGTGTTTGAATTTGACCTGTAAGCAGTTCATTATAGGAAGTGGTGGTCTCACCATGTCTTGAAGTGGTCACTTTAAATATTTTTATGATTTCATTTGGTTTCTTTGGAAAATCCTTAAAGACTGTGAATTAAAACATTTATGCATCATGGTCATGACAATTTGGCTTGGAAATATCTATTTATGGGAAACTGTGAGTCCATATTTTTTGGGAGAAAGCAAAACCTACACTGCCTTTCAGGTTCTCGTCATTCCTGAAGCTCTGTAGTATGAAAATGCCTGTAACACATCTATCCTGGAGAAATTGTGTTTCCTCAGATAGTTAGAGTACTGTGGTTTTGCCACTTGACAGATGAGCAGCAACTGGCCTTGTAGACCACAGAGGAAAAGCTGAGGAAGGAAGAGCCATAAAGGGTGTGACTTGAGTAGAATAAGTTCACTCTCAGGTGTCTGGTTTTGCAGCCTCATGGAACTCTCCAGAACAAACTAATCACCCTATTTCAGGTTAGGAGCTGATTCCCATGGTTTAGGTTTGCAAGGCTGTAACAGAAAGGGTACATGGGAGCAGCAGAAGCACTGTGAGCAATGTGAGAGGCCAGCAGACACCTCCGTTTGCAAGGCTGTAACAGAAGAGGCCAGCGGACACCTCCGACACGGTGTGAGCAGTGTGAGAGGCCAGCAGACACCTCCGACACGGTGTGAGCAGTGTGAGAGGCCAGCGGACACCTCCGACACGGTGTGAGCAGTGTGAGAGGCCAGCAGACACCTCCGACACGCCGGCAGCTCGTCCCAGCAGTGCCAGGGCTGCACACCTGGAGCCTGAGGGACAGGACTGCCTTTCACACGGAATCCCTCCCCAGCTGAGTCCACAGAGGGCATCAGACAAACACCTGCCATGGTTCTTTCTGGCCTCCAATTCTGTACAACCATTCCACTGCCTGCCATAGCCAGTCTGGATTTCAGGCTTTCTTTCGGTCTTTCCTGCTTTCCTCCCTAAAGACAATAGCTGGTGGATTGTGTAAACCACATCCAGACAAGAATTAGACAAAAATAGCATTGGAGCCATCCCGTTCTCAGAAACCCAGGTACTTGGTTGGAAAAAAAAAAAGGAAAAATGTAAAAGCAACTGGAAAAATATTTTCCTCCTGAAGTCTCTTTCAGCTAATTTGTTTGCATGTAGTAATAGCAGATAAAAATTCAGGCTGAAGTGTAGCTTTGAAGTTGTCAGCATCTCTCAAGTTTAATTTTTTTTTCCCCTAGCAGTATCAGACTTTGATTTGGAATGTACACAACAAAGGTATAATCTTTCAGATTCAGATTAAAGAAAAACAAAAACACAATTCTTGTCATGTGAAGCCGTAATATTGTCCAGGCTTTTGCTTTTGTATCATCCAGAGTTGGTCACCAGGGATACAAATTATAAAGCTCTAAATCCTACAGCCAATCACTGTGCCTTTTAAGGGGGTGTTGGTTTCACGTGCTGAAGTGTGTGCACCAGTTTATAGCAGCTAAGAAAAGCTCCTTTCTGCTTGCCATAAACTGAGCTGACTCAAGTCACTACAGTAAGGTGGTTGTTTAAAGTGGGTTTCTCCAAATGTGGCACCTTGCTCAACATCTGGTTCTAGTTAACTTGTCTTCTGAGGTTTATGTGTAAATTATTGTGTTGAATCTGTATTAAATTTCAAAACAAGACTGAGTATAAAGCTAGAAGTTCACCTTATTTGTACAAAGAAAATTACTACAAAACAAATATTATTGGCCAGTTCACACTTGGAGAATTAGGTGCTATCACATGGCAATATTTGTCCTAAATCTGCTGCTTGTGATTTTTGCTAGAAATGCTCATTTAAGTATCCTTTGTAACCATGCCTAAGGGTGCACTGAGGTCAGCTTTCTCTGAGATCTGTTATGCACCATGTTACACAAAGTAAGTTTTCATGTACTGTGACTGCATGCAACTTTTTTTCTGATAGAATCAGAAACCAGCATTTTTATGGAATAAATTTAAAGCGTAGTGATTTATTTCAATTTTTTATGTAATTAACCATGGTATATTTTTACTGGAAAATCACATTATGTACCATAGTTTAACAGCTGATTTAGTCTTGTAAAAAGCTAAATATAATGCATATATTCACCCCTTCTTCAGATGATTTAAGGCAGTTAAGCATATATATATATAAGATTATAGCCTTTTAATGTACAATCTCATCCCACTTCTGTATTGGCTGTGGTGCAGCTTTTAGTGATCTCAGCATTACAACACTTCTTCTCATCCAGACAGCTCATCACTCCTGTCATTCAAGTGGACAGACCTTAACCTAATGAAGCATCAGATACCCAACTGCAACTAAACCAACCCCTCCAGAAGATATTACAATATATTTTTTCTAAAAGAATTCAAAAACATGTTCTCAAAAATTTCGTATCTGTAAAATTGACTTACAGAACCCACAACCTACGTTTTGTTTTATTTAAATTTGCAGTGTTCTTTTAATTTCCTAGTCTGCCCATTTTGGGGCATTTGATCATGCTTGTTTCACACCACCATCAGCAGTGAAACAAGATACTTAGTGCAGCAGCAGCAAAACAGGACAAATAAGTTTGCATTTTGTTGCATCTTATTCTATGCATATGTCCAGTAGCTACAGTGAAGAATTACTTCCTGCTCCTGGGTTTCCTCCTTCCTTCTGAATACAGGAACTTCAGTATGTCTCTGGATTTTGTCTCAGCTTGCCACTGATTTTTCCAGTAGCTGCTCTTTCGCCTAGTTTTTCTGTATTTCAGTTCTGACCTGAAAATTTACATCTTGCCTCACCAATTGCTTATTAATCCTTAATTTCACCCACCAGTGAAAAAATATCTGAAGGGTACAAGGAAGAATGATACAGGCTCTTGTCAGTGGTGTGCAGCGATGGGAACAGAGGCAATGGACACAAACTGAAACAGAGGAGGTGCCATTTGAACACAGGAACACTTGTGGGCTGCGCAGGTGACCAAGCACTGGCACAGATTGCCCAGGGAGGTTGAAGTCTCTCACCTTACAGATAGTGAAAAACCATCTAGGCACAGCTCTGGACAGCTGGCTGCAGGTGGTCAGGCTTCTTCCCCAAAGGGAATTAATGAGGATTTTTGTCATTGGAAATTAAGACAAATATCAATCAGTGGATTCCTTAAGGGATGTGGAAGCAGAGGTGGTTAAAACTGTGAATAACAGTGAAACTGTAGGTGAGCATAAGGGGATTCCGGGGTAAGGGGGATCATTTCACTCCTTTCACCGTGGCCCTTGTCATTCATAACACTTTGCTGAGGGAGATCCCGCCACAACCAGCAGTGCACCAACGAACCTCAGGTGTGTGGAAAAAACCTGATCAGACTGGCACAGTGGCCACAGCTCAGAAACATCTAATTAAAAAGAGGTCAAGCTTTATGTTATAGGATTGTCAGTTCCTGAAGACTAAGTGAGGAGGCTTTTCCTCCTCTACACCCATAATTTTGCCTCAAAGAAGTGAAGTGTCTTTATAACATTATTGAAATAAATATGGCTTTCCTGCCTGCAAGTTTCAGTTTTCCTAAGACAGCTTGTCTTACCCCAGCCCGCATCAGGGAGACTGGATTTCCTCTGCCATTTCCTTTGGTGGATGTTGAACTTCCTAATATAAGAGAAGCTGTTTGATTCTTAGCAAGTAGTATTTTAAAAACACAAACACAACATCATTTTATATTTCTAGTTCAACCTCATAGGATTTCAAGCTGCTTAAATGTCCTGTAAATCTTTTTATTAATATCATGCCTAGAATACTAATAAAACAGGTAATGTAGTAGTATCTGACTATAGCATATAATTAAAAAATATGTTTTATAAGCAAAATTGTGTAAATATGGCAATGCATACTCAAACACCACAGATATCAACATTACCTGTTTTCTTTAGAACAACCACCCACCAGTATAACTAGTGCAAGGAAAATTGAACTTATGTTTCAACTGAAAAACTAGTTCATCTGCAAAATCTTCTGTCTAAAAAATGTGTGTATTATATTACCACTTTCTAGACCTCTGAGGTATGTCACTCATTGCATATTACAGAAGCACATCTGCTTCCACACCTGGAAACTTCCTGATCTTTGAAAAAAAAATTTAAAATTCTTAAATGCTCAAAAACTTTTACATGGTAGATGAACATTGCCAGACTGTTTAGTGATAATGAGTTCACTGGAAGTATCAGCATGAAAAAGGCTTCACAAGATAGATTTTCAATAATCCTTTATATCAGACAGGTCTTTCAGCTACAAGCAGAAATTTACTTGTTAATTTTATTATTAAGAATGTGGGTTTTTGTTGGTACTCTCTCCTACAGAACTATTTCTTTTTTTTTTTTAAAAAAAAAGGTCTTGCAAGAACTGTCTTCATAAAATATGAGGCTGATCTGCTGGGTAGAAATAGACAGCTACAGGAGACTGTACCATAAGAAATGTCTGTGTCTAGGTTTGTTTGGTTTTATTTTACTTCCAGATCATTACTAGGAGAAAGCAGCAGCTTGAGCTTAATACGATTGCTCTGGTGATTTTTATAGAGCTCTTACCATTACTGAAATTGGACTCGCTATTTCCCCCAAGCGTATGCCTGAATAGCTAAAAGATCTGTGCATCAGAGTGGAATTAAAAAAGGGGTAGAACGATATTTAAAATGGTGCATAGAATAGGGGATATTTTTTTTTGGCCTTCTCCTATAATAATGTAAGGTCAGTAAAAACACAAGTATATTTTTTGTCTTTACCAGAGGTGAAACCAGGTGTAGATGCAACTTGGGCTGCAGTGAACAGTCCTGACAGAACGTTGAAGTTTTTGGAATCTGTAGTTACCGACTTCTAGAATAACATTGTAGAATTAAATCTGATTCTCCAGCTTTTATGGAAGAATGACACCAGCCTATGAGCTCCAGAATGCCTGCAAGTGCAGGAAGTGTCAGATCATCTTGTTCTTCAGACTATAAACAAAAATCACTATGTCTGAGAGTAGCTTAAAAATAGAAAAAGGTTCTACATAATTGTAGGCTTTTACAACTGACAAAATATTGTTCATTTTAATTAACCTCTCTCCTACACTGTCGCCTGAAAATATCCTATCTGAGACCTTAGTCATCTGCCTAAAAAGAAGCAAAATATTAAACCTACAATTTCACATTATGGAGGTAACCTTCTACGAAAATATATTGAACCAGTGCCTAACACTGCAAAATATTTTGCTGGCAAGGAGTACCAGCACAATATTTTCATGTGGAATAACCTGAAATTTGAGGTAAAAAAATGTTCTCAGGTAAATACCCTATGATGGAAAAAAATATAAATCTGATCTGTAAACTGATCAAGGTCTTAACTCTGCTGTATCACCAGGTTAAAACACAAGTCATAATTAAGGTACACTACTCTCTGCAGTATTATTCAGAATGAAGCACAAGAGGGGCAGGACACAGTTTATGGTTCTTTCGGGAGTTCTTGAGAAAGTGTAAGAGACAGACAGGATAGCATAAATTAAATATTTGGCTTATGGATTTTGTTTGTGTACTCTGGGGGTTTTTTAGTTCATTGTCCAAAGGAAAATCAGAAAAAAGTAAATAGTGAGGAGAAAAAAATCTTTCAATTTTCTATTGCTTCTGTACTGCACATCACAGCTACAGAAAACTGTTAAAATATTCTATCCATCTGCATAAAAGCATGATTTTTGTCTATTACACATTAAGTATTCTGTTTAATCTAGTATATGAATGTCAATCAGAAAGCCTTTCACCATTTCCTTTGGGAAAATTCTCCATAAACTTGTAGATTTTACTGTCACAGAGGTTATCCAGACAGTTTACTTTTGTCCTTCCTTAACTCCATGCAGTTACTCATGTTTCTGCTCTCCTTCAGTCTCCTTAACTGATTCCTGCCCATTATTGAGAAAGCCCTTAGAAATTTCCAGAGAGCTAAACATCTGCTCCTTCCTCCTGCCAGTATTTTCTGCTATCAATGATGCTTCTGAAAGCAGCCTTTTCAAAAATAAATTTACAATAGGTTCGTGATCAGCGTATCTGTGACCCTCAGCTGGTCTTGCATCCTGTTGTGTTAGATGCTGTATGGACGTGATGGTGGACATGAAACCAGAGCCAAGGATTTTTTACAATCAGTGAAACTTCTCAGTTCCTACTTCTCAGTTCCTAACATGACTTGGTACATCTAGATCTTTATTCCCTGGATCATTGCCCCCTTTATGAAGTGAAGGAGACCACAGTAGACAAGTTATACATTCAATTTGGATCAGTGCTGAGGGAAACTTCATCACTCCTGAGAGAAACAGGAAAGGAAGGACAAGTGTGGGAACCCAGGGCTCCTGAGCACTCTAGTAGACTCTGGGGTTGAACTTGTCACCTCATGTGGTTTGGTTGGGTTTATTGGTTTTGTTTGGATTGGGGTTTTTTGTTAATAGGAATTGGTATCTTTGCTGATAAAGCTTGATTCTCAATGAAAAGTGATGGACAAAATGCCCTCCCATGCTGAATTCCCCCACCTATCCACAGAGCGGCTCCCAGCCCGGAGCATGCAAACTGCTATTAGTTATTGAAAAGGTGAGACTAGTGCCATGAACAATGAGTGGGAGGGTGGAAGGGTGTGATTCCAGGTTCCAAAGCCTGAGTTGCGGGCTGGTACCAACCTCAGTGGCAGAGGGATGAAAGGAACTGCTCCATCAAATCCTTCGGGGGCAATGGGGAGCATAGTGTTGCACTCCCAAAATCAGCCTGTAGGAGCTGGTGCACCCAAGGGCACCACAGGCACCCAGCTAGGGGGTCACACCAGCCCTTGGGAGGCTGCCTCTGCACTTCTCTGTCTGTTGGGTCTTCTCCTTTCTGTTGCCTCATTCAGTCCAGTCCTGCTTTCCCATGTAAGGAACAGGTGTCTGTTGGCCTCTTTCCTTGTGCTGCCTCAAGCACACAGGGCTTTGCTACCCCTGATGCAAATGGTCAGTTTTATTTGCTATTCCATTTCCTGCAGTTGTTCAGCCCCTGTTCAACACATCTCCCAGGACTTGCCCTAGCCAGCAGTGCTGAGAGATTTCAAGCTAACATAACACCTTTGAGAGGTCTGAGATCACAGTCAAATGAGAAAGGGTGAGCTCTGCTCTGCAAGCTTGGGCTGGTCCCCTTGAAACTCTCACACCTACACATCATCTAGTTACAAAAGCACAGGAAAAGTGATGTCAGGCCTGACCACTGTGCTTATGTGCCTAGTTAACTTTTTTTTTTCATTATAAATGATTAGTCCTCATGGGATCCATTATGATTTTATTAGTAAATAGGTTTTGGGATTTTTTCCCCTGTTAATACCACGTCTCACTATGTCAATTAAAAAAAAATTGTGACTTCAATCACACAATATAGAGCTGTTAAAAATTGCTATGCAAACTTTTGTGGGAGAAAAAGCCTTGAGGGGGGAGGTAATACTATGACAGTAAATCATAAATTTATATTGAAAAACAGCACAGAAATCAAAGAAATAGCCTGTGTTCTTTCTGTGATGCATTTTTGTGCATAATTATTAAGATATAATCTTGAAGCCTGGCATCAGCATTAGTTCCTTTTGGTCGTTTGGGTCGGGGTTTTTTTCTTCCAGATTTCTTTTTCTTTTTCTAATTATCTGAAACAGAACCAGGAAAAACTTTTCATAATTTCCTCATAAATAGTCTAATAGAAGGGGTTTACCTCAGTACAAATTGCCTACTTTTCGCCGTTTTAATCTGACAGGCTGTTCAAAATATTTTTAAAGCCGGCTGAGGGAATGGAATAGGTACATTTCTATGCAGCAATGAGTCAGTGGAAAGAGACACAGTGGCTCCAGGGGAAGCAACTTACATGTTTCATTGCCTTTTGAGCAGGTACTAGTCATCTTGTGGAGATTACAAACTTGATAGCCCACTCCACATTAACCAGGTATATAGCTCTTTTTAGAAGCATGCTGATAATTTTTCAGTGTATGGCTCTTTTCTATTAGCTTTACAGTCACTTCTTATTTCACATGATTGAACAGAACACCTCTGAACTTATAACACCTGATAGATGACAGTAATATGTCTTCCACAAATTATATATTTTGAATATCTGTACACTTCTTGCTTTAAAAGGAAATGCTCACAAAAACAACAAATCATAGGAATTTTCTGGTTTAAATGAAATTTTCCATCTTCAGGATTCCAAGGAAATGTGCTGAGGTTAATCCATGGCTACCCCAGAGCACTGCAATGATGAATGAAAACATACAGTAAAGCTTGAGATATATTCTAAACTCCCTGCCTTCACTCCATGGAAGGTTACATTTCTACTCCCAGTTCAAGAAATACGAATAATTTGATTATTCTGTGCATATGCAAAATCCCACTGGGAGTCGATGCAAACATAAATTTCCCCATGTGTTTTCTAGCCTGTGAAACTCTGCTCAGATCCATGTGCAGCCAAAAAAATTTTGAGAAAGAGGTAGTAATTTTAAATCTAAACCAGAAATTAATCCATCTGTCTCATATTTCCAATCTACCAAGTGACCACTGTCCTTATTCACGAGGAGAGGAGCATTCCAGTGCCATCATACTCTGTGCCATGGACAAGGTCTTGTTCTCCACTGTGGTTTTCCCTGAAAACTGTAAAAGATGCTGGGAAAAAATGATAAATGTAATATTATAAAATCCCTAATTTATTGAACAGTTTAAAAACACTTCTGTAATTAAAAATAGATATATTCATTCTATCTATTTTTATTGAGAGAACTAGGCTTTGCCAAATATTTCTTATCAGACAAAAAGAATCCTATTTTGACCTTCAGTTCAATGTTCCCATGCTTTCATTGCTTACAGCAGGCCTTTGAAATTCAGCAAGAAGAAAGCTCTGAAGATGAATACCTCTAGTGTCTCTCATGAAATTCCATTTGTCTATGTCCCAGGTACATGTGTGGTGTCATTCCCATCAGTCAGCGAAGCCATGGCAGCATGCCAAAATAACAACTGAACAGGGGTGCTCGGACACACAACAAAATAACCAGAAACACCTGCTACATCAGGAGCTCTGTGCAGGAAACCTCCCTCAGTAAAGAGCAGAGAGGGAAATCTAAACCACCTTCCCTTCCGTGCAGACTTTCCCTCAGATGTGTTGCATGGCCTCAGGGCCTCATTCTCAGCTCTGACGGAACCATGTGAACCAAGAGTTTTCCCACCGTCTCCAAATAAGCAGAGACCCAAAGCAGGATTTTTCAAATATTTCACAAAGTCAGTACAAGGCCCAAATATATCTTCCCTTGCTAAGCTCTTCCTCCTGACACCTGCAGTAGTTACTGAGAGTTCAGGCTAACTGTGGATGCTCAGAGCTTGGTAACACTGATAACATTTGATAATAACATTGCCACATATACTAACAACAGAATTATTGTCACCCTGTGTGAGAGACCTAGGAGATGTATCTAACAACATTAAAATAAAACTATGACACTTGTTGAAAAGTCAAAAATCTGTCAGCTAAAAAAGGACAAAATTAAGATTATCTGACTCATTTTACTTCAGTCCTCTTGTACCTATAGCTGAGATAATTCTTCACGACATGGCATGGTGAATTCAGGAGTTTTCAGGAGTCTCTGTCCTTTTGCTGCACAGATGAGACAGTGCAAAGGAAGACATCTGAGATTGTCATGACCATAGCTGGTTACCAAAGTTTTCCCTGGCACATTTCTTCTGGAAGGCTGGAAGAATTCTCCAGGAGGAAATGGTCACTTTTGTGGCTCCTGTAGATACTGCCACACAGAAGAGCTCTGGTCTGTTCCTGGCCAGGTTACAGCTTCCTTACAAGATTTTGTACAAATTGCTTCAATATAAAGCATTGGAAAAGATTGTCACCCATGTCCCACTCAGTGTCTGGAGATCTACAAGCAGGCATGTGGGCAGCTGGCATGGCAAGGGTGTTTGGTATATACTTTGGTATTCACAAAGACCTCTTGCTGAAAAGAGCTCAGTAACAGTTGTTATTGTTGAGCACCTTGGGATAAAATAACACATTCCTATAGTAAATGGCTGCAGAAGGAAGAAAATCTTAAAGAGGGTTGGGGGGTATGCTGAATTATACAGTTCATTTAAACAATTTTCTTCCTGCAGATACATTTGGAGTTGATTAACATACACGTAGATATTTGGCACCCTGGCTGCAGTGAATTTCCCTTCAAGCAAAGTAACAGTTCTTTTACGTCTTTTCATTCACTGAGTTCCACCAGATAAAAGAGAACAAAGTGTACCTGGAGCCTGAAAAGGGCCCCTATGTCCCAAAACAGTGTAAAAGCCAGCTTCATTAGCACACATCATTAAATATTTCATACAGAAAAGCACCATCTGCTCTTGAAAATTCTCGGGCCTCTGCACAGAAGTTATTTGATGGCCCTCAGCAAAGAGGGAGAGCCTTTTGACTTAACCTGCTAGACTTGGAGCTGGGGTTATTTTGCCAAAATTAGGGTTTTTCTTTATTGTACTAACCACTTCTCTCCTGATCTTGCTGGATATCAAGAGCAGTTTCCAGTTCCCTGCCACTTGTTGCTGGATTCCTGAGGATGGGAAGTCATGGACTGGTTGGACAGTAGTATTCAAAATTTATCAATTACATATCCATTTTCCCTTCTGTAATCTCACAGCATCAGGCAGCTCCACCCTTACACCCACCAGAGAGAGGCTCACACCAAAGAAAACACTGGGCTTAATTTTGGCACAGGTTTCTCATTCAGAGTTCCTACCCCAAGAGCAAGAAAGGCAGGGCTGATGTCACAAATGGGGTCTGCAGTGGCCCAGCTCTGTCCTACATCAGTCCCTGTGGCCAGGTTAGCAGGTTAGAAGGTCACAGCAGGTGAATGCTGCAACCTTCTGGATGCCACAGCTCATAAACTATGAGCTCAGAACACCCTGAGAGCTCCTCAGAACAGACTGTCAGACCAAAGAGCTCCCAGCTGAGGGATGTGGCTACTGCCATGGTTTTGTGCTGAATGAGTCCCTTTTCTGGTTTTTCAGGAAACTGATCACACAAACCAAATTTCATTACACAGGAGACAAAACATTCAGGAAGACTTTATAATTCCTTGTGAATGCTGAAAGCATGGGTGCAGAGAGATTTCTCAGCTTTCTGCCAGTGTCTGTGAGAAAGCTTTGCTTTCTCAAGGACGTTACGGGAAAAGAGTTGAGAGATTTTGTAAACTATGGCACTGTCATTGATACCAAAGAGAAAATATCTGAAGTGTTACTGGATTCAGCCAATCCCTCTGAGGGGTGGCTGGTCAGTGAACCAATGACCTTATGCCAGTCCAGCGTGCTGAGGTATATAAGCGAATCTGTAAGTTAATAAAGCGTTGGTTTTCATATCATGATAAGCTATCCATGTCGCTTCTTCCCTCGGTCTCTGCCCGCTAGCGGCAATTCCTTAATGGCCAAGAAACCAATTATAATTAGGGATAAACCATAAAGATGTCAATGGATTAATTTGGAATACTTGTATCATATTTAAATATCCATAAGTTTATATCAGATCCATAGTATATACCGGTAGTGCGCACTACAGAATTCTGGGGTTTTTCCCTGTATTTCTGTAAAAATTAGTGTAATATTTTTGACACTAATTAAAGAAAACTAAATTTTTGACACTAATTAAAGACCAACTAAAGAAAACTCCTGATAAAGTACACACCTTTATGTTTAATGGTGCACATTACTGGATTAATACTGATTTAAAAAATAAAATCAGTATTTGAAACTTATAAGTCTTTTATTCAAACAAAACAAAACAGTCCCTGAAAAAAAAATCTAAATTTACCAAAATAATTTTTCCATGTTTTGCACAATCATGCAGTGATACTATTCAAAAACTAAGAAATATTATGCCTAATGCCATGAAAATGACCATCTCTGAAAAAGACCATCTTATCACAATTAATAAAATTACCAACTAGGGGTTGCATATCTGGCAAGGTCATCTAACCCACAATCTTTTCCTGTTTTCCAAATGTGACAATTTTAATTTTTTTCATGGTTATCAGCCTAATTGTCCTTGTGCTTTGCCCTCATCTTTAATGCAAGACCAAAAAAGTAGATAAAGCTCCTCAACAGCTCTTTTGTTCTACCCTTCATTTGCCCAAATACTTGTTACAAGCTCATGGACTTATCTGAAATGCAGAGAATGTTTTTTCCAACATCATTAGTGTGAAATTGGTTTATATCCCTCAGAAATGCTTCATTTTTATTGCTTTTTAAAAATCATTATTGTAGACTAAATTACTTCCATTTGTAATTCTGGAAATACTTACTGATCACCAAATTATTGACATCCATTTCTTCTTCTGAGTTCTTTTGCCTGCCTAGCATCTGATTGCAATGATTCCAGCACTGCTAGGCATGTTCCAGTGTTTTATTCATAACAGTTCTTTATAAAATTCTAGGGCCATGTTTCACAATGTAATAATCATTTTCCCTATGTGTCTTTACTTAATAAAGTGCCTTAACACATTTGAAAAAAAAAAGGTTCATAAACTTTCCTGTAAATATAAGTCTCTTCAAGACATTTGGTATGTAGCTGTAGTGCATAGTCATTCCTCATCATTCCTAGTAAAGAGAGAATTAGCATTCCTTCAATCACTTATCTTTATAAGAATTAAAATTCTTTCCAGGATATTTAGTTCTTAGGGTATTTTATCACAGCACGTTTATGTTATAAACATGCTCTTTCTTGTTAGGAATGACATTAATTTTCCAGTTAGTTATCAAAGCAAATTGCTTCTAAATTTATAGCAGTCTGACACAGATTTACAAAATTAGAGCATAAATCTTTCTTGCTATCTTCAAAAACACAGGATGATACATGCCTTTGCCCAGTCACAGTATGTAACCAGATGTGCTTGTTTCTTTAAGAAAAAAAAATATTCTCTCCTTATCTAAAACATATGTGATTTGATTAATATGTTCCTTTGATTGCTTCATCACCTTTCTAACAAAACTATTTTCTAACAGGGAAGACAAGGCACTGACAATATTGATATGTTGCTCCCCAAATTTGTGCTGAATACATGAAGCGACCTTGAATTAAAGTCTAAAACAGCACTGCTGCTTCCTCAGAAGTACAGAACTAAGGAAGTTAGTCTGCTATGAGGATAAAGAGGATTCTACAAGGAAAGTCTAGTGCAGGAGAAAGACTATTTATTATTTTAGTACCAAGTTTTCTGTATCTTGATTTCCCATTCCTCTCATGAGGTTGATTTGGTATTTGCTGATGATTCATTCTGATTTTTCTTTTGCTCAAAGCAGGGAAAGCTCTCTCACTCCAGGAGAAAACAGAATTCAAGCAAAACACTTCTCCAGCACTTCTGAGTCTCAGTTGCTCTTCTCTCTGGCATTATGCTCACAGTCATGCCGCTACTCTATTACTAATTTTAGCCTTTGGATACTTCAGCTGTGAGCCATAGCCTCTTTTTAACCACAAATTACTTTATGGGTTCCTATGGGCCTGTTCGTGTTCGTGTTTTTCTCTTCTGACACTCCTTTCTCCCAAAGGGGAGTGAACCTCTACTAGCTTCTCATGCAATGGCCTTTCTTAGTTGATAATTGTTCTCTTAGTTTTCCACCTCCATTTCAGCCTATTTTCTCTCCTCAGTAGTGTAAGTACTGACTTTTGTCCTTAAGAACATTTTCGCTAAAAATACCCCCCAGTGGATAGAATTGACTAGAGTTTTGACTGAAAATTTTCCCTATTAAAATTGAACTGGTAAACTCAGTAAAAAATTAGAGAGACAGAGAGAGAAAAGAGACAGGATACAGAAAGGAAAATATGAGACATGTTATTTAACATTTTTAGAGGAAAACTTCTTATGCTAACCTTAGAAATATCTTTTGGAGAAAATTTATGTATGATATGAAGTCAGAGAAGAGAGAAGAGTTATTTTATGTCCTGTAATGGTCATCTCCAATATTGATAATAAATGGAAAACGTTGATGATCAACTGGTCACCTCATACTGAAGCCTAACCCATAAACTCTTTTTTAGATGAGCTTCTATTTTCTTTTGCTATTTTTTTTTCATTAAAATATCTGATGCATCTCTGAATAGTGCTATAATAATACCTATTATTGTGATTGAAATTATAAGTATATATATATGAAAGCAAGGTTTAAAAATAAATTATTCTAAAACCCTAACTTCAGCAATTGCAGGTATAATGTTTTGAAAAATGGAAGAAGGTCAAATATTTGACAAGAAGTTAATCAACTGGAACCTTTATGGAAAGATTTGCTGTTCTATTATAGGGAAGTACAGCCACACAAGCACCCATATATACATGTGTGAATAGGTGTCTATACACCCTCTGAGTATCTGGAATATTTAAATTCCAAACAAAACATAGAAGCCTCTTGATCTGTCATCTCAGGAAGCTCAGAGATTAATGAGTGAAGCAATGCAAAAAGTAATTATTCAGAAAACAGGTATTGTGTCCCTTCCTGATGTAACCACAGATAAACTGGCAAATGTCACAAAACCTTACTACTGCATTACGATAATTTGCTGCTCTTGAAGCATCACTGTATTAGTGAGTCAAGGGGCATTCTACACATTAAAATACGCAATTTAATATAAAACCTAAACTTTGCAGAGAATTAGCTTACAGCCTATTGTGGCAGTGTTAGTTTTATGGCTGGACTCAAAGGTCTTTTCCAATCTAAATGACTCCATGATTCTACCAGAGGTCGATAACTCAAATGGAATATCTGACATGTTTAGAGGAGACTTGAATGGTGAGCAAGCCAGCAATTTTTCATTAAGGTTATTTTCATCAAAACAGAAAATATCTGTTCCATGAAATTTGAGTTTTTCTAGTGGCTATCTTCATTTTTCTCTTTTGTTACTGATGAGAGTTACAGCTCCCCGTGCTATAGCCCCCTGCATTTCATCCTTTGGGGAAAGCTGCAAAGCTAACAGAACTCCCTGAATGGGCATCAGCAGAGAGGAGCAGAAGGACAAAACACTTCACATTTAGCTGCTGGTAACCCCAGCTGAAGACTAATATTTTCACTTATGGAAAGGAAGAGGAAAGTGAGCAGTACTTTCTGGGCAGGCAGACAACTAACAAGCCAAACCTCTCTGCAAACACCTTTTAAAAAAAAAAATTAAAGAAATCGCTTTCTGTTGAAGTACATACAAAAAATTATATGTGATTTTGGAAACTGGAAGACGGAGGGAGGTCTGTACATCATACTTTTTACCCCAAATTCTGAAGGCAAATATTTTCCAAACTTTTTTATTAAGCCAAATGTATTTCTATTTTCCAAATATCTAGCTATGATCAGTCAGATTTCTGATCACATGCCAAATATACCTCATACATTTACATGGGGTTTCACTAGAGAAAAATTTGCATGGTTCACTAAAACCAGCCCTCCCTGCTTCCACCAGCTCTCCCAGAAATCACGTCGCACCCAGTCAGGGTGCTGCTCTCCATCCTCCCTGCTCAGCCCACTCTGCTCATCCCCACCCAGAGGGACCTGATCCTTCCCTGCTCACTTTCCCCATCCTCATGTGGCCCAGTCCCCACATACCTTAATTCTGCTGATCTTTCCTAGGCATTTACTTGTGCTTCCCAGATATCACTATTCTTTACTGATAGGAAAAGTGTTCTTATTGACTTTTTCCCTTTTGATTTCTAAGGGAATGTCAATGGTTAGATGGAAGTCAGAAATGAGTATGTGGTTTATATGACTTTTGTAACTGACTTTTCTTCATATACTGGTACCATTCCAGTGTTTCATGTAGTGCTAAATTTTCATTCTACTGAAAATTGTGATGCAATGGTTTTTTTGTTTTGGTTTGGTTTTTTTTTTTTTTTTTTTTTTTGGTTTGGTTTTTTTGTTGTTGTTGTTTTATTTTGTTTTATTTTCTTTAATTTTATCAATATGTATATGAACTTTTTTTGTCTGATCATTAGCTGTCAAAATTTTTCTTTTGAGAAATTTATTTTTAAAATCATATTTTTATAAAAGAATTAATGAAGGGAACACTGAGCAGAACTTATAGAACTGGCAGGGCTCAAAGTAAATAAGGGGTATTGCTATCGTTTTCCACAGATAACATTTTGTGTAGTACCCACTGAAGCATGAGCTGAAAAGATGCCTTCCCTCAAAGCAGCTGTGCTTTCCTCTCAGTGAAAGGAACAAAGATCACCAGCTGCCAGAATCAAGCTACTACACAGTAGAAAGTAAATGCTTCAGCACGAAGATGTTATTTATTTAGTTTATCACCAAGTGTGCAGAGGAAAAGAAGATCTTCAGGAGTAGTTAGCGTGGATTCACCAAGGAGGAAGCATGCTTGACCAACCTGAGAGTCTCCCATGATGACTTGGCAGGATGGGTCAGTGAGGGGAGAGCAGTGGATGTTGTCCAACTTGACTTCAGCAAGGCTTTTGACACTGTCTCACACAACATCCTTGCAGGCAAGCTTAGGAAATGTGGGTTAGATGAATGGACAGTGAGGTAGATCAAGAACTGCCTGAATGACAGACCTCAGAGGATTGGGACCAGTGGAATAGAACCCAGCTGGAGGCCTGCAGTCCCTGGCATTCCCCAGGGATCAATACTGGGTCCAGTCTTATTCAACTTGTTTAGCAATGACCTGAATAAAGGGATAGAATGTACCCTCATCAGGCTTGATGATGATATGAGACTGGGGAGAGTGGCTGATACATCTGAATGCTGTGCTGCCATTTAGCAGGACCTTGATAGGCTGGAGAGTTGGGCAGAGAGAAAATGAGGTTCAACAAGGGCAAGTATAGGGTCCTGCACCTGGGGAGGAATAAACCCAAGTACCAGCTGGGGGCTGACCTGCTAGAAAGCAGCTCTGCTGAGAAGGACCTGGGGGTTTTGGTGGATGACAAGCTGTTCATGAGCCAGCAGTGTGCCCTTGCAGAAGGAGGGCCAATGATATCCTGGGATGTGTTGGGAAGACTGTGGCCAGCAGGTCAAGGAAGGTGATTGTGCCCCTCTACTCAGCCCTGGTGAGGCCACATCTGAAGTGCTGTGTCCAGTTCTGGGCTCCTGAGTTCAAGAAAGATGAGGAGCTACTGGAGAGGGTCCTGTGGAGGCCACAAAGATGATGAGGAGTCTGGAGCACCTCTCTTATGAGGAGAGACTTCAGGAGCTGGGCTTGCTTCGTCTATAGAAAACTGAGAGGGAATCTTCTTAGTGCATATAAATATCTCAAAGGCAGGTGCCAAGACGATGGTGCCAGACTTTTTTGGTGCTGCCCAGTCACAGGATGAGGAGCAATGGTCATAAACTAAAACAAGAAGCTTTGCCTCAACACAAAGAAGAACTTTACACTGAGAGTGACAGAGCACTCTGTCACCTGCCCAGGGATATCATGAAGTCTCCCTCGCTGGAGACATTCCAAACCCACCTGGACGTGTTCCTGTGTAACCTGTTCCAGGTGACCCTGCCTTGGAAGGGGGGTCAGACTGGATGATCTCCAGAGAGCCTTTCCAATCCTAAAAATTCTGTGATTCTGTACAGTTATTAACACAAGCTTACTGCGATAACAGAGAATGAATTATTAGAATTTCAGAGTGAAACAGTATTTCTACAATTGGTGGACAAGATCTCAGTCAAAGAGCTTGACATTATTATGATTTTCCCCAAAGCTGAAGCAAACACAGGGTCAGTTATGTTGATTCAATAGATGGGTGAGAACTTATTAGTTTACCAAACTCAACTCTGTTTGGCCCTGCTCTTCTGCTTATAGACACAATGTTTCCATCTGTCCCACTCATTGTAGTACTAATTCTTCAGTGATGCTATTAATAATTCACATTTTCACTATGCAAACCTGCCACCCAAATAGTACTCACTATATTGGGACCAATCATTCCAGTCTACTGGTGGACAATATCAGTAGCTGTCACATTTTATAAGCTTCAAATTCATTATAAAGTGGGGGATTATTAGTTTATTCTATATGTATAAAATCACTAATTCAGAAAAACAAGTTAATGTGCATTACTGTGTGTTTACCACCATGGGTCCCAACACATACAGATAGCTGCATCAATGTGCAAAAATAAACATTATGTCTCGGATTTTTTATGGAAATACAAAATTTGTATTCAATGTGTTTTATGTCATAATACCATCTTCAGAGAATCTGTGTTTCTTACAGATTTTAGTCATTCAAGTTGAAGCTTAGAAAGCCTCATTAAAGGTTGTAAACTAATGAGTATACTCTTAAATAAGGCAAAACCAAACAAACATTGGCTTTTGCAGGGGGTGTGAATATATTCAGAAGATAATTATGCTTGACACTGTCAGAGTTTGACCTCCTGGAGCCACCAAAGCAATCTATGTACATGACAGAACAAAGGAATTCTGACATAATCTCATGAATATAACAGTTTAATAAATTATAACTTGTACAGTGAGCCACAGCACATGGGATTTAGCTGCCCTTGGTTATATATTTAGAGCAACTCAGGTTAAAAAATACAGCTCAGCTGTGAAAAGGCTCTTTATGTCTCACTCCTGTGAATCAAAAAAAAGTCTGATTTTCTCAGAGCTAAAGGAAGAGCATACTACCAGGTAGGTTTACCTATCCTGAGCTAAGTACCTCCTAATCCATCTCGTCTGATACTACTGTAATCATATTAACTGCCACAGTCACATTCCGAGAAAAGGACAACTTCAATCATGGATCTGTATCTAAAACATCTTGTCCACTAGCCTAGCAAGTTAAAAAGAGATACCAAGACAACTTTTGTAAAGTCTTTGCTTTATGTCCTGTGTTTGCAATGTTAAGGCAGTCTATAATTAGAGCACACAGGGACCAGTGACTAATGCACATGAAGCCACTGTGAATTAGCTGAAGTGTTGTCATTATTTTTGTTCACAGATGTGAATACCAGGCGTCCTGATGCTGTTCTTCAGAGTGCAAATATTGGCACACCCTGCTCAAATACAACCACAGAAAGAAAACACAAAAGAAAGAAAAAAACCCCAAGTGCAGATGCCATATCTTCTTCTAAAGTATTTACAATTAATATGTTCACACCCAGCATGACCACAATTGAAACACACAAAAATCCCATGCCTCCTCTGCAGCAACACATTTATGCGTATGATCACTAACAAAAAGACAGCAGTTTTTCACCTGCTTTTACATTGACTTTACTGCCCTCTCCCTTGACTTTCACATTTTCCCTGTCTACAAGACCTCTTTGGTATCTTGGAGCAATGGCAGAACACGATAGAAAACATTGGATATTTCTTATTATTATTCAAAGAATGGCTTTAAACAGTGCCTTCACTCTTGCTTTCCTCTTCAAACTGAACAGTACCTGCAGTACTAAACACTCAGTCACAGGACTGTCAGCTTCTTCTAGATAAACAAAAAACTGGAGTAAATATTGTGTATTTGCAAAGAATATGGATTTTTAACTGATTAAGTGGGAGGATGGGACAGCTGGCTAGCAAATATTGTCCAAAATACGTGAACACAAGATAAAAGAAACATACATTGTCCCAGCAAAGTCAAGATAGTTCCTATAGATTGCTACGTATGTCTGTATCTGAACACACTCTATTATTTTTTACACAGATATATAAAATCTACCAGTTCTCATAAGTTTTAGAGTTCGGTGAAATCCAGATCAGTGCCAGGAGCCAGTTATAGGATCAATGCACCTTTGAAGTAGTGCCTAGGTTTGTGTTGACCTTTGATAAGAGGATAAATTTCACCCTGTGTCATTAGTGCTGCCCACAAACATAAAAGGGGTATGTTTGCCTTGCCTTAACATCTTTGATATTTACCCACTGCTTTGCTTGAGATATCAGGTATAAAGATGACCCTATCTTTCCTGACTGTGCTGAAAAGGAGAGATATTTGTATTTAAAATAAGGTTCAAACCTAGGCCGGAAAGATAGTGCCAGCTCTTGCTGCACTTTTCCCTAGCATAGTGTAAGAAGCCAGCAGAGGTGAGCTGATGCAACTTTGCTGTAATAAAAGAGTTCAAAAACAGTAATGATTTGTCAACCCAGAGGCCAAAACTTAGCCTAAGAGGGAAGGTTACGATACCACAGAGATCAGACATTACCCAGTGACCATGATACCCCACCAGAGGAGAGGAAAAACTCAAAGCCAGCAGTTTTCCAACCATTCGAGGGCATGTGGCACAGTGGGTAAAGGCTAGCCCTGCCCTGGCCATCCCACTGAAGCAGGTGGTTGACTTTGGCTGTGATCCCTTTGGGCCAACACTGCTTCTCCTGACACTCACAGCAAGTCCCTGACATGGGGCGGAGGGGGGCTGAGCTTTGGGGGTGGGCTACAAAACAAAACACACATTAGATACAAGCTCTTCTGCTGTCCAAAGGACAGCTGGAAGTACTGCTAGGCAGCTCCACTGCTCTCCAAAACTGGTAGGTCCCATCTCTTAATCTTCTCAACCCTGCCTCTTCTCCTCTCTGCTCATAAGCCGAAAGACTTCCGAAGGCTGCCCAGCTGGCTGACATGCTGCAGGCAGCGCCAGCTGCCAGCAGAAGCAGAGTGACCGAGGCCAGCTCTGCCTGTCAATAAAACAGGCCTTGACCCATCCTTTCAGGCTGCTATGCGTGGGGCTTTTGCACGTGACTAAGAGACACATACACAGAGAGGGTGAAAAATTAAGCTGATTTGGGGAAATTGGTTCAAATGGTGCTGATGTTTGTGATCCTTAAGAAGGTGGGTAGCAGGTCAAGAGGTTAAGGTTCAAATTCCCAGTGTCACACACACAAATACAGATCATGACATTCTTAAATCTGGAGTCTTTTTTGACAGAAAATTAAATACAGGGTCATGAAGGTACAACTATACCTTTTCATAATGGGGTTCCTTAAAAAGAGATGCTGGTAAAACAAGATTTCTACTATGAACAAAGAATCATATTGGTAGTCAGTTCTCTCTTCATTTATCAGTCCTCAATTTCAAAAAACAGGGGCTGTGTCCCCAGGAGCTCCTCTGGCAAAGGGGTCCCTCAGAATCTGGAAGACTGCCCAATTACAATTTAAAGAAACTTACAGCAAGGATGACTGACTACAGACAGAAGTCTCTAACAGCATCAGGAAAAGAGAAAGAAAGGCTGTAAGAGCATGATTGTGTGTGTCGGAGCACTTTGTTTTTTTCATATGAGTGAAGTGAGGACAGTTTTTCTTGTTAAGTTTTGCAGTGAGTGGAATCAAGGTCCTGTCTGCTTTCCTTTCTTTCTTCTTTTCTTCTGTCTCTTTTACTGTATGCAGACTCTCTATTAACATGAAAAACTTACATTGATTGTTACAGACTCTTTTTAGACTTACATATGGTAACAAAAAGAGGCCCTTAACTTAAAATTCTGGTTTGGGCAGAATGGAGAGAAAATACAATATTGCTGTTAGCCCTGGGCTTAGGCAGGGAAGTGGTAGATTTCTTCCCCTGGGAACTAAAGGGAGCTGCCAGAGCTGTTGTGTTGGAAATTCCACCCAGAGCAGAATTATCATAGAATCGTTTAGGTCAGGAAGGACCTCTAATAACACTGACTCCCAACCATTAAACCTGCACTGTGAAGTCCACCACTTCCCGGTCCCTAAATGTCACATCTACATGTCTTTTAAATATCCCCCAGTGATGTGATTCCAACACTTCCCTGTTCCAAAAGTTGAGCACCATTTCAGTGAAGAAATTTTTCCTAATATCCAATCTAAACCTCCATTGGTGCAACTTGAGGCATTTCCTCTCATCCTGTCACTTACTACGTGCGAGAAAAATTCAACCTCCACCTGGCTACAGCCTCCTTTCAGGTAGTTGTAGAGATAAGGGTGGTTGTTGTATTAAGGTCACCCCTGAGCCTCCTTTTGTCCAGGCTGAATGCCCCCAGATCCCTTGGCTGCTCCTCATAAGATTTATGCTCCAGACCCTTCACCAGCTCTGTTGCCCTTCTCTGGACCGGCTCCAGCACCTCAATGTGATTCTTGTAGAGAGGGGCCCAGAACTGAACACAGGATTTCAGGTGTGGCCTCACCAGTGCCGAGTACAGGGGGACAATCACTGCCCTGGTCCTGCTGGCCACACTATTTTTCACCAGGGAAACAGTGCACTTCTCCAAGTCATGAGCAGTTAGTTTCTCCAGGAAAATGCTTTGGGAGACCGCTTCAAAGGCTTTAATAAAGTGCAGGTAGACCCTCATTCTTAAGAAGGTCACCTTGTCATAAATGTACCTCCTTCCATACCTAAAGGGGGCTTACGAGAAGATTGGGGAGGGACTTTTCACAGGGTCATGTAGTGATAGGACAAGGGCAAATGGTCTTAAAATGAAGTAAGGTAGGTTTAGATTTGGTATTAGGAAGAAATTCTTTACTATAGGAGCGGTGAGACACAGGACCAGGTTGCCCTGAGAGGTTGTGGACTCCCCATCCCTGAAGGTGTTCACGGCCAGGCTGGATAGGACTCTGAGTACCTGGTCTAGTGGAAAGTGTTCTTGCTCATGGAAAGGGAAATGGAACTAGATGATTTTTAAGGTCCCTTCCAATCCTAACCATTCTGCAAATTTATAATATCAGAGATCAGATCAAGAGCTACCAACATTTTTAGGAGGTAAGGACTTTTCCTAGCTCTCTTTCTAGTTTCTGGGAGTTGTCCATAGAAAGAGATTGTGCCATCATTCCTGGAACAAGGATTGTTTGCCATGCAATCGCATCCCATGGCCATTATAAGTATTATAATCCAGTATTGAGCTGGCACAGGAGAGTGGCCAAATGATTCAGAAACATCTAAGATTGATTGTAATCAAGCCCATTTGCTCTTTTTTACTGCAAACCTCTCTTGCCTGACTCACCCTCAGGTGTGGCTGAACCTTACTGTTTAACCCTTGCAGCTTCCAATCTGACCTTCTGCCTCAGCAGCATGGCTGTGAGTCAGTGCACTGCCCAGACATGCACCGGGAGCTTTTTGTTGCTAGGCTGAGAGAAAATAAGGCAGTCGAGGTCATGGTGTACAGCCAGGAACCCTTACCATGCTAAACTGTGTGGCCTCACCCATGAAGGGAATGGTCTTTGGGCCATGCTATCCTATGAATGGCTTCTGGATATTACCCTAGGTAGTGTAAGTATGCCAAAACTCTAACATGGGGCTTATTTCCTTCTAGTATTAACAGCTAAATTGTATGGATAATTGTAGGCTAGATCAAATCTGTGCTTCAACTGGCACACTGGTTTACTGGTAATTCATAATCCAATTCTCCCAGTTGTTGCAAAAAAAGTTCATTTTTACCTGGATAGATCCCATAAATCCTCACAAAAGTATGTGAAAGATTGCTCAGTTAAATAATTTATTTGATTTAGGACAATTCCCATGATTTCTCAAACAGGAAGGGGGAAACTATGTAGAACAGTTAATAAGCTGACCAAGTAGATAAATGAATAAATAGATACATTCACACACTTCTCAAGTAATAATTATGTAACAAAGCACAATACTCATTAGAAATATCTGGGCTGTCTACAGGTCAAAGAAAAACAGGTATTCTCTCAGGTTTAGTAGTAACATTATTAGTACTTATCAACCTCTAAAACATTGATCATAGAAATATGACACTAACATTATTTCTGGAAAGGGACACTCCATTTTATGTAAAGAATTCTGTAGCATTTTCTCTTTCCTTTTACAATTTCAATTATTTGCTCCAAGTCTACCCTCCGCCAAGTTCAAAAACCTGAGAGGATTCTATATGTGCTATGATAACTTAAATTGCTCTGCATGTCTTCACCAGCATCAGATCAAAATAATCTCAGATCAGTGTCAATTCCCAAGCAATATCATCATGATGAAGACTCTCACTGCCTTGTAGGACAATCAAAAGTGCAGCTGGGTCCAGCCCTCAGTGGAATGGTGTCATTTGCTTCCCGTGGCTTACCTGTCCACCTTTCAGCCTATATTACTCAGGCTTCTTCATGTCTTTTAGGGCAATAAGCCCCCTGAGTCACATATGACAGAAATAGGCCATGGGGTATTCTTATGTTGGAAAATGGGTTATTCTTATAAAAGTGAGTCCAAATATTTCTGGCACACTTTGGAGACATACTAGCTAAGGCACCAAAAATACTGTTTTTATGATAATAGCCAAATACATAATTAGAATTGTGCATGTCCATGTTTGATTGACTGATACTAATTTCCTTTACAAAAACAACATTAAGAAAATTATTTTGTGGAGGAATTGGATGAAGTGTGCCATAATATTTAATGATCTTACTTGTTCCAGTGCCTGAATTAATGACATCTCACCTTGCTGAAAGATGGATTTATGAATTATTTACCTTCAGCTCAGTTCCTCTGTTTATCACCTTTCACCACAGTGGGAAATATACTGTTCAAACAATTCTAAAATAAGAAAAATAAATAAAATTTATTATGACAGTTTCCCAATATAATTGTCCTGAATGTTTAATATTTTGACATCTGCATTATTAAACCAAATTTCTTCATTTTCATTCAGTGGCTGCCAGTGAAGTTGCAAATCTTGCAAATGTCAGTGAACAGCATGCACATGAAACCTCCACTTCTTTATAAGGTACAGTCACATCCTTGGGCAGATTACCTGTACAGTGGGCATTGGCTGACTCAGCACCATGACAACACAGCTGTCCTGCTTCTTCAGCTGTCTTGGGTTTGGTATTAGTGTTATGGTTTTCATATCATAACCTGTCCAAACTAATAATCTGTCCAGAACTTTACTCGGCTTCATGAAGGATGGGCAGACTTTAAATTCTTTCCCAGAAGCAGGAGTCCGTAAGAAAACAATGTACAGAGAACCAGTGACCTCCAGACTTAGTAACTACAGGTGAGGTTTGGTTTATTAACTTATTAACAGGAGTTGGACTTGTGATCCTTGTGGGTCCCTTCCAACTCAGGATATTCTGTGATTCTATGGTTATGCTTCGTATCAGGCTTCAAGGATTTGGTGGTAAAGTGAGAGATGCTGGTGGAAGCAAAAGAAGGTGACAGTGTCTGTACCATGTTGCTCAGGGTGCGTTACCTCAGGTGTAGAGTGTGACTAGTGCAGAGCCTGACCTGGAAACTTCCAGAAATTCATTCTGGAATTGGAAGCACTGGGAAGCATGGGCATGTGGAATACCACAGACGTGGCTCTGTGTAGTCATAGCTTTACAGTGAGCAGTGAGTAGGAATACAGAATCACTGAACAATTCTGTTTAGAAGGAACACCTGGAAACCATTTGATCCAAACACCTTCTCGAAGCAGGGCCTATTTTGAAGAAATTTCAGGTTGCTAAAAGTCAGATATTGCATTGCACCAATCAACACTGGTGGTGTCCAGAATTTCCCGCTTTCTAGATGTCCAAGATTCTTTATCTAGAATAAACTAGGAAAACCACAGAATAAGTTCACTCAGTCCTTCAGCTTTATCACTGACAGACTGCTTCATACTAAAATATAATGAACCCAACTCTAACTTTAGTTATTCCTAAGGAAGTCAGTAACAGATTCAATATGTCAGTAGTACTTCCATAATGTGAAATGGGTGTAAGCAAAAGGAGAATCAAGGCCAGATATTATTTACAGCAGCAATTTTATGGGAAGAAAACTTCTGCTCCATGGGTTTTTCCTTAGTCTTCTTCCCCAAGGCTCAGTCCAAGGCTCTATAGTTCTCTGAGCCAAGAATGGTAGAAAGGAGTCCACAGCAGTGTGTATTGATCCTTCCTGAATCAAGAAACTTTCCAGTAACTTCATTTCTTTTGCTTCATTTTACTGCATGTCTCACCTTGTAAGGCTTGGAAAACACTTTATAACCATGCTGACTTTCAATGTACTCAGGGAGAAGGCATGCTGGTTCTTTTAGGATGCAAGTTTCTGTATTATAGAGGTTTCAAAACTCATGTGTGTGTTCTGTCATATATAATAAACTACCTTTGTATAAACACCTACACAAAGGCATAAATGAATTCTACTAGGTTTGTGCAAAGTAGATCCTAGGGAAAGATTAAATCTCTAGTTTAAAAAAACTTAGCTTGATGCAGTTAATTACAAAACAAATAAAACACTTAGTTAATGATAGTATGTGTAAGTATATGTAAGTATAGCACAGTTAGATAACCCTGAGCAAAACGGCTGGGAACTGGAAGCAGTCCTACCACAACAGCATGGAGTACCCCATAATGGAGCCTACTCCTTGCAGTAGCACAGCAAACCTGGCTGTTCCCGTCCTCCTTACAAAACGGAATGCAGACCAAACAGCCACTTAAATTCTAACGTCTTTAAATCGAGACAGATCTATGAGGTGTGTAGACCCACTGCAAAGTGAAAGGCATCATGACAATGCAATCCAGCCCTCATAAAATGAAAGCTGTATGTAAAAGTAGCCCAAAACCCCCTCACAGTTAATTAAGGAGAGAGCTTCAGAAAAAAAAAAAAGTGGCAAAATACCAATAACTTTAATAGTGCAAACAATATAAGTTCAGTTCGAAGAACGACTAGTAACTCTGTCACAGGCAAAATTAAGATGAGGAAATCTGTTAAGTCTGAGTCTGTAGGCATTTCTTATGTTTTCAATGATGTTTTGAGATTCTTCAGAGTCTGTTTTCTGCCTCTCTTTTTGTTGCCTTACAAGTTACAGCAGCCAGTAAAAACTCTAGATTTCTTCTGGACAAGGGGTTTTCCAGATATTTATTGAGGTTAAGAATAAGTTTTGCATGGATTTGGCCTAGAGAAAAGTGTTCAAGAGAACAGAATTTAAATAAGCTAGAATCCCCAAAGCAAAGATAATCAGAAACTAAGAAAGTGTTGTGGTTTAAATACAGAGTTTGAAAAATCCAGTGAGAGACCTCAGGCACATCACAAAGTCTCTGTCTTCATTCTCCAGCTGTAAAATAGAGATAATGTTTCTCCTCTAATTCTCCAGGAGGCTATAGCATAAATTCATTAACATTTTCAAGGCATTCAGATGTTGTGTGAATATCTGAGAGCAAAAGCGGAAACTGCTGTTGATGAATGAAGGCCTTACAAATTGTTATATAAATAAGTCTCGATCTCTTTTATATTTCCCATGGAAATTTGAACTTAATTCTGGAAAATAAAGCAAGGATAGAAAATGGGTTCTTTGTGAACTAAAGCCAGAGATCATTAATATCTCTAAGGGTGAAAAGGACTAATAACCTCTTAATATTTGCAATCTCAGCTCCTATCCCTGTTCACATTCATATTACTTCTGCCTTTTCTGTTGCCCTTCTATTCCCACTATTTATATTCTATGTAATATAATATCAAGTTATTTTAATGAGACTGTCTGAAATTTACTCTTGTTATTAATAAGGAAAGATAAGCAATGAAATCTTGGCCTCATTGAGATCAATGGGATTTTATCTGTTGATCTCAGTAGAACCAGAACTTCATGCAGGAATCAATACTAATACCTTAGACTCCTTGATAGCTTTGATATATCTTTGAGTGAAAGTGCATTGACTTTGCTGCAGATCCTAATAGGAAAAGATGATTTCAATATCACTCTTTCAAGGGTTTATTTTCTACCCAAGAGAAATAATTGTTACCCAGGACAACAGTTCATTCAGCTGGAGAGTGGTCTCATACACACTTGTATTCTGATTCCCCCACTACTCGACTCATAAATGAAGGTCAATTTGAGATGATCTTTTGGTCTCTTTCCTTCTATGGTTGAATGACTGTTCATAGGCAAATAGTAGAACATACCAAGTACAAGGAATATTGTCTGACTGGAAGAAAACATCTCAAAGTAGCCATGAAAGGTCTGCCTGGTCTTATTAAATAATTCTTTAAAAAGCTCAGAGATTTTTTTATTTTGTCTGAAGTGCTGGTCTATAAAAGCATGTGACAGTCTGTAAGATATAAACAAAATCTACCATAAAGAAGAAGTGTTTGTATCAGATATTTACAAGGTCAACAACCAAAGGAAAAGGCGTATAACATCAAGACAGTGAAACTGAAAAACAGTCAGTAAAAGGTATTAACAGTTTTCCCTTCATATTCTTCCTTCTTTTTTGCTTCTGTATCCAATAATATACTTCAAGCAGTGACTTATAAACAATCAAATAATTGTTTACTGTGAGGACTTTCTTTCAAATATGAGGAGCTAAATGTGTGGTTCACATCACAAAGGGCAAGCAGATCATTGTTCTGCTTTTGATGGAGGTTCATTTCCCAGCAACTACTAGTTAGGAAAATTATTCAAAGACAGGCATCCTTTAAACTTGTCAGAATTAACATGCCTCCAATCTTCGGGCACCTGTTGGATCAATTTGGAGACAAATAGAACTCTTAGAGTTGTGACTGACACAAATAAAAAAGAAAAGTATGTAAATTTTGATAAGACACTTCACAAAATAAGAATGATATCAGGAGTTTTCATAATTGCAAAAATGCTGATTACATTCACAGAAAAGTGATTGTGTTATAGTACATGTGATGCTCAATTTGATCTTTTCAGCACTGTAGATACCTAGGGCCCAAGGTATTGACTGTCATTCCTTAGAAATGCTCCAGCTGAAGGACACACTTGTCACCTTACTGAACTCTTCTCTGTGTCTCAGTTTTTTTTCCTGATTTCAATGCAAAACTCTTTTTTCAGTACAAATACATAACAACCTGAGCCCCTCTTATTACATCTAACTTTGTAAGCATATGAAAGAGCATGATCAACTTTGTACAAATAAATATGTCAGTTTTATCTTTAGTTTTTGACCAGAGATCCAATGAAAATATTGTATATTTTCCTTTTTTTTTTTTTTTTTGTTTAATGGGTAGGATACTCTGTTGGTTTCTTATTATTCAGATTTATTTAGGAGAATAGAATTTCCCACCTTTTTTCTTTTTAACATAAGCGCATCTTTAAGTTCCCAATAGTTTTGGGGACCTGATTTGTCAACACTGATGATTATGAAATGAACTAAATCGTTTCAATAGAAACATAAGAGGAAAATTTAAAGAGTACCAAAGATTTTTCATTTACTAATTAGAAAGGGGTCAGTGTAAGATATGTCCCTGCTGGTGAAGGCCTGAGATCCCAACTCCATTTTGACAGATTGCCAGTGACTAAATTTTGTGAGGCTTACTCACAAGTACCAGACAACCCCAGAAAAACCTAAAATCAACTATGACATTCAAATCAGAACAAAAAGTTCCCATGGACCTGTGCCCAGAAGCTGCTCCTGTGGATGCCCAGGAGTGTTTTGGTCTGGGGACCAAGCAGTTGCCCAAGTTCTGTAATAACACAGTAACGCATTGTTATACTGTAAAACACAGTCACTGTGTTTTTGTGTACCAAAAATCTGTTGCTACTGCTGTCACCATTTTGTAGTTTTGCCGTAAAGCATTTAGTGTTTATTAACCCCTCTGCTCTGCTAACTGTTGCCATCATCCCACTCTTCTGCCCTTCACCTTTGATTTATTTAATTGGCCTTCATAAGAAGAGAACTGATGATGACTAGGAAGAGAATATATCAATTCATAAAGAGGCATAAGGAACACATGAACTAGAAAATGTGTGTCAAATGCTTAATATTTTGTGAATTGATAAGAAACTCCAGAATGGTGGCCCACTCTAAGAAAGACTGGAAGAACCACCTGGGTGCCACAAGACTCAGTCCCACCTTGCAAAGTGAGGTACTAATCAAAACCTCATAGCAGTATGTAGATCATATCCTGAGCTGTGTTTTAAAATGCAAATGAGCATTTTAATTAGTATCTCGGCTGCTGAGAAGTCAGCTTCTCTCCCAGCTGATTAATCAACCCGAGAATCTTGCTTCTGCCTCTCTGTCCTCCCCACAGCACACCCTGCCCCATCAGTTTAGCTTGTGCACCTTTCGTGACTCGCTGAGGGTGACACCTCCCAGCAGCACCCTCCCCACAAAGCAGCGTGGGCTTGTAGTGACAGCAAGAACACTTGAGAGACCAACACTGCTCCATGCCCTTCTTGCTAAAGCACAGTTACCTATCCTCTGAGAGAGACTAGAGGGGAAAATACCTTCTCTACGTTTCCTGAGAACTCCTCCAGCATCATTTTATAGGTGAGAGTCACTATGAAAAATATATTGGCAGGAG
This sequence comes from Dicrurus megarhynchus, assembly GCA_013399195.1. Classification (NCBI taxonomy): domain Eukaryota; kingdom Metazoa; phylum Chordata; class Aves; order Passeriformes; family Dicruridae; genus Dicrurus; species Dicrurus megarhynchus. The sequence goes on from VXAD01000579.1 coordinate 225,452, forward strand.
TTAAAGCAGGAATTGGCTTCTGCCTCTCCCTTTCTCCCTCCTCTCCCTACATGTGGTTGATTTTTCTTTGGTGGAAACACAAGCCAACAAGGAGTTCTGGTACGCTCCAGCCAGGGCTATGATCTAGGTGAGCCAGGGAATAGATCTGGAGGGTATAAGAGAGGTTGTTATATCCAAATTCACATATGCCTTCTGTAGAAACTCTTCACATCTACAGCATGTGCTGGGCAGGAGGGGAGAGCAGAGAGAAGTACAGAAAGTCATTGACAGAAGCCTTATCTTATTTTTATTTTTACTGGAGAACAGTTTGGCCCATCCCAAATGGTAGGAACACCAGAAGGAAATCTAGCAAGTCTATAAAGTCTATAAAGTCTGCCAACACAAAATAAAACTATACCTGGCAAGGAAGAGTGAATTTCTGCTTCCATACTTAAACTCAGTGTCATTTCAGCTCACTGTGGCACATATTGTCTGGGAAACAATAGGACACATTAGCATCCTTTACAGCAGATAGCTTAAAGCCAGTGAAGGATTCACTTATTTAAACCGGTATTTGCAAAAGAGATATGAAGGGGCCAGTGAGATACTTGTCAGGGAGGCAGCACTTGGAGTGATGGTGCAGTGGGGGTAGTCCCTTGTGATTTTTAAAAACCATTTAGACAGCTAAGAGCAGAGGGTGTTCAGTGCTAGTGAACAGACATGTTTGATTGCACTGCAAGAAAATAAGATACACATCTGTGAGGAAAGGTTAAAGCAGACTGACAGCACACAGATGCCCAGTGCTGGTCCTAGCTCTTCCATCAGCTAAGCCAGGATTCATCCCAAGAGAATTCAGCAATTGTATCTTGTGACATTGGGGCACTGACTTGACCTTTTTAACATTACAAAATAGATGTAAATTTTATCTTTAGGAAATCCTCCCATTTGCTATTGACAAAGACCAAAACATGACTTCTGGGTCACATGTAAAAACTTCTAAACAGAACCTTAAACCAGTTAAGAGCAACATGAGCAAGCTGCTATTGCACTGTTTGAAACAAGTAAACAAAAGCAACTTCTTGTTAGTATTTCATAAGGGTTTAAATAAGCAACCATTTGAAACACAAGACTTTACACTGGAAAAGTAAGAGAGCCATGTTTCTTTAAGAACATTACTTTATGTAGTCAGAAACAGCACCAAATAGATCAAAGATATGACTCTTTATTGATTAGTCCTCAGTGTGTGTTTAATCAGCGACTGGTCTGTTCCAGGTAGACAGACAGTAAATTAACACAGACACTCATCTATCTGTTCTCGGAAATATCACGTTGTTGGACATTAGGAGGTTCACTAACTAAGTCCAGTGTTTTTAGTGAATTCACATGACCACAGTCTAAATTATCTGCAAACAGAGGATTACAGACGTGCTAGTTAACGACTAATGAACAAGCAAACAAAAACTATTTGCATTAAATTATTATACTCTTAACCTTGATGGTCACCTTAGTCTTTTTTTACAGCTATTATCTGTAGCTGATGAAACAAAAGCATACCTTCAATTGCATTTATTAGGCTCTGTATTGCTGTTTCAATTTTGTTTCAGTTATTTTTGTTGCATAGGAAGACCAAGAAGGGATTGTAAAATTTCAAACAGAAAAAAAAGTGAAAATAAAAGTCAGTCTGAGTCCCTTTTAAAAATCTTTACTCTTAACAAGGTGTTCTTCATTTTCATGGGTTTTGAAGACAGGTCCAGCCTCTATTTTCAAAGGCAATGTAGCTGATCCACGGAAAATGTTCACCCAGGTTTCATCAACCCATGTTACTCTTCTGATACCAGAAAGAAACTTTGACTGTGCTGGCCATCAGGAGTCAGAATACAGATAGACACTTTCCCACAAAGAGCAGAAAAGCCCTTTCTCCATATGGCAGAATACCCAGGAATCTTGTTCCAGGAATCAGGTTTCCATTGCTGCATGGCACCAGCCCAAAGGCAGGTGGGCGGTACGACCAAGGCCAGGCTGACACTGCACCCTGACCTGTGCACGCTGCAGGTCTGTGGATGCCTGGCTCTCCCTTTACTTTTGCTAAACTTATGCTCACCATCCTGCACGAGATAAGTCTGGACTTGAGGTTCACACCTACATTTATACCATTAGTCAAGCTGCAACAGGTGTTCTTATGATGGTAAGGGAGATCATGGGTGGCACAATCTCTCATTTTCCCATAGATGTAGAAAATGCAATTTTCTATGAGTTGAAGGACAAGGCCCCCACCCCACAAGCCCATTTTACCTGCTCCTGGCCATCCTGCATGCTCTCAGCTGGTGCAGTCTCACAAACTGGAATTGTATCATGTCTTTGCTATCAGCTGAGTTCTGCTTGTATTTCAACTGCATATATTTGCAACTGGGGTATTATTTTTTTTCCCTAAATTTACAGAGTAGTTTTCTTTTGTAAACTTTCTTTCTACTTTTTAAATGAGAAGTGCCTCAAACCAGAAGGACGCTTTGTGAAAATTCAATCCAGTAAGCTCTTAGAATTTCATATTCCAGTGAATAAGGCTGGGTCTTTCAGGGTCAGAAATAGTGGGGAGGGTAGGTTGCACATAAATGAGTCCGAAATGCAATCTTTATTTGCAAACTTATTTGGTACTTCTGAGACAAGAGTGTTTTTTAACGTTCCTAGGGGGTTTCAAGCTTCAGGACATATTACTGCTACTGCTACAGTAGTCTGCTCACCAGCTAGTCCCTGGAGGATGTGACAACACCTGCTTAAACAAGAACCACCACTCAAACTATCCAACACTTCCTGGATTTGCACACAGCTTAATCAAGACAGTGTGGGCTAATTTTTCTGCTGTGAAAGGGAAATCTACACAAGCCCTCAGCAGTGGAACTGATGTCACTCCTACCCTTGCCACAGTTACACTAGGGAAGGGTACTTGAACATTTCATAGCCTGACAAAGGTCTGCAAAGTTGGGGGGTATGATTCCCTGTTTTGCAGTTCAGGAGCTAAGATAGAGACTATGTGGACTGATCTGCATGACAGAAAATCTGAAACTGAGCAGGGATTCAGTCTTTCATCCCAGGCTTCTCTTGGGTTTTGGAGGGGGCTTTTTCTTGCATGGTTGGAGAGTAACATGGAATACCATACTTCGGACATAAAAAAATCCAGGAAAAGGTAATTAAAACACATCCCATAATGAGATCACTATATCTGAGCGACAAAATCCTTTCTCAGGGAAAGAGTACTACCTGGCTGTTACTCAGAGAAGAAAATCAAAGGGACAGTCATACTGACCCTGCCACATTGAGTGGTTTTCAGGAAATGCTAAATGTAATGTAATCATTTCTAGGGCAGTGTTTTGGCCCAGGGCACAGGAAGATGAGAACCAGAAAATTTGAAGTTGAAAAGCCAACCCTTCAAGTGACATAAACCAGACAGTTGAATTTGCATCAGTCAGGGTGACAGTACTATTAATAATATAGGCAGCACTTTGTTTGGAAATCAAAGGAACTGTGGATGTATGATTAGCAAAATACCTGTAAATCCTGTTTAAATAGAGGAGGGAGCTATGTTTTGTCTTATAAATCAGGATTTCAGTTGCTGTGGTAATGTTCCTTGTATAACTTGTCTACATAAATGAAACTCAATCCCTGTTGTCTCAAGCCACAGAGGATTATAGAATAATGAAAAACAAAACTAAACCAAAGCAACCTAGTCAACTAAAGACTTACAAAGAAAATTGTAAGTAAAAGTTACACAAAAAGTTACACAAACAGATTTACTCTTTTTGTTGTTTTCATTTCACTAAGGAAAACAAACTTTGGAAACACTTTACAACTGGAAAACACAACATTGATGTTAAAACAATCCTGTGCAGCTGTGTCTGTCTCCTGCACCTGCCTCTGGCACCTTGGGTAGATGTCTTACAGAAAAAAACATAGAAGTGCTTACTAACAGCTGATGGAGAAGATGGCTGGGGAAGGCAATGAACAAAGGCTGATGTGGAGTATTATAAGATAATTGGGCAGATTTGAGGTCAGATAATGGACCAATCTAACAGTAATCAATTTCGCAAAGTAATTTTATTTCTTATAAAACTTCAAGGCAGTTGAAATCCATCTACGCTTAGTATTCTGGAAAGAGCAAAACAGACTTTCATAGTTTACTAAAAGCACTATACCATGGCCAATGTTTTACTGGCTTTATCACCACATGCAAAATGTTGCACAAACAGACTGAGCCAGGGCATAATAAAGCAACAAGTCTGGACTGAGCGTAGCTGCCACGCTACAGTAAACAACCCTGGTCTAATCATCAAATATTATGAAGCCCTGGGAACAGTTTTCAGAAGACACAACATTGCACTTTTTCCAAGTGGCGGAAGCCGTTGACTGTGGCACGGCACTAGTTCAGGGTCCTCAGGGAAACCCGTTCGCTTCCCAACGCTCATGTCTTTCTAGCTCAAGAGGGGCCAAAAAAAGCAGCAGCAAGTGGACAAATGTCAGGATTGTGTAATCAACCACCTTATTTTTTTTTCTTGTTCAGCAAATAACTAGAGAAATTAATATAATGTATGGAAGCCATGAGATAATGTCTTATTTCCCTTGGGAGAGGACATGTATTTAACTGTCTCTTACTATAGTAGGATTTCACAGGCCATGTCTAACCATAGAGCTATGCTGATGTGTAACTGAATCTTTAAAAGGAAAGGAAAATCCCTCTACTGCACCTTTTTGTAAAATGCAAAGTTTCCTGTCCTCTTAGTGCTTACCCAGCATGTCTGTGGTACACTGATCTGATTTTGCTATTAATCGTTATCTCTAATTACCTACCTCTCTGACTAATTGCGTCTGGAAGGGCAGTAAATACAAGGTAGAGAAGTTTGTGTCTATTTATCTCATATTTGCACCTGACAAGTACTTTAAACATGGGTTCCTCCCATGCTTGACCTAACATGGCATAATATGCCTTGCCATAGGAATTGCATCAGGAAGTTGGTTCCCTTCAGACTGGGTTATCAGTGTCATCCATGCTTTTGCCCCCTTTGGATGCAAAATTCTCCAGGTATCCCTTGATGCTGGGATCACCTGGTAGCTCTGTCCAATGGCTCACACACATTTCCCAAGAGGAGCTGTACACATAGGCAGTGCTTGAACCCATGTTTGAGTAGTTGTCAGCTGTTTCCAGGTGGACTTCAGACTGTTGATTTTTGGTCTGCAACTTAGAGGCAACTTTGCACAGAGAATAGAGAAGTGGAGGCAGAAAAGCACAGGCAATCCTTCTCTCCTCCCCCATCATTTAAATTGGGTACATAGTATGGAAGAGACCCCTGGAGCTGTGTATAACCCAAATTCTGACTGAACCGAAGAAATTAGTATGCTGCAACATCTCCCTGAGAGCAGGAGAGATACTGGCAATGGAGCCAAAAAGGACAAGAGGAGCTATCTAGCAGAATTGCCTCCATCTTTGGTTATAAAACCTATCCCGTACCCCCAGGTCCAACAGTGATTAGTTTGGTTGCTTGTTGAGCAGGGAGGTGGGTGGCATTTCAGAGCTTGCTGTAGGGAGCCTTTTTTCATCTATTTTTGAGGCAGCTGAAGGAAGTATGAGCTAAAGGCAAAAGACTGTGGGGGAAAATATTTGTAGAAAATATTTTGTATAAACTTACAGGATTTTTTTAAAATTTATGTGGTAAGCAAGCAGAAACTTATATAAGTGGCAAAGCTGCATTATCAAAATGTTAATAGGTAAACATTAAAAAAATGCTGTGAAATGAAGAATCATCTGAGTTTCTTTTAACACAGAAGAGATGGTAATAATGATCCCTGCCTCAACCCACTGCCAACATGCTTCAGGGCTCAAAGCTGCACATTACTCTGAGCTCCACAACTCATCCCATTTGTCCTTGCTTCCAGACTGCCGGAGTGCAGGTCAGTTCATGGTCAACAGTACTGGAGGCAGCTGACACATCCAAAAGAATCAGAAATGACACCTGATCTTCATCCATCATTGGCAAAGGATTATCAGCCAACACAAATATGTGCTGTGACTTCTGTATCAAGTGGTTTGTAAACAACTGTGTATTACGGACAGGACTTCAAGAGAGCTCAGTGTTTCCCCATCCAGAAAGAAAAACAGAACAAAGCTATAGTGTGCTGACATGAATTTATGCAAATTCAGTGCTCATAGCATAAGGAGAGTAGGATTATCTGGCCATCTACTGAAGGATCTGGGATCTGACAGAAGGATTTGGGACTGGTTTCCTACAGAGAAGAGATATTTAAGGATATAGTGAAGATTAAATTGATGCATATCATTGTGTGGAAGAGTGTCTGGTTTAAAACTGGGATTTATTGGGAACATTTTCTGTGTGAAACAAGTTCAAAAACACTAAGTTTCAGTCTCTCAAATTGGCTGTCATGTAGAGAATTTTCATACGGCACAATAACTCCGCAGATCACTCGGAATTCATGTCATTCTGAATTTAAAGGTAATCTCTAGATTATTCTATCCAAAACAGGGCCATTTTAATTTCTACAAACAGAGAAAAAGGGAAGAGCTGTTCTTTGGACAGGGAGGCAGTTCTGTGTGTGTGTGTCTCTTCTCTGACATCAGAGCCCAGAAAATAATATTCCCCAGACTGGTAACCCTAACTTCTCCTTCACACCATGCTGTCCTCAGTCCCTTCTCTCCCAAGCCTCAAATTCCCCTCAAAGTCCTTCCTGCCTAAAAACTCATTCAAATGCCTTCTCCGTTGAGGCTCCCCTTCTACATTGTCCCTTTCCAAGGCCTCTGCTGCTTCAAATCACCTTCCTCCCATACAAAAGCCACTCATCTTCCTCCCCATCTCTCCTTGCTTAGATTTACATCATCTCTGACAATTATTTTCCCATAACTTTCACTAACGCTGTTCCTCCAGAGCCAGTCCTTGCAATCCCCAAACCTCTAAACTAGAGATATAAGGCCTTCCTAATCCTTTTTGAAACCCAACCTGCCTTTCCCATCTGTCACCTTTCTTCTCCAAACCCTTTATCAAGCATTTACCCAGACCTTTAGTCCCCCTTCTGTTCCCAATTCTCATTTCCTCTCCTGCAGCCCCTGTGCTCCACATCCTTAGTATTCCCAGCCTGGTTCCCACCTCCTGAGTGGTGCCATTAATTTATAATCCACTTATTACCCCCCTGTTGACTGCCAAGGGACAGTATGACTTCCTCATCCACCCTCACCTCCAGCAGAGCCCTCCTCTTCCTTATGCTGCCCTCAGAAAAACTCTTTGGAGATCCTGGGCCACACTTGGAACCAGCTGGCATTGGTTCCATCAGACATAAAGGAAACTTCTAGCAGCTTCTCACAGCCCTGTAGCCACCCAGCTACCAAAAACTTGCCATGCAAACCCAAGACAAAAGTAATTATTCAAGAAGTATGAGCATCAAGTTTCATTTCCTCTTAAGCCAATGGGAATTCAAACTCATGTCTCCTCCTGTTTTGATATTAAGTATTCACTGGATAAAATGAGCAACCATTCCTGGAAGCAGTAATGAGAATCAAGAAATCTTTCTTCTCCTTGTGATGTTTATTATAGCCCCTAATTTTCAGGATTGAGCCCTTTATTGTGCTGTCTTTTTCATCTTGTTAGTCTTCTTTTTTCCTGTGACTATTCCAGCTTCAACTCAAGAAGATGCAACAAAATATACAGAACAACCTGCATCTGAAGAGGTCTGATGCTCAATCAAGAAATAAAGGCTTGACATTGAACTTTTTCAGTCTAGCCAAGGAAGGCCTAGAGACAAAAATTCACAGTTTTTCCAAGTATTAGAAAAGCTATTGTATCATATTATGAAGGAATTGAAAAACTTTGTTTCCTTTAAAAAATATTCATAACTGTGTTTTTCAAGCAGCACACTGTTCTGCGTGTTTGCTGTGAATGTTCTGAGAATATATTCCTACTTAAAGAGAGACTTATGGGAAAAATCCTATTTCTGAAAGCTGATCAAGTGTTGAACCAGCTGCTGAACTTCTCATACTAGGGCAATGTGAGACAGGCTGCAGAGAACTGAATTCTCATAATAGTAATGTTAAACAGCAAGCAGAGGGGCCCCTGGTGAGTGTAGGTGTCTATATTGGGTTAGCTGCAGCTGAGAAGGGGATTTCAGGATCGTAATTGTGCTCAGCTACACCCAAGTTTATCCAGAACTTCCTCAAACCTGAGTCCTCTTCCAGACATGACATTGTTTAGATTTTTTTTTCCTTTCAGTGCTCCAAAATCTCTTCCAGATTATTCTCAGAAACACATGAAGTTGAAGTGGTTTTCTGGTTTTTTCCTCCATACTTGGACACAAGACAATGGTTAAATGAATTCAGAAAGCTTTATGGGAGGGATTATGAGATGTTGTCATAGTAAATTACCAGTTCCTGATCAGCATTGGTGCTGCTTCCTCACAAAAGCAAGAAACTCATGAGGCAAGAAATGCCTCTCCAGCTGAAGGAAGGAAGGAGACTCCCCCTGCCAGAACACTTTTCCATAGTGCAGAGAGGATCACCAGTTGCTGGGCTTGCTCTGTCTATTGTCCTCTGTTAGCGTAGCACATGAGGACAGTGCAACTTCCTCTCCATGTGCCCAGAGTGCTGGGATTCCCTCATGTCCTCAGGCTGGGACCTGGAGCCCCTCTCTGCAGAACTATTCCAGATGGGATGTGGTTTTGACAGCTGGACTGACAACTGTCCTTTGGGAAGTGACTCAAATGAAGCGTGTCAAAATTGTCACGCAAAGGGTGACAAAGAGCTGTCAAATAACCATTGTCATTGATTTCCTTAGTTATGTTTTTTCCAATTTACACAATATTTTGACTGGGAAATATAATCTAATTGCATACTTCCTAGTGGAAAAAAATGTTATTTTTCTCATTTTTATTCCTTGTGCTAGAATGTCTTTCTTATAGTCTTTTCCTACACCTCCAAGCCTTGCTGTAGTAATTTAATAATGGAGTAACTAGCACTGAAAATAATGGACCAAATTTATTCCAACTGTCACATCCACATTAGGGAACTTACCTCTGGGGCAGATTTGGCTCTCCCATTTAAAGTTTTAATGTGTCAGTTGCAAAACAGAGCTTTTAGAGCAGCCCCCGCACTGTCTAGCAAACTTCTGAAATAAACCTGCAAGTCTTTTTAAGATGGCACTTTTCAATGAGGTAATTGTTTTTTTGAGACTGAAAACAAGTGTGAGTGAAGAAACATTACACTGTACTGTATCACTGGTGTCCCTATTTCTCTAATCTGCTTAGAGCCTAAAGAAAACTATTAAATTGAACCTCTCTGAAACAGAAATTAAATCATCTCAGCAACAATTATCACTCACTTCTGTACTACTTTCAAAAATAAATAAATAAGGAAATAGCTATCAGAACCATGATGTTCTGCAAAGAAGTTTTCCATTTGTTACCTCCCCAAACAGGATTCTGGTGCTTTTCTAGTAAAAGTTAAATTAAGTGTTCTGTACCTCCCTGCAAACAGTTTGCTTTCATTTCAATACAAGGAAGATATCTGTAGCACTAATCGTGAGAACAGGCCTTCTGTGCAGTGACCACTTCAGACAACACTCAAATCACTCACCTTTTGCTTCTGATTCAGGAAATGACAATGCAGAGGTGCCCTGAGCTCCTTACTGCCTGTCTGAGTCCCATGTATGGGATAGACTGACTCGTTGCAAAGATGTTCCAGGGCTCATCATTATCTTCTACACAAATAGCAATCCTATCCAGAAAGACCTGTCCTCTCATCTGCCATTCATTCAGCAGAGCTCTGGGGTCAGAGGAACCAGGTAATCCACAACAACCATTTAGCAGGTGAATAAATTTGGTCACTTCAAACTATGCCTGCACTTTGCCAGACAGAAGATTCAAAGACTACCAAAAGAACTGGAGAATTAAAGCTGGTTTACCAAGCATCCACCCATTTTACTACATGGCAACCAAAGGTCTGCCCTGACATATTGTTTATTTGCACTGACCAATGCACTGTGAAACTTAAGTGGTGCCAAGAGCTCTGCAGGTAATTAAAATTTTCCTTGCATCAATTCTGGAGTCTCCTATTTTGTGTTAGTGGCAGCCAGACACTGGGCCAACAGCATGCCAAAATGGGAGGCAGGAATAGGAAAGCTGTAGACAGAGTATCATCATGAACTGAGTGTGTTGCTCTGTGCAAAGCATGACCACACATGCAAAATGCTGATTCCATCCAAACCCATAAAGCCTGACTTTAAGCTGATCTAGCTCCATCTTTTCTGCTCCTTGTTGAGTCATCACAAGGCTTTCTTGTCCAGGATTAGACCTAATCCTTCTGTGACATCACCCTTTGCACGCACTAACGTATAAAGTGAGGGCTGGACGCTGGCCACAATGGCTCCACAGATTTGTAAGTCATAGCATACATGAGACAGCTTTTTCCTGCCTGTGTTACAAAGTATTGGGTTTCTGTTTTCTTTTTCTGATTTCTGCACAACATCTTGATGCAATTTGTTCTACTTTGGCATTTTGTACAAAGCGATATATAGCACAGACCAACATTTATAAAAATCACAATTCGTATTTTCTACAAAATACTTGCATTTCAGCTATAACATTTAAGTTTAAAAATAAAGAAATGTCCTTTTCACATCTTACAATGGGGTTCATCTACCTTAATTCTAACATTTAGTAGTCTATCACTTGATGTACAGGCCCTACTTCATGATACCTTTATTCTTCTTCCTCTCTTCATGCTTTCATTACTCATTTTCTCATTTTACACTGTTCTTTTGTCACCTTCCTCCTCCATTTGCCTCTTCTCCTCTGATGTACCAGTTCCCTTATTATCTCTCTTTGTCACATTCCTACTTCTTCCTATCTTTCCTTTCTCTTTCACGAAAGCTAAACTCCTTCCCCTTTTCTTCTTCCTCCATTCCCACATGTTTTTCTGTATATCAGTTTTCCTCTTTGATGTCTTCTCACTGTCACTGCTCTCATTCCCTCATTTCAACCTGCCTTTTCTAAGTTGCTATGTCTCTTATCCTTTCTAGATGTTTTTGCTCTACCATTTGAATTTGCTTGGGATTTTTGATGGCTTCTTTTCTTCTTGTTTCCTTCCCATTCTATAAGTGATTGTCCAGTGTTACAGGTTTTACTAATTCTGTGTGAGCCCAAAGAATAAAAATACCTGTCCTCTAAATTGCAGCTACCCAAAACTCCTGACAGGACATCTTGAATGGTGCCACAGCTCTTCAGCTTCCCTTGGCCATCACTAAACGAAAAGTTTGATTTTAGGTGGAAGGATAGTCTTTCCTTGTTTCTGGTCTTCAGATCAGGAGGGACCTTGCTGTGTAATCTCCCATGTGTGCACTCAGGTTTTCTTTGGAAGGAGTGCTTATTGTGCTCCAAACTGTGCTTCAGCCTGGACAACAGACTAGGACTGCATCCATTCAGCAGAACATAGGAACACAGCAGGACTTTCCAGTTTCCCCAGGCTGGGGGATAGGAGGATACACCTGTAGACCTCAGGTAAGCTGTGCTTTGATTTTTTCTGAGATGTATAGTTAATTCTGCTTGTTTCCCACCATACTGTCTATGTACTGGGCAGTGCACAAGACACAGGAGACATCACAGTCCTTGCTTGAAAGTATTAAAGTGTTAAAAAAGTCAGTTCTCTGAAGAATAGGAAAAGGAGAAGCAAGAAGTACTATAGGCTATGTGTGTCTGGAATTGAGCAGTTTTCATTTTTGAATGGGCCAAACAAGTTAAGAAGCAATTCTGTCAATCCTGGAAAGACTGGAAGGCTGCAAAGTCTAGAGCAACTTTTGGCTTTGCATTTTACTGCTGCAAAAAATAATGCTGTAATAGGGAGGTTTCAGGTCCTAGGGCCATTTTGCACTCTCTTCCTACATTAGGAAGCTCTAACTGCTCTATCCATTTTACAGTCAGTCTTCTATCACTAGGGAAAATACTCTTGATTTTATTTGCTGCAACCTTTATGTGAGGAAGAACAGAGTCCCACTTCCAGCAACCATTAGGAGCTGATACCTGTCTTTGCTTTCAGTGTTCTCAGGCAGCAAAGAGAACTGAGCTTCTCTCTCAAGGCCCATTCTTGCTAACTGCTAGGTTATTGCAATTTGCAGGAAGAAACTGATTCTTAAAAAAAGAAACCAAACCAAAACAAAAAACAATTTGTCATCACAGTATAGTTTTAAGACCATTTTCTTAAGCCAGTTATGTATATCACCCAAAAGCAATAAGACATAGATAGACATAGATCCTCAAATATATTTAGATTCCTAAATCCCATTTATTTTGGTATGAATTTCATATGAACTGGAAAGGACCCAGTCTGCTCAATTTTTAACAATCCCAGATCCATTAAAGAGTAAATATATGCAGATAAGTAATTCCACTACAGCAATGGAGAAAAAAGGCTTAAAGGATAAGGCTAAGGTCCGAGACATGAAAATTTCCAGTCACTGGAACAGGATCAATTCAACTTACCTGGGGAAAAACCAATGAAAGAAGAATTGTTGTGCAAAGAAAGAATCAAAGAGGAGTATCAAGCTAGAAAAGAGCATTATGTAGATGACATAGCAAAACTTACTCTTTTCATACTACATAGAAAGCCAAGGTAGCATTAAAAGGGGACAAACAGAAGAAAATGCCAAACTACAGACCCTGCACTAGCAGGCAGTAAGAATTTCTTCTCAAGACAGTCTTCTATCTTTCACCCTGTCAGTTCTTGGCATAGAGGTTGCAAACACAGTCTACAATGCTCAGGGTTGATGAGGTTCCAGACTGGAGACAACAGCCTGAGGAGTGATCTGTAGATTGTCTAAATGACACTGGAGATTTCTTAACTGAAAGGCCTCAACACCTCTTCAGCACAGCATCACCAATTTGAACTAAAAAACCTCTCAAAACTGATCAGACAACTGACAGCTCTGAACATGCAGACAAGTCTAAAGAGGCAGAGCAGTTCCCAACAGCAACAAGCAAACCCAGAAAAAAGGCAGCCCAGAAAAAAGGAAAGCTTGGAACTAGAGTGCTGGTGATCTTATATTACTCCCAAGTATCTTGGGTGGATGCACGTGCTGCACCTTTCAGTCGCAGCTTAGATACTCCTCTGGGCAGATGGAGACACTTCTTTGGACAAAAGAATGAGCACATTCCTTTTGATGTTTGATTTTATTATTGAAATATTACTGGATTTTGTCTGGATTTCTAGTGTAAATACATATAACAATGCTCAGAAAAGTCCTTCAAAATGAGCCCTCATTTATGCCTAGGCCTCCCAAGTATGGTGATAATACTACTGATTAACTAATAGCATACTGAAGCAAATTCTTTTGGAGTTACATTACTTTAAACCTCTTTAGAGTCTACTGCTATTCCTCAGCAAGTCTCTCCTACAGAGTTATTTGGACTTTTACTCAATTAGCTCAGCATCCCCCGAAGTGAGTAAGCCTCCAGATGGTCTCTTCTTTTGAGGTGGCTAAGATATTTTTACTGGGAGGGGGGTGCAATTTCTTTCAGACTGCATCTGTGAGACATTTAGGAAGTTATATTGGTGCTCAGAAAATAACGATGCCTGTCCTGAAAAATCATCCTGCTCTTTTATGACAGTCTGTTTTAATTGGCTGCCTACCTAGTGTAGCTGTCTTCTCAGCCCACACTTTTGCCTGAGCTGGGTTGAGATGTCAAAAATGGAAGAAGAAAATGAATTATTTAAACCTTCATCTAAAAAAGAACCCACTTCTTTTGTCATTACACTGATTTTACATTAGTTTGTAAAGTTTACCATTTATATTAGTGCATTTTATGAAGTCACTTTTAATTGACAGCACTGTGAGATGTCAAGCAGACGTTAGGAGGTTTCTCAGACTTAAAGATGGCTCTTTGTTCTGCTATTTGGATTTAGCACTAAACCTTTTTGAACCTTGATATATTTGAATTTATGGCAAAGCTGATTCTGCATCACGAAATTCGGATCTGAATCAGAACCCTCAGTATCTACTGAAACTGCAAACTCAGTAACTATTGAGAAGCATCACTCGTGCTTTTCTACAGGGCCTTCTGAACCAAGCTGTCAACAATTTTTTTGTGATTGAAAACAACCTCCAATATGGTTCCATCCTTTATTTTATTTTGGTTTTTTTATTTTTTAATTTTTTGAGGGGAGGGGGTGTTGTTTTTTTTAATTAGGATTGACAGAATTCCTAAAAAATCCTAAAATGCTCTACAACAGCCTTTGACATATTTTAAAATACCATATGAACACAACATTATATAATTTCCTACAAAAGAATTACATTTCCACTGATATTTATAAATGTCAGATAAATGTGTGTTTAAAACTCAAATAATTCTTTCTGGCCTTCTGCCAAAAACTTGAAATCACTTTTTGTTATATTAACTCAAATGAAAAAAAATTATTGTTTGAATAATTTAGAATAAATTTTTGTTTGTATGTTTTAAAATATGAACTGTTTCAGTTGAGATTGACAACAGGGAACTAAGAAGCAGAAATGCTTTTGAAAAAGTTCCAGTTAAATAATATTCTTTCTAAAAGTATCTTAATTTACCAGTCCATCTAACCTCTATTTCAGAGCAATATCACTTTAGTATCATCTTGATACTAATGGAAAGAATTACTAAAGGTATCTTAAATACTCTGATTCATAATTTAGAATATTTGTCAACCTCCAGCATAGTCCCATGTTTTGTATTGAAACTTGCACTAAATTTACACCAATCTTTCTACATCCTTATTTCTGTGTTCTTTCTTTCTTTTTTTTTTCTCTCCCTTATTCATCTCTTTGCTCTTACCTGTACTCAGGCTTCTTCCCCTTGTTCACAGGGGCTTTAAGAGCACTGCGGTTTCCTGACTCTTCTGGTTATTGTGGCTGCCTTTTGGTATATCAGGGACATATAGACATTTATTAGGACAGAGCATTTGCTTTGAAAGCAGAAGTTTCATCATCAATGTGAAGAGTAGCACACTGACTTCTTCCACCTTTCTAATTGTAATGATCCCATGATTGCTAATTTGAGAATCACAGGGACTATATTGGAAATATACCTCTCTGCTGAAAATATACTTTTTTTGGCTAATTGAAACACAGAAACACAGGAAGAGGTTGAGTTTTCCTAGAGATGCTATTCAATCTAATTTTTTAATTGCATAGCATTTTCTCCCACACTGTAATTTTCCTAGGTAATAATATCACCCTCACTTTGAAAGCGAGAGAAATATTTATAAATGTGTCAGAGCCCTAAAAGACAATTCTTCTTTGAAAGCTAAAATTTGCTCAAGTAAGAACTTCAGTCATCAGATTTTCTGTGCCCTCTGCTTCAGCATACTATTATTAAACTTTACCAACGAGTATGAAAAACGTGATACAGTAACCAAACAGTTACATAAACTGTACAGATGCTTCTGATGAAAGAGCTAATCACAAGCCTGCTAAAGTATGCTGAAGTGAGGGTAGTAGGGTCCCCATCACTGATATAAAACTCTTCTTGCCACGTGGCTTGTGATTGTAATCTTTGCTGCAGTTTTCTGGGTGGATAATTGGTAAATGATGGTCCATAAATGGCAGCAGAACCCCATCCTCTCAGAACCTGTGAGACAGGGAAGACCTACTACACTCTAAGTCCCAAGGGACACTCTGATTACCTACCATGTTGCTAAGATAGATATAGGTGGAATTTAATATCCACTCCCAAAGGAGAGAAGGATGTCAGAAATATCTATCCCAACATTAAGTTTTCTCACACCAAACAAAGCATGGAAAGGCAGCACTGGGTTCATTGAAAAGCATTTCCTGTTACTGCAGGCAGTAAGTTACAGAAAGGCTTTTCACTGGAGAAGAAGTTCAAACCATCACTGTAACACTAAATTCTTCTACTCCCTTATCTTATGCTATAATGAATGGAGTGATACAAAAATTCTTACTGTGCTTCCTCTTCTGTGTGCAGAAAGAAAAGTATTCATCTCCAGAGCAATTTTGTCTGTATTTCTGGAAAAGCAGAATAAAGACCTAGATTTAGACATGCCCCCATCCTCAGCATGCTCTGTTGGTTAGTGATGAGCAGCAGTGTAGTTAATGTGTTAGTGATTTTGGAAGTCTCTTCACAGCAGTTAAATGCCTAACCTTAGTTAAAGTATCTATTCAGGACACCAAGCACATGTCTGTGAGCTCTTTTAGTTCCTTTTGCTTATCTGGCCCAATGAATTTTTTGGTATTCTTTAGGGAGATAGAGGGGTAGGATGCTCACAGGGATCATTGGGAACTCAGCATTGCCACAAACCAGACCAGTTACCAGAGCTAACATCTCTCCTTACTAATGCAGAATTGCTATTCACTTGTTTCAAATAAACATACTCTCCTGCCCTTCCACACACTTTGTATTATTCCACCCAACTTTACATTGCTTCTCCAGGAGGCATGTGATCCACTCTTCCAGCCATGCAACTGGAAGGTAGAGCTGTGTGACTCCAGACACGGATGATAAAACAACAGGCTGTTAGTTTCAGACTTTTTGTTTGTTTGTTCGTTCATCAGGAGCTCTGCAGTGACAGTGCGTCTGTCTTTGGTTTGACACTGCTTTCTGTAATCTAGCCTGAATCCCACAGCTCTGTAGCGCAGCAATTTGTCATGAGCAATTTGTATTTGTCTTCTCATTGAAATTTGCAACATTCCATACTAGTCCTCCTCCACAGCTGATCTTTGGATATGACACCAAGCATCACCACTGTGTACTGGAGAGAGGACAAAATACCAATAGGTATCACCTCATGGACTGGAGTGATAGACTCTAAATTCTGGGGTTTTGTACTTACAGACAGGGATTGGTGGGATTACCCTCATGGCCGTCTTTCCCTTTCACCCAAACAGTGAGGGATGCTGCTATGTTTGTAAGGAAGGTGCTATATTGAAAATGAAATAGCCCCATGTTCTTGCAACAAAGTTTTTGAAGAACCACACCATTCACATGGGTGCAGGCTACACAAAACACCTCTCTGAGGAGTGCATGGAAGCAGTGCCCTGAGGTCAGCACAAGAGGGCATATGTGGCACAGGGTGGGTAACCCACCCTGGCTGGGATAAACCCCACCTGGTGCAGGTCTCTGGAGCTGGGACCTGTGGATACACCAGCTGACATGCTCCAAGGCACCCAGAGCCTACACCAGAGGTTACTTCCCCTAGACATTGTGTTAAAGAGTTTCTGCCTGGTGGGCCACTGGAAACATTGCAACAGGACAAGACAGAGGAAGATTTCTTGGTCAACAAACTCAGAACCCCAGGATTACTCTGTGAAGAGAATTTACGTTGCATCTATGTCCTATCTTGTGAGTGGGAAAGGAGGCCTCTTCTGCAAAATTTTCCTGTGCTGACTTCGCCAGCAAGACTGACTGATAAGCAGAAGTGTGATCACTTGGCAGAGAGTATACTATTTCTTCTACCCTTTTCAGATCTCATAAAAATACAAGTGAGCTTATTGGTTCATGTTTTCATTGGTCAACCATCCCTAGAAGGTGGGAAAACCCATCCATTAGGGGAGATACCAAGAAACAACTTTAAATACCTTGCACCACTATTACAAGGAAATCCTCAATAAAAGCAAGGGTGCTTTTCCTGCTTTTTGTGTAAGTACCAAGCAAAATGCATGTCCATTACCTTATCTTCCAAAAATAATAAAGGAAATTCAGAATAAAAACATGTCCATTGTTTTAGAATAAAAACACTGTATCATTCACTATATCTTTGTAAAGATCCAGTCTTCTTGAAGATTTCTGGCAATTCCAAGACTCTAAAAATTACATGTAACAAAATAATTTAAAAAGCATGAGAAGACATGAGGTATCTTTTTTTCCAAAGAAATCATCAATTCCAGATAGATTTCTTACTTTAAAAACTGAAAAATAAACCCAACCACAGTCATTTAAGGTCATTAGACTGAAAAAATGCATTTTCTTGGAAGTATTTCCAAGTGTAGTAACAGAAGATATGAGGCTCTCTCCTTGGCTGTTTCCAACAAGTACTCAAGGGAGCTATGCAGTAGCAAAGGAGAGGAAACTTCCTGCAGCTTGCTTGTTCAAGGGGTTGTTCTGTACTGATTCCATGCCCAGTGTGATCTGGATGCATCTCAGGGCAGCTTAACCCATCTGGATGGCCAGAGCACCTCACCATGTGCAGAAACTGCCCCAGAACATAGAGGCAAATCTTCCCCTGTCCACAAAAGGATGCAGCCAAATGGCAAAGTGCAGCCACAAAAAATCCCCAGTAGCTGCTCATGCAGCCTCTGGCACCCTCTGCATTGCCAGCAGAGCACAGAGGGCTCCAAATGGGGCTGAAGTTGCTGCCTGCAGATTTTATATCAATGGTTGTGGAAAGGAAAACTCCAGAACCAACTTCACAGAAATAAAATTCTCTCTCTCTGTCTGTCATTTACTTTACAAATCTTCTGGAATGTGGTACCACCCAAGTATTAGTCGTGCATCACTATCAAGCTGAGAGGTTGAGTAAACATGAAAAAACACAGATAAGCTCATTCTGACTTGTGAAAGCCAAAAGTGAGCTGGGATGTAACAAGGGCTAAGTGTGGCATGTCCTGTGATAAGGAAGAGCTTAATCAGGGAAGGGCCCTTGTTTTCAATTTGCTAATTTCCTTTTTCTACAACATTGTCAATAACAAGGGCGTAGAAGGCCTTTTTAATTGGAAAATGTCTTATGTCTTCACTGATTCAGGCACTTGCAGGGTGTGGGTGGGACTTTTGCTGTCAACACTAGCCAACACTGTCCCAATGTTTCAGTGTTTTCTGTCCCTCTATATCCTGCATTGCTAGGTAAGGCAACTCGTCATGTCAACCCATATTGCCACCAGGGAATATGGAAAAAAGTACTAAAAAGAGATTAAGTTGGAAGACAGCTGGCTGAATCTCTAAGTATAGTAAGATCGCTAATGCCAATGTATAAATCAGCTTCATTCTTAGTGACCGAATTCTGGTCTGGTTTACACTTATCTGGATCCAGATAAACTCAGTGAAAGTGAAAGGAGGTCCTGTGGAGCTGCATCACAATAAGGCACAAACAGAATATATCCCTTTGCTTAAATCCATCACGGTTTCAGGACTACAAAGTACTTGGGAAGACCTTTTTTTTCGGCTTATGAACTAATGAAAAAAATAATCCAGAAAGACAAAGGTTTCTTAGCACCCTTACACAGTGACCAAAAACACAAATAGGGTACTACTAGATTATAACTCTTAGAATTGCACTCCTGGGAGAACAAATCAAAAAGCAAAAAAAATCAAATTCTAATAAAGCAAAAGGGAAAATCAGAATCATCCCGTTTTCATTCTGTATAATACATTTTCTTTGTATTTGTTTCCATTTGGAAACAAGTTGTGCTTTATAACACATAAAAAACACGTAAAACTCATTTGTGTGAGAGCCAGTGTTTCCCCAGATTCTGCATGGCAACAAGCATGATGAACTGAGAGCTACCCACTGGAAGTGACACTTTGCATCACCAAATTCATAAAGTATCACTTTTTTTTCTATGTACAACACAGTACCAGCTTTCACTGCTTGTTTCATCATACTTTTAGTGGGACAGAAGGCTAAATAACAGAATGCCAAGCCTGGTATAATGTTTTTAGGATAGAAGGATGGGGGGAGTGAAGGTCATTGCTACTGGAAAAGAACAACCTACTTCACAGAGGCAAGATAGAACAGGGAGGACTGGAAACCAACAGCTTTGTCTCTGGCTCCCATGCTGCACACATGGATGCTGCCTATGAATTGTCAGTGACTGGAAGACCCCACTGATATCAGGATGTGAAGAGAGAGATGTCACCATTTTTTTCCAGAGGCATAAAATAAGAAAGCTAAATCCAGACTAGTGAAGAGGTTCTCTTCAGCAGGAGGAGGAAAGCAACTGCAAGGTTTCAGAGGGGTTGTCTGTCTCCATGAATTCAAGCTGTGAGAGCACAGCAGAATGGCCTGCCCAGCCACAAAAAGGTCCCAAAATCCCTGGCTGTTAGACAGAGCTGACAGATCTCAGATTTCCTGCAGAAACCACCCAGATGCTGTAGTCTCTCATATGGCTAGCTATGTCAGGCAGAACAGGGTATGTAATCCATGAGCCAGGAAAAATTTTGCTGTGTCTTCCTCTGCCCCACTTGTCTTGGTTTCCAAGGACTGAAATAGCTTCTTGTGAACAGAAACAAGTACAATCCTGAGACACAGGACACAGCCACAAGAATTCGATGTTCACAGTTTGGTTTCAATGCCAGTTCTCCTTCTGCTCCCAAAATTTAGACATAACCAGCTCTGGAGAGGTCACGTCCGCTCAGCTGAGCTCTCTGCCCTCCACAGCAGAGTAGTCCCATCCTCGATGTCACAGAAGGAGAACAGTTCCAGGATCACTCTATCCCTGGAAACAAGGCCAGGTACTTGTCGGTAGAGTCCTGGATGGGCCAGTCAAACACATGCCATAGGCTGGGCTGTCTCAGGAGAGCCCCCAGCCCTCACTGCAGCTGTGATCCTTTTACTGGTGGACTCATGGCCCTTCAGAAGGCCAGAAGAGCAGAAGAGACTGTAGGACTCAGCAGTAATGGCACTGACCTGTGGTCACCCTCTGTTACCTGCCATGGGCAGCTTCTCCTCCATCCGATCACTGCAGTGCAGACTGGACTGCCCCACAAAAGTCCTGCATTACTGTGCTCGGAGGAGCTTTGGCTACCAATGTCATTGACTTTCCATAAAACAGCCCCAGTCACAATATTTAAGATGTACATAAAAGATAGACAACAAAATATTGCTGTTCCAGAGGATCCAGTGAGGGAGTAACCTTTCAGAGAATATGGCGCAAATTTCCTAAAGACACCTTTCAAAACATCCTGTCCAAAAAACAACAATGGTGTCACAACAAAAGGCTATACCCAATCCCATGGGAGAATGACCAAGGCACACTATAAAATCTGCTTCTGGAAAAAGAACGTGCTCAGATTTGATGCATTGTACAGAGTTTTGATAGCCTGCTAAATAGTTTTGAAAATAATTAGTTTAAACCCACCTAAGAAAAAGACATACAACATATATTTCTTGAGCCCTCTTACCAATTTTCTTGCTTTATTCATTCAGGGCCCAGCAGGGATGCTAACCAATTTCCTTAGTATTGCCAGCAGTTTCAGGATTTCAACATCACTAGCAAATGCCAAGAATTTCAGGGTATCTGTGATATTTAAAACAGAGCTTTGGTTATGAACATTTGTTTTTAGAGTGCTTTCACTCCAATCTCCCAAAACACTGACCACCAGAGAAATCCCTGCTCTGGTGCTAACAGGAATCCCTTCACTGGTCCCTGGATTATTGAAACCTCTGGCAAGGCAGCAGCAGCTCTTAATACAGCAGCTCTGTACTACAGTCTGAGACAAGAAAGGAATAATAATGTATCTAACTAAATTACATGCAAATGTCAGCTAGACAAAATATAGTTACCCACATGGAATTTGGACAGAGCTCTTGTGTTAACACCCTAGTTCCTGGCCAAAGTGCCACAGCACTTCTGGAAGTTAAGAGTGGCCAAGAATGTGGTTTTACAGCTCATCCAAAAACCCATAATATTTGCAGTAATAATGGCTTATATAATAATTACCATTTTAGGGACAAGTTGCAGCTCTACATATTATGATTTTTTTTGTTGGTGGTGGTGATGGTAATGGTGCCTGGTTTAAAATGGCCTGTCATTCACTGCTGTTGGTTTTTCTAATTCTGGCTGGGTTTAATCCATTTAAAGTCTTGCAGGCACTCTTTCTTTTTTGTGTCTCTTGCTGATAAACATTTCTGCAGGAGTCGTTTATGCTGACAAAAAATTCAAGACATACAGATCAAGTAATTTTTCAGAGAGGAGCTCCTAGATTTAAGGGAAATGCAGATTTTGCCCTCATCTGCAAAAGTTCACTGCAATTCAAGGAGACTGTGTGATCTGCTCATAGCAGATTTTGGCAAGTCACTCATTTTAATTTCTCTCTTTTTTTTTCTTTTGTGTGTGTGTGTTGTTATTAGGCAAGTACAGGTAAAAAAAATATGTGAGCAGCAGAATTTATTAGAGTCTATTGAGCACCTAGCACCTGAGTCTATTGGGGCGACTAATTATAAAGCTTCAATACAAGACTGACACCATCTGGCTACTACAAGAGTTTGCAGGACTTACAATGTTTGTGTGAAAATTTCCTTTTTTACACGGAAAACTACAGTATTTTGAGATCCAGTTCCAAGTGGCAATCCCCAGTGAACAGTCAGCACCACCTGTGTGCTCCCTATGGAAGCTGGAAAAGCAGAGGACTTCTCAGCAGCAGACACCCTCCTGCTGCTCCTCCATCACTGCTCTCAGGGCAGGTGCAGGTATTTTATCACCACAGCTCTGTAATGTTGCCAGCTAAAAGCTGTCTCCTAGTGTAAGCAGTTTCTAGTAAAGACTGATTTGGCTTTTTTTATATCTGCAGGGTGAACCTCTAGCTTTTGTAGTATCTTCCCAGGAAGAAAATCAGGTGAGAAACCAGTGTTCTTTGAGAAACTGCAACATTTCTCGCAGTAAATCACCCAAGGCTTAAGCCAATGAACTTGAACAATGTACCAAAGTCAATGAATTTGCTCATGCTCCTAAACTGAAATGACTGGATAAGCACCTCCGAACAACAGCTTGAAAAACAAATTTAACTAAATGCGCCCTATTATTTACCCAACTCCTGTACTGAGCTTGGATTCACAACCTATGAACTTCATTCCCTCCATCAGGAAAGAAAAATAAGATAACGATCAAAATTACATTGCAGTTGAATACGAGATGACAAGATGTAATTTCTCACTTCTCTAACTGCTTTTCCCCAGATGCTTGCAGCTGACTTATTTGCATTTATTTGGAACAGAATTGTTTTTTCTTTGCACTTTCCCAGAAAGGAGTAACACTGACTGCTTTCTTGAGCTCAGTGAGTCAGAATGAGTCAGACCACAAGGCGGGAGAGGGTCCCTGGCACAGAACTTCTCTCTGCAGAGGGTTTGAGGAAGAAGGGGGTTTCAAACCACACATGGAGCTCCCTTCATGGAGCTTTTGCCAGGATGCCACAATCGTAGCACATTTTCCCACTCAGATCAGAGCAAGAGGAAATTGAGTTAAGTCCTTGCTGACTGATAAGGTGAATATTTGCGTTTTTGAGGAAGGAGTAGAGTTATGCAATAAACAATGAAGAATATGATCCAAAGAAATTGTCATTACAATTATACAGAGAAACACTTCATAGATATTATAAGCAGATGGAGAAATAGGATTTTCAAAAGTACGATGTTTCCTTAATAAGAACTCCATCTGGGATTTAAAGTTTGCAGCTTTTTCTAGTTTCCATAGAAAACTATTTGCGTATCTTAACACAATATAGATTATTACCGTGTGTCCGCCAAATTTACTAAAGGAGTGTTCAAACTCTACCCAGGAAAGGAATTTTCATTCTTCACATTGCGTGTTAAGTTCAAATTTGTGTGTTCAAATCAAAAAGAGATTATTTTTTTCCTTCCTTGCAATCCTGAAAACTGCATACAAGGGTAAATAAGTAAGAAAGAATTGTGAAATCTCAAATGTACTTCCCTTCCTAATAAATGGTCTAGTTTCCCAAATGCGTCTTGGAAAACAGCCATCACCAGAACTACAAGCCAAAGCTATGTGAATATCTGTTTGTATCATTTGGTTGCCAAAAAATGATCAAATAAAGAAATAAAAGCTACTTTGACCTAAAATGAACTTTTCTTAATTCCTTGGAAAAAAACAGACAAATCAGTGAAAATTATTTGAGGACAAAAAGAAAAACAACAAAAAAAACCCCAAAAATAAAACTTTTTAAAACTTTATGTCTTTTTCGTATGCTGAACCTAATACAAATGTTTGCATTTGTTAGTATAGGATCTTTTTTTCTGAAAATAAAGTAACTGGTTTTAATCAGATTACCAGATTAAATACAAATGCATCTCTCAGTGTTTGTTGTCCTGTGTCCTGTCCTTAAGAGACTTCAGTGCTTCTGACCATGCCCCATTATTTACATTTCAGCAGCTCTGAGATGGAGTCAAAGGCTTCTGTCAGGAGTAGTTATTCTGCACCTTGTTGGAGAGCACTGGGCTGACCTGGACTCTGCTGGGGAAGCACTCCTTTTCTGTTTGGCAGCTCCTTGCTGCATTTATGTGCGGTTTTCTACCTTGTATCAAAATGGGTAGTGACAATTTATTAAAAATTCACACAAGCACTTCCATGAGTTCACACTCTGTTCATATCACAGATGGACCCAAACTGCAAAATCTGGATCCTGAATTAAATATTCTTTTGCTTTGGTATGTCAGATGCAAGGTCTTGCCTTCATTAAGGGGGAAAAAAAAGGAAATAGAAAAAAAATGCAAAAGGTGTGTTCTCATTTCGAATTAGTTAACTAAAGGTTAAATCCTACCAAATGCAAAGAAACTCAGATTTTATTTGGCTTCTCTACAGTCATCAGCTCAATGCTTAATTTATTTGAAGCCTATAAACTGCCCTGTCTTCAATGGAGTATTGTTGTGCATCAATTGCTCCGAGTTATGGGTACCTATTATCTTTAGTGAGGAAAATACCCAAGTACATGAGCAAGGCCTAATTCCAACCTCAAAAACACCAGAAATATTAAAGCACCGGACATTAAGATATTTATCACTTGGTTGTGCTGCCAGCACACTGCACATTGTCAGAGGCAATAGTGAGGCAGGATCCCAAGACGAGATATCACTCAGATCTCCAGTGCCACGGGAGAACGAAGGAATTCTGCAGAAGACGTTAGGATTTTGCTGCTCTGCATGCAACGATAGGAAAGCATCATGTTTTGCCTATGCTGGTTTGTGATCAGGACCACTAGTAATAGCATTTTTCACACTGTTATTTTTGGCTGGTCTGTGTGTTACAACATAAGGAAGAGAAAATGAGGACCAGTCAAAATGTAGCATAAATTAGATGATTATGATGAAAACACTTAAATTTTGACATGTACTTAACAGTTCTTCTGCACCCAGCAATGCTTGGAATAAGATGAACATGTTTTGCAGTAATGCCAGATCCCATAATATCACCCAGGATCAGTAATGAGAAGGGCTGCTCTCTCTGAAGATACTACAATCACACCTTTCCACAGAAGGTTTAATGTTCAGCAGTCTGTTAGGAAGAAATGTGTTTTAAAACAAGAGTTGGAAATAGAAAAGATGATTATGACACAATTATGCAGAAAAAGAATGGCACAGAAGACTTCACGGAGAGCAGTCTGGGAGAACTCAAAACAAACAAAAAAAAATTAAGCCTTTTTTCTGTGGTACACCCAGCTTCTTAACAGATACCTCAGTGGGACTGCTACAGCTACTTCTCTGTATTGGTTTATCTTCAGTCATGTTCAAAGATCCTTTTGTCACATTCTGAACCATGCAAAGGGTAAAATACATAATGCTGTGTACAGTTACAATTCAGTGGTTCACAAATATTGCAGCCAAGGCCAAAATCTTTGGATTGCAGTGTCAGCTTTACGATAGTGCTTTGTAGCACCAAAGTTATCTATTTCCACTTCATAAGCATTTTTTATTTGTTGTGCTTTTTGTATGCCTTTTGAAGTCCAGAAAACCTTACAGCACAGCATGCTGTATCACCACACAGTTTTTCGTTTAGAATTTTCTTTAGATATTTCCTGGAAGATTGTCATCATGAAATTTGTACTGTTCCATGATTTATGCTTTTTCCCTGTGCCAAATAGATACATACTAATATACTATAATATATGCTCTCAGTATCACCAAGAAAAAGCACACAATCTATTAAATGTCTACTAAGTTTACCATTTGAGATCATTTAAATTATGTTTAAATTACTTCAATCCTCCAAATTCATTTTTAAGCCCAAAGAACCGGCATAAATCCAGAAGCAGTCAGAAGGAAGCCAAGATCTACAGGAGATCGATATAAAATTTTAAATTTAGAGTCTCTGAATCCAAACTGCTGACAAAGAATGCAAGTTCAAAAAAAAAAAAAATACAAATTAAAAAAAAAAAAAAAAAAAAAAGCAAACCAGTTAATGGCTTTTCTAAGTAAACATCCAAGATATTTTTTATCATGCAATGAAGCTTTTGATATATGTAATCTTTGCTCTTTTCCAGCTCCTATCTGTCAGTGGAAATGTAATCTTTTATATATCAACAGATTAATGTTCTCAAAAGAAAAAAAAAAAGGAAAGGAATGCACTATAGCAATCACTTTTTAAAAACACTGTTAACTAAACATTGAACATTTGACATCGAGTACTGTGAGGATAGACTTTATGTCAGAACATCTTTTCTTTGTTTTTATTTTTAAGCAGTGACTTACTATAGAAGCAGCACTGCATTTATGCTATCATAATTAATGTGGTGACAGCTTTTCCATTATAAATTTCTGTTTTCAGGGATTTATAACTCATCTGTGGAAGACTGTTCCAGGCAAAAAAAGTCTTTTTGAAGTGCAAAGATCAAAGATCATATTAAACTTCATGTTTAAAAGAAAACTGTACCTTTTTTCTTCAGCACAGCAAGCCAAAAGTTCAAAACAGCAGTGAAAGGATAAATGGGTCTGGTCTGCTTTATTTTGGCTTCACACTGGAAGAAGTGATAGAATGTATATGTTTAATAGTAAACATTAATATTAGAAGAACATTAAACTGATTTTGAGGCAGCATGGAGGCTGGCATTTACTATCACGATTTAAATTATTTCAGTTCATTGCAAGACAAGAGTGTCTCCTAAGAGTTTCAGAAATAAATATTTTAATTTAAATTTGGGGTAGCCAGTGATTTCATAAGAGCAATGATTTTGCCCCCAGCAGATTGTACACAGCAAAAATTCAGTTTCATCAAGGGAATGTTTAGGTACTAGAGATAAATAAAGTGAAGGTTTATTTAAGTGTTGGGAAGAATGAAAATACTAAATCAAGCAGGATATTTAAAAAAATATTAAAATTACTTAAAGTATATTACCTAAATCTTGTCACAAAAAGCAAAACAACCCTACTAAAGCACTTCTCTGTGTCGGTATTTCCACTGAAGTCTGTACTTTTGCAAGGCTGAAACTGAAATACAAGGATAGCTTTAAAAACAAAAACAGACAGGCATGAATACCAGAGAGAAAAACTATCAAAGAGAGATCTCTGGCAGTAAAAAAGCACTGTCTATGCTATTTAATCACTAATACTTTGATAATTTTTTTTCTTCTTTTCTTTTTAAATATGTGCAGTAGTTTTGATGTTACAGGATATATATATAAAATAATAGGTTATAAATCATTAAATGATGATATTGTTTCACTTAGCATTTATGTTTTATTTGTGTGATGGAATTTTTTTGGCAGTCTGTCTCTAATTATAGGAAGATTTTTTTTTCCTGTCATTTATTTGACTTCATTCACCACTTCTCAACATACGCCATATTTAGGATGTGATATAACTAAAATTTTGTGTGAAACCACCCTAGTTCTTCCATTTTATGGCCAACTAAGGAGTGTATCCCCTTTGAGTTGGTGTTTATATCTCCTTCGGTTAAATATCATAATTAAATAAGCGCAAGAAGACCACCTCTGTGGAGGTAAAAGTGATGCTGCTTGTAGGATAGAGCTTGGGCAGGTTTCAGGAGACAGCCCCAGTGATGGAATTCCTTCAGGGTGGGCATCATCACTGGGCTTTGCAGAAGAAACTCAGGAATCCTGCACATCGATCTCCTGTGAGTCCAAACTGATTCTGTGTCCCTTGTTCTAGATTGTCTCACTGAAGACATTATCAGCTATACATTTGGCTATTGTTAGTATTCATTTCTAAACAATGATCAGAAAAGCACAAAAAAACACATTTTAGTGGTCAAAAAAAATTGTGTTAGCTCTAGCAAATCCTTGGGGGAAAAATCCATATTTCATTTTGGGTGTTTCCTTCTCTCTCTCTCTGGCTGATAAATTTATGAAATATATGAAAATTCTACATCCCACCTGTACTTTATAAGCACAAAAGAGATCCACCCTCCAGATGCACACAAGCCAAACCCTATCACACCACTCCCCTACCAAAAACATATACACGTTTTTGTTAATCAGAAGCAGAGCCCAGAAAAAATCGAAACCATTCACTTGAATGATAATAATAATGAATATATGCAGAGTTTGTAACTTCTCTTGTTCTATAGAAAAGGTCAGATTACCTAGTCTGTACTCTGACACATTACAGGTCATTACATTTCATCAACTTACCCTTCTCAAATGTTTAAATATCTAAATTTAGAATTCTGAAAGAAATGCCCAAAGGCCCTGCGTTGAGCTAAGCTACTTATCACACGAAGTCTTCTACTCTCTCCCTATCCCAAAGGTTCCTGCTCCTGTAGCCAGGCAAAGGGGTAATGGTTACAGCCTGCACCCTGTTGCTTCACCTTTAAACAAGGACGAGGAGGTGAGAACACAGAGCTGGATGTACTCTCAACTCCAAACACAGAAGCTAGACCCAAATCTGGGCTCATCTTTTCAGTGCTTGGGTCAAAATACTCTGAAGCACCTCAGTGATCCTGTTTACAGTAGGGGAAATTAAAGTCTTAACAGTGTCCAAGGCCCTTTATATGATACAATACTGAAATTATTTCTATTGCTAATCTTGCTGTTATTCTCTGCATTTCCTGTGTATACAATAGTGACTTCAAATACAAGTTCAAATGTAAATAGCAGAGTCTTTTATCCCTGGAGTCAGGCTATTCTCCCAGAATACCACAGAAGTCAGTAGAAGAATTTGCACCAAGAATAGTTTTTGGTCTTTCCACTGTTTTTGACACCTCAAACACATGCAGTTTTTTTTCATGTGGGGCATGTGAACCATCTTCAAGAGAAAGTGGTCATAAAATGCCACTGCAGAAAGTCCTCCACTGGTGTGTGCCTTCTCATGACTGGATTAGTGCTGTCTCTGCTGCCTGTCTTCCTTCAGCTGCCTGACCTTTGACAGCTGACGTTTTGGGAGGCAGGATCTGAAAGGTGTCAAATGGGAGGTGACATACCTCAGTAGATCTGTTTTCTCTAACTTCATATGGAAACTTCTCTTCAATGGGTACCAATTAAAGAATCCTGTTTTAACTTACACTGGGATCAGGTATCCTGAAATCAGTGACCTGTCAACCCCCTTCAGCACAACAGACTGTTTGTGTAAAGCCATGAGGTACAGTACACGTCAGCCTGGGTAATCACAGTCTAATTCTGAGTTTCCATGCATGAATCAGGGACCCAGATACCTTGGCTAGGTGTCAAATCTTCTCTTTGCCTCACCTTAGACAGGTTCTTGAAGAAAGCCCTCTATGAAAACCCACTGGGAAGACTGTTATTCCTGTGAGAAGGCTGGGTGCTGTAACCTCCTGATGTCATGGCAACAGGCCATGAAGTTTTATGTAATTTTTGCTTTATTTCAGGACACATGTTTACATTCATGCAAATGAGGATTTGCTCCCACTGATTAACAATGTCTGATTTTCGTTGAGTCACCTCAAAATGAAGCTGCTGATTTCTGCTGGCTTAGTAGCAACATAAAAGATGAAGCAAAGTTCCCATAAAAGTCATCTAGATTAACCCTGTGAATGAGGGTGGTGCACAGAGATTACAGTAATTTAACTAAAATGTTTTGAACCTACTTAGCTGAAATCCATGAAATTTCCATATCCCTAGAGAAATGTATTTGACTGGATGTATATTAGTTTTAGGCACTGGGACAGATTGATAAGTTTTTACAAAAGGGAGTGAGTCCCAGATTATCTAAATGAATTTACAAATTGAAAAACTCTGTATTTTCACACTGGGACTGAGACTGACAAATGCCTTTTTCTCTTATATTAACTGAAATGATTACATAAAAATTACTGAAATGAAAGTCATGTATCTCTGGTTACTGCAGAGAAAACAAACAGCTTCTATATTCACAGTGCCAAAGAGCAGAAGTATGGTGAGGCCTTTTCTAAAAGATTTCTCATAAATTACTCCACAACTTTCTCACAAATCCAGAAATTGTTTCTCTTATCAACCCAGGATTATTTTTGCATTATGTCAGGGATTAACTCAAACATTTCAAAAGTGAAAATGGTAAAAGGAGGGAAATGTCTGGAAAAGTAAATCTCGTTGACTCCTGTTAAGTTTCTGGAATGCCAACTATTATTACAGTTGTACTTTGTAATGTGTGTCTCACAGGTGCCACTGTACTACACTCTAAATGAAAGAGGTGACCTCTGACTCAACAAATTTACATCTGTTTTTCAGTTTTGGAGCACAGGAAACACATAAGAAGAGGCCAAAGCACAGAACCTAAAAATCTACAGTAACCTGTCATACCTTGGTTTGATCATAACAAAGAACATCAAAGATTAGGTTTAGATTTTTTCCTAACTAAGAAAGGAAAATGTTTGAGTTTTTAACTCATCTGTCAGACCAGGTGAATTACTAAGTTCAACTAAAGCACTTGCTCTCCAGTATCGTGTTTCAGAAGGATACATGAGCACTGCAAGACCTTGCAATCTAAAAGAGCACTACTTTGTTTGGTCCAGAAGCTGTAGTGTACATTATTACCAACTTAATGCATATTGTAATGGTAAGAAAGAAAACAGTCAAGAAATGCAAACCCGGAAGGTCCATCCTTTATGATTATTGATCTGCTTGTGTCCTTCCCTTTACACTAGTGCTGCATGGACTCCTATGGCAGTGACTGGTTTTGATGATAGGAGATATTGCAGGTTTTGTTAAATACCTTATTAATGTCAGTAGAGGAAAAAATGGGAGAGATAATATGAAACCGGGATAGTTTCAACCCATCACTGTGATGAAGGGTTTGTTTAAGCCAAAAGGTTATACTCAACTAGGACATCCATTGGCATCAGCAGGTTCAAGTCTGTGCTTGGTATTTAGATCCCCATCTTCCATATTTTTCCCTAGGTGCGAAGGCATGGAACTCTCTTATTTACTTCAGTGGTATTAAGGATTTACAAACTCTGAGGAGAGATCAGAAGAAATGTCTTACATACAGATTAAGTGTCTCACCACTCAGGCCACAGGATTAATCACAGAGGCATGGGAATGTGCACATCTGCATGTGCGAACATAGGCACACTTGCAAGTGTTTAGGGTTGTCACATCTGTGCACCATCAGGAGTCGGTGCCTAGCTTTGATACCACTTCAGAAATCCACAGAGCCTGTCTCACGAGGGCGGCGGACAAGCTGGGACCCCAGGGAGTGTGATATGTGGATATTTGTTCATCATTCTCCCATGATAGCGGCATCCTCATAGACTGTCTGCATTTATTTATTTATTTTGTTGACATTGCTCATGGAGGTCTTAAATCATCCTAAATGAAACATTTGAATAAAAATGCCTGAGAACTGTCAGCATGTAATTCCACTCTGTATGCTTTCCTAAGCTTTGCATCCAGCCTTCACAGTACAGATGCTTGCAGTCTGGTGTGTTATATCTTGCTTTTATTTTCAAATAGTGCATTTTTTCAATATTTCAGAGCCATACAACCTCCATCAGGATATAATGACATCTGATCACAGGTTTTAAATAGCTGCCTGATATTTAGAAATACAGCTTTCTAGGTGTCCAAGATTAACTCTGTGATGCATTCAAAGTTGAAAGAAGGAAGGTAGTGACTCTTCTCTGATGCACTGTGGCTGTGAAGAGGATCTATTTTTAAAAATCTCTGACTAACCAAATTGTAAAGCAAGGGAGAACAGCTAGTGTGTTAATGAATGACCACACAGGAAGGTCAGTATCAACATACAGGAGGTGTCCTTCACCATTGCTCTCCATAAGCTAAGGCTGCATTGTCTATAAAACCTTCAAAGAGCACTGGCAACAAAACAAAGCCCAACAAATCTCTCTTTCTTGTCCATTCTTTGACCCACAGCCCAGAGGCAAGTGGAGTTGTGCAGACTTGCAGCAGCAAGGTCTGAGGCCAGCGGAGCACCCAGGATATGCTGGCAGTCTGTCAGGACACTCAGCACACAGCTGTTTTGTAGCTGATCCTCACAGGCAAGAGAGCACCAGCACTGTGTTGTGCAGCCCTGAAACCAGGCTGCAGGCAGGGTTAGTTCAGGCTCAGAGCAGTGTTCACTGCTTCTACGGCCAAGCCAACATCTGTACCTAGTGGGGCTGTAGACAAAGCTATCGCTCAGAGCTAGCTTAGGGCTCTCCTGAGAGTCCGCCACTGCAAAATTTTGTCTTGCCTCAGTAGCGCCAGGTTGAAGTTCAAGAGTCAGAAATTAAATGCTGACTTTGTTATGTCTGACTTACTGCTTCAGTTACTCACTGCTCACTGGAGTCTCCCTCACTGGAGATATTCAAGAACCATCTGAACACGATCCTGTGCCATGTGCTCTGGGATGACCCTGTTTGAGTGGGGAGGTTGAACCAGATGACTTCACTGTGGTCCTTTCCAACCTTATCCATTTGGTGATTCTGTATGAACACTTGGTTTAGTTCCTCAATATTTTTTACAGATGCATTTTTTAAGGAGGGGGCATAAAAGTAGATACTGAAATCAAATTTGCTAGTAAGTGTTGAAAACTGAGGTAACATTACTGAAGTAAATGTAGTGCTTCTTTGTATTAAACTATTTGCAAATTGTGAAATTTAATTATTTTTTATAATTGACTATTTAAGAAACATAGTACAAAGAAACAGTCATAGCAGGCCACCTGAGACAATAAATACCAATCAAGTCTATTCTATAACTCAGCAATTCAAAATAGTTGATCTGACATATTTTAACAGAGGTATTGTAACTAATTTCAAGTGTGGTGATAAGGAAAAATACTGCTTATGTAACTTTCCTAAACCAACTACTCTGTTTATTCTTTATGTAAATGATATCTGATGTCAAGTCCTAATGCTTTATTACACTTCAGCTTTGCATTTTTTTTATTTAACATGGTTTGAATAACTGGCAGGATGACCCATTATCATGTTGCTCATTTAGGCTTCGGTGGCCACCAAAAGGAAGGTTTTGGTGCCCACCAATCAGGAGAAAATTGGCTAAAATTTTGTTTAACCAATCACTGGCAGGTTAGAGATGGGAGCTTCTAGTCCTCATACACATCCCTGCCCTTAATGCCTAGATTTCATAGTCCTACTCTCATTTGGTACTGTGTCTCTCACCCAGTTTAATATCTTCCCAATGTCCTCTGAAAGTGTCTAGAATGCCAAGAAAAACTTGTCATGCTGCTATGATCATAGATAATAAATGACAGCAGACTATAACTCAAGATACTGCCAAAATCCATTATTAAAGTCTCCTATTTTAGCAAGCAATATTATCCATATAAAGAGAAACACCAGCATATCCTGCACTATTCCCTGAACTAAGGGGAGACCATTCATTTATAATATTTGGCAGGGTGTTTTTGGATTGTTTTTCTACCAGAGAAGGACACTAGCCATTTGATTCACTGACTCCATTTTCTTAATAGATCCCATGGAATACATGACTAGCACCATGAGCATGGTTTGGCAGGAACATAATTAATCTTAAACATCATCTGCCTTGATTGCTGAAACCTCTTTAAGTCTTTCCAAGATGAGATTCTGTTTTGAAATACTTCTATATATGCTAAAATGTGGACAGGTCCAAGGAAAATCCCTTTATCTGGAGATGAGAATTCCTCCCAGTTTCATGCAGCCCTGTGACGTACCCAGCTCTACAGGTTGAAGACTCCTTGCGTGGTGCCCACCTGCCCCTGCTGCCCCCAGCACTGCCTCGGCACAGGGACAAAGCTTCTTGCGTGATTTCAGAGTGGCTGTGGGATGCAGAGACGAAGAGAAGCTGGGGCAACAGCCTCAGTAGTGAGATCCCGAAGGCCAAGAAACCACTGGAAGGATCCAGAGCTGGGATAGCAGCATCATGGACAGGTCCTTCCCTTTTCGCATGACCCAGCACAGAGGGGAGAGAGGAGAAGCACTACCATTATATGGCCCAGCCTGAGAGATATGCAGCTCCCAAGCAAAATGCTATATATACCAAAAAAGAAAGATAAAAGAAAGATTAGGTGTCTCTTCAGAGATCTGCAAAGGTCACTGTTCTCATTTTTCACCTAAAGAAATGGTTGCCCACTGCGCTGTTCCTCACGTTGGCACAGCCCACTCTCTCTGCAAACACCCTGCATGACACAGCTCCATCTCGGCTCCAACTTCTTCTTTGTCCAGTGCCACCTCTACCGGCAGCAATAGCTCCGTCTTCCAGCATTCACAGCACCTGCCTTCATGTTCTGACCTATTGATCTCATCAATAAGTTATGTCTTAACTCTCTCCCATTCCTTCCATGTGGAAAGGGACTATTAGCAATAATTTAGCACCAATCTCCAATCTCACTGATCTCTAACTGAGAGAAACAATTTAGGAGTCATGGTGACTATTGATTAACTTCACCTCACTCCACACTTTGCCATGACTGCCTCACACAACATAAAACCCTTGCCACATTGTGTTGAATTTACCTCATTATAGATCATTGGATCAAGCACACAGACGAATGTTGAAGCAGAAAGCGGAAACAAGGTTTTGTCCTTGCTGAGGATGCACCTATAAATAGTAGCCTGCTGATTTAGACACTTTTCTGCTTTCTGTGCTCCCATCAGTTTCACATTCTGCCTGTAGAGTAGATGACCATCACCACAGTCTTGTCTGTAGACTGCCAAGGAGTGCAATATCCTGGGAAGGACAATCTGAATCTCATCAGGATGAGAGGAATATTAAACCAGATCTCCCCGTTTTTTGATTAACATCTGTAGTCTTGCAGTACTATCTGTTTTCTTTAGCTGTGGTTTGGAAAATACTGGGGTTTTTTCTGTGCTGAATTCAATACCATGTGATAGATGGGTCTAATTTGCTGCAAAATTGGCTTAGATTTAAGACAGATGCCAGAAAGCTCCACTAGCTATGGCAGGCAGTGCCTCGAGGCACAAGCCACAGAGCTTTGACCATCCCTGCAAGTGCAGGAAGGGTGGCTGTACAGAGCATAGCACTGTCACCTGGAGGCAGCCAGGGACACTGAGCAACCTGGCTGAGTTCTGCAGTCCTTGTGATTTGTGTGGGCCAACTGGCATTGCTCAGAATTAGTCGAGACTGATGCCTGCCTGAGCAGGGCTAAGCAGGTACACACCTGTCTGTGGGACTGCTGACGGTGTCAGACAGATGTATCCTCTCCTGGGTGCTTTCTGCCCCCGCAGCAGGGAGGGCAAAGGAGCACAGCACACATGGCTGAGCCACAGCAGCTTGTGTGCTGGAACAGACTCAGAAACAAGCTCATATGTTCAAGTTCAGTGCAGTGGTCTTTGTACAGCAGTGCTTTGAACTCCTTCCTGGTTCTCTGTTTGCATTCTCTCCTTAGAGGCATTCTCTCCTTAACAGGGAGGGTATGAGAAAAAACATTGACTATTGTGAAGCTTGCAGACATTTGGATAATGGGGCTTTGCAGCTTCCTCAGATGCATTGTTAGAAACCATATAGCACACTGGTGATTTCTTAGAAAATACTGGGTTTTTATCATTTTGTCTACATAGGTACATAATTATACAGGGGTTAACGCCCCTGAACTTTGCAACAGGCTAAATCTTTCACTCCCAAGGTGAAATATTTTTTTAAGACACTTCAGTAAATTGCTTCATCGGTCCCAAAGTTCTGTCAAGGAAAAAAGTTATATTTTTTTCCTCCATTTTACAAAATTAGAGGTGTAGTTTTACCATGACAATAAATCAGGAACATTTAGAGAGGAAGAGACAGACTGCCACCTACTAAACACACCACGCAAAATAAAAATACATACCCTATACATCATAGCTAGAAACATGTTTTTTTTAGTTAAAGGTTTAACTCCATATAAGTAATAACATCAATTACTATAGACTAAATGGCCTAAATTAAAATGGTAACATCAGACAATGAAGTGTTCGCAAATAAGGTAAAAACCAGTGTGAAATACTCTTTCATTTGTGTATCTGGTTGAATGAACCAATAATGAAATTTGTTAGGATCTGGCTGCACCCAGGTGACTGGTCTGCTCGAGCAAGGCTGGGTGACTGCTTTTGTATACAAATGGGGCCCACGAGATTGTAGCAACAGATGTTCCTATTCCAGGGAAAAATCTCAAGCTTCATTTTGCTATCAATCACAAATTGCCGTATTTCAGAACGAAGCTTAAGGCTGAAGGAGATCTTGCAGGTCTTTCATCCTTGCTGGATGAAATGTTGCATAAAGAGAAAACAGGTTCCAGAGAGGACTCCAGTAACATCTCCAGCTTCCAGACTGGATTCAGTAACTGATGACAGCTTATTTATTATCTGTGAGAATACAGTGTTGTTCCATTCATCATTATATATAAAACAATATTTTTTACTTTCCAAATTTGAAGAGTTGTGAGGCTCTTTTTTTCCTGAGCCGTTCAAGGAAGCAAAAATCTAACTCCTTCATATTTTCAAAGAATAATGAGATCCGCTGTCTCCCATCTTAGTTCAAGCCTGTTACTCCTGTCCAAAATCTTCATCATTACTAAGCCAGTGTGATACTGATAGCTATTAGTGCAAGCACAGTGATGGACACTTGCAGAGCTGATGTTTTGAAGTCTGTTTTTTTTGGAATGGACGTCACTGAATTTTTAGGAGTAGGATTTAGCTTTGGATTAACACAACTAGGCCTTGGTGTTAAAATTGCTTAAAGTATTCAAGGAATACTTGTAGGTTCTTGTGCTTCTTTAGAGAACTTATGTACTCCAAGCCATTTGGAGGTAGCACGAGGCTTGCATATGACACTGAATTTGCAAAATATTTGACGTTTCTTGGAACAGCAGGTGGTATGTCTCACGAGCATTTAAAATTACACAGGATCTACATTTAGATAACTGAATCCAGATGCACATGGTTGTACTCTAGAATGAAATAAACTTGAATTTTGGCAGCTTAGATTAAACAGCTAACTTTTTGAGCAACTGGTGTTAAGATGAACTTTGTTCCTATCATATTTGTTCATGTAATGAATATGTTTCCTCCACATTTTCTTATCACCTCACACTCGTTACGCTATGATTTTAACTATCAGTGATCTCCTGTTCCCAAGTGGCCAGGCAGAGTATGAGATCACAGCCCTTAGATTCACAAGCATTAAATATACACACCCTGTATGTATCTTCAATATGAACAGAAGTTGCATGACTGTGTCTCCAGATAGCTTTAGTCAGATCAGCCTCTACACTTAAAAAATTCACAGCAATGTTATCTTGGCTCTGGGCTGGGCACATGCTTACCCCAGCTGCTGGCCTTCCTCCTACTCAGCAACCGCTCTGCGAGTGGGCAAGATCAGGCTGACCGGTGGCAGCTGGCATTGTACTTGCAGAGCAGAAGGGAGACTGCTGGTAGGGTTTAAAATACATGTTTTACAGCATGCCAGTGCAAGGCAGGAGCCAGTTTTATGAGATTTGGCTGATATGAAATGTCTACGCTCGATGCTTTAGGGAACGAGAAAATAAACAGTGTCAAATATGCAAATTCAAATCATTCTATTCCATACACGCATTTCACTAGTATGACAGTATGCCTGGCAATTATGTCCTCAGCTAACCCTATATCTAGGTAACTTCCCACTCCCCAGGCCAGCCTTTTGTGATTATTAGTTATAAAAATTGTGTTTTGCACTGTACCTTGAAGATTATTAAATTGGGCGTTGCTTATACATGTCTGCAACTCAGTGCAAGTAATTTGGAGAAACATGGTAAGCAAGAGAGGCCCTGTCTTTCCACAGTAGTATGATTTGGCTACAGTATCGCTTGTAAATTGACATTTATATCTAAATAATGAACTTTGTGTTGAATTTGATCTTTCTTAAACTCTTTCACTATAAAATATATATACAGGAGTATTTATGTGTAATTTTTTTTTTAATACTTTTTAACTGTCAACCTGCTAAAAAACTGCTGTAAACAAGTTCTTGGACTCCTACATCTTTTACTACTACATGACTTCTGCAATACTATTAAGTGAAGCCTTTCATACTTTTATTTGAACTAACGGTAATATTTTCTGGAGCATACTTCTATGGAATTTTTCAGCAAAAAACCTCTTTTGCAAAGACACTGAAACCCACTTCACACAGAGATGCTTCAGCAGCTTGGTACTTAACTATCGGATGTAAGAAGGATGTTGTGTGATATCTGAGGTCATGAAGCAGCTTACAGGCAGCATTCAAAAGCGTGTATGAACGAATCCAAACTAACTGTATGAACACAAGCACCCTCCATTTACTTGTAAAGCCTGACTATGAAAGAGTTCATTGTATCTGTGTGTGTACGTGTGTGTGTGCAGATACAATCACTGGCAACTGGCCCTTCATGGCAGACCAAAATCAAACAGCAAGTGAAAATGAGGACATGAAAAACAACCTGCTCTGCAGTCACCTTAGGTCTTCCTTATATTCATTTTAATTTTTTTTTAAATGAAGGAGATCAATTATGCCAAACAAGCAAGGAACCAACCACAAGAATTATTCACAGTTCAACACAAATATGTAACCAAGCAGCAGAGAAAACACCCCAATAAAAAGGCACAAAGATAAATAAGTGAAAAAAGGGAAATGGTGCATGTTGCTTAGTGTGGCTATGAGTAGGATGGGGTAAGATGTGCATTGCACAGGCTATAAAGCACTTACTCATCTGTGCAAAGCCAGGGGTTGGAACTTTTCTACCATATCCTGGTTACTCAGAAGTTGTTTTCTAGTGTGATTGGTGTAAGCTTAAAGCCACCACGACATCTGATGGTGCCTCTGAAGCACTGTCAGGAAAATGACAATATATGGGACTCCCTGGAAGTGCAAGAAGAATATTTCCAGCTGGATTCAAGAGGCCAGGATGTGGTCCGCATGACTGTGGAGCTTTCATTCCCCTTCCACCTGGGGTGATTCACCTCAATCACCATCAGTACTTAAATCGTCAAGTCACCCTAGGTGACCACAGAAAGCCACAAAAGCCCTATTTCTCACTGTGGCTTCCTGCCTTCTGGAATTTCCTTATACAAATTGGAGCTCAGGGGATTCCCTCTCCTATTGCTTTTATAGGCGCTGTTCCTAGGCTGTCCTCACTTTCCCCTTCCTGGACACACTGCTGGCTCTTATGACGCTGCACTTTTGACCTGCAATCCCCTGCCTTTGCTTTTTTTTTTCTTTTTTTGTTAAGAAAAGGGATTTCCAGATGATTTTCTTACATCATCTGGTTTCTGAGAAGCTCCTAAATAATCTTGCAGATGTCTCCAGTACCTTTGGTTCTCTGAATATAACTCAGATTAGAGATGCATTCAGAGAGAATGGGAGTCCCTGCTTATTGGTCCCTTACCCCAGCTGAGAGGCTCCTACATATCAGCCAGCTCCTGACTGGGAACCTCCAACCCAGTACCACTGTATGCTGTAAGCTCCCATAATTATGCCAGACCCTTTGAAAGCTTCATGGTGAGACACCTCATCCATCACATAGGTCAAACTCAGCCAGAGCTCAGATTAAGAAGTCTTCAGGTTGATTTTTACAAAAAAGCAAATCTCCAGTATGATCTGAGAGCAGTGAGAATGCTCTTGGAGCCTGGCCCTTGGCTTTGCTGCTCAGCTGAGATTTTGAGAGTAAACTGTGCTGAGGCAGTTAAATACATTAAAGCCATCAGCATGCTTGTCCATCTCACAAATGCTTGAGAAACATAAGACAAAGATTACAAGTTTTAAAGCAGGATGGAAGGTTTACTCAAATTAACTTAAATCAGTGAAACATTCCTGACTCCACAGATTTTTAAGCTGGACTATTTCCAAAGGTTTTCAATGCATTTTTAGAGCTTTAGGAAGCTATTGAAGACAATATACCAAGAAAGTGCAGTAAAGCAAGCTGTGAGAAATTGGGAAGGTGACAAGACTTCTGGCATTTTTGGACCATGTGCCAGCAACATGGCACTCTACTCAGCCATAATAAAATATCCCACAAAAGGGCAAGATGGTAGCATTTACCCTGAAAAGAAACAGAAAAGGTATTAGTATTGCTACTACTCTATCTCTGAGCTCAGAGCCCTTCTCTTGGCCCCAAGGGAAGCAAAGGATTTCATCTACATGGGTTTACTCTTTCAAGCTGTCATGTCTCTCTAATAAACTTACAGGACATGAAAACAACAGTGGACATGAACCAGGTGTCTCATCTCTATCCAGAATCCAAGCTTACTTTATCCAGTGTTTCTGAATAAATATCATAACTGCATGAGGGAATGCTCTATCACAAATATATCCAGATAATGCATGCATATTTTAAGCTTTCTCCTTTCCATAAAAACCGAAATAGCAATTTCTTTACCATTTAAAGGAGTATCATTGAATGGGCTCTTTGTGCAGCCAAGTGTGCATATACTTGCCCTGGCATTATGGAAATGAGAGTTGGGGATGTGCGTGGGTTAAACTTTTGCCTGACCAGATTTCATGTTCTTAGCAGGTTTCCCTGTGAACACCACTAGAGCACGTGTAGGTCTCTAGAATCAAATGTCCAGGGGACTAGAGGAGGTGTTGGGACCCCCTTGCCCTCCCACTGTGCGGCCAGGAGCTGGTGCGAGGGCAGCAGCTCCTCACCCAGAAACTCCGTCCCTGCCTTCCGCTGTCCAACTGGGTGAAAGGGAAAGCTCCAAGCACAACCTGCTCCTGCCTCTGCGGACTTATCACAGACACAGACCAGACCTGGCAACGAAACGTTAAACAAACACGTATTAGCAACAAAAAGCCCGTACTCGTGAGCCCCAAATCCCGCTGCTCTGGCACAGAGCCGCACTTCCCTCTAGCGGCTGCAGGACTCCCTGGAGACCTCACCAGCAGTTTAAAAACACCAAGGGTCGGGTCCCCACAGGGGTGTGTGACACAGTGATATGGACAGATACACTCCTGCATGTGCTGTGCAGAAATAGGTAAAGATAGGCATGTGCAAGAAATCTTCAGTTAGGAATGGAAATGCTTTTGGCCTTGAAGGATGGTTATTTTAGCATCCATCACACAGTGTTTAATACATTTATACACATGCATATACTTACATCTACATACATACTTCTTAGTGCTGTTCAGTCTGTGTTGGTTTTTAAATCAGCACTCTACTAATAGCTTTTCCTTTTTATTTAGGCACGTGCTGTTCATAGACAGACATGAGCCAGAAAGTTCAGAACAGATAAACATTGCATTCCCAGACTTCTTTCACTTTGCAAAGGGAAGTCGAAAAGCTCCCCAATAACAGGATGTAGATTTCTCCAATGGAAAACACCCAGGGAACTCCCCGGGCCTTTCAGTAAGCCCCAGCAGTTTTCCAGCCAAAAGCTAAAAATGACCTGATGAGCAAGTGGCACCTTCAGTAAGGGAAATGGCAGCTGGGGTGCCTTGATGTGGCCCACATGGCATATTTTAAGCATGGATTTGTGCATGATTAGAAAGCCATGCCAGGGAAACTCATCAGCCTAGATTTCTAGCACCTTCCTGGATGCCACAGGTCCCAGATACGCAGCTGCTGAAACACTCAAGGATGACACGTCACAGCTTTCTGGCACAGCTCAGTAAGTGCTTTTCAGGTAAAAGCACATAAAAGAAATAACACATAAACATTGGCTTTTTCTCTAGTTGAAGAAAAGAAACAGAAAGAAATTTAACTGGGAAACCAAAGTAAAAAATTAGATTTGTGGCTGTGTAGTGACTTTGTGTCAAAATAAGAAGTTTAGAAGGTGGATGGCACACACCAATTAGAAAAATGCAGCACTGCTTTCTGTTTGCTTACAACACAAACAGGTTTTGTGCCTTGCTGTCTTGGAAGGCTGCTGCATTTCACATTATTTGTGAGTTATATACTTTTAATAGCACCTAATGAAACATCTTCTGCAGAACCCTCCTCTGTTCATAAACGTGATCCATTGCTTGCATGTGTAGTATTACACACCAAAAATAGCTCACAGCTCCTACCCATATTCTGAATATATCATACAAAAGAAGCACCATAGAAGCAGCAGACAGAAATAGAAATCGTGGGCAAAGTAAAAAGGATTATTGTAATTCAGACTCCCGTAAGTTCATTGGCATTGTCTTTCCTTATAAGATCTCATCCTATTTTTAGCAAGATTCATATCTTATTTAATACTTGCAGCTTGAATGGGTTAGAGACAGGTGGGAAAAAAATGTTTCTCCAAAATGGCTGCAAGCTTCCAAAGACAAAAATATCTCTTGCAATTGAAATTAACCTTCACACTTTTAATAAGACTAATGTGGGGGGGATTAGTATGAAACCTAATCCCTTAAATTTATAGAAGAGAGTGAGAGATTTTCATGAGCTCTGAAAGAAACAGGACCAGTTTGTACCACAAAAAGTGGTAGGTGGGGATGCATGGTGAAGGTCAGGAGAGGAGTCATATGGAGAATAATGTTTTCAGTGGTCACCACTTCTCACCCGTTTTTTCTAGGGCTCCCTGTCCCTCTGGGCTGGCCTCAGTCTTGTCTTTTCCACATCCCTGCCTCTGAAGCTTGTTCCTATTTTCCCCTAGAGCTGGTACTGCTCTCCCTCCTAAGAGGCGGTGCAGTAAGGAGTTAAGTTACCCCTGCTCTGGCCCGCTCAGGAAGCCTGGCTCCACTCTCACTCACCTCCCATCACTCCTCTCCACCCACAGGTCTTGATCCCAGGAGTAGGATTTCTAATTTCTTCTCCAAACTCCTCAGCCAGGTGCAACGCCCTGGCCCGGGGCACCTCAGTCCCTTCCCCTCATGTCCTTGCCTAGCCCATCTCAAAGCTCCACCTGCTTCCAAGTCCTTGTTAGCTCTGCTGTCTCTGTTCTCCCTCTGTCAAACCTTATCTTGCATTTTCATGGTCCTTGTCCACAGTTTCTTTGCTTCCTCCAGAATTCATCAGCCTCTATATTATCCATTATTCACTTTCTTACTCTACAGTCCCAGTTTCCTTATCCAACAAGTCCCAGGTAATGTAGTAAATTAATCCAGCCATCATAGCAAACTTTATCCAACTTTTTAAGTCAAAGGAAAGCCAGGGAAAGAATGTCAAAGAAAAAGCTCCTAGAGATCCAGCAGAGACCTTGTTTAGCCTCCTTAGTTTTATTAGGGGAGAGTTTTATATGTCTCAGGGGAGCCTGCCAAAGAAACCCCTAGGAAGAGGGAGGAGTCACTTCTCTCTGCTGTCCTGGAGCAGAGTTGTGGAAGAATGAGTCATTTTGCAGATCAAAAGGTCTGGGAATTGTTCATGTTTACAAGAGACGTGGATTCCAGATCTAAGCTGAAAACACACTGATTAGACAGGAGATCAAAGTAAGAACATCAAATACATCTGACCCAGATGTAACATGGCCACAAGGGCCTTTATGGTTTTGTCATGTTATGCCAAGCCATATTTCCATTTAAAAACAAACAGTACCTTATCTGAGTAGAATGGGACATCACAGACAAAAGCAAGTTTCACCATTTTGCTTAATATATGTAGTTTCATTTCTTTATCCAGGTGCTTAAATGTATAACATCTGTTGCTTTCATCCCTAATTCCCAAATGATCCACTGCCAAACCATTAAGGATAGAAGTTTTACAGATGCCATGTGCTCCTAGTTCAAGTATATGTCATTTTGCTGTTGTTGCTGAACTGTTTTGTCCCCCCAGGGAAACCTGACCAGAACTGCAAAGAGACACCAAACAAACACACCCTGCATAGCTGTGCTGGCCATGTTCAATGCGGAGTCACCTGAATGTTATGGGAGGACTGAAGGGAAACCAGCTCTGGGGAATCAAATCACAAACTCATTCCACCATCTAGTTCAACAGGCTCCAGTGCCACAGTTATGAAGCAGGAGGGATAGCTGTTGCTTTTAAGCAGATATGAAAAGCAGATTTTGTAACATTAATGCTTATGTAACTATGCATGCTTCAGAGTCAGTTGACAATGAAAATGTCAGTCAAAGGATGTCAAAAGGAAAGATCAAGAAGTGCAAATGCGTAAAATTTTTAATGATTTCTGAATTGCTCATCATGATTTTTTTAATGACCAATCAGCAGCTACTGTAGAGCAAACTATTATATACATAATGTATGTAGCACACAGTCTTTTCAGAGGTAATTTCTCCAGCATCTGAAGGCCTCATCCCGTAAACTGATGCAACTTTGCTGAAGTTTTGCCAGTTAATGATCTGCCCAATTGCAGTGAAAAGGGGTTTTATGTTTTTTCTTTTACTTATTCTATTCTATTAATTAAAATAGCAAAGTATAAACAGTCTTAAATTATCAGGTCTTGATATTTGGAGACATAGTGGTTTCAAATATTAGGGCAAGAATCAGCTGCAGTTTTAGGAGCATGCTAGCAGAGACACCTAATGTATGTAAGGCAAAGACTGTGATGTGAAACATCAGAACCTGGCATTTATGAAAACTGGTGTATGAATCATCTTGCTAAGGACAGCAGTAATAATGACAGTTACCTATTAAATACCTGAAAATCTTCTTTATAGTGTTTTAAAGAAGGTAAGGAGAGTAAAGTTTCAAAACACCTCAGTATCAGTCAGCAAGAGACGAGAACAAAGACCGAATGCATCACTTGCTGACCAGAGGCACTAATTACCCAGTCAGCACACAGATGAGACCAACATGCACTGACAGGGCACTCACAAGGTAAAGCACCATCTAACAACAGTATTAAGTTTGTACCTAACCAGGAGACCACAAGAAAGTGAAGTTTTTGTCATGGTCATTACCTCCTCAGCTGGAGTGAGAATAAAATGTATTTTGAGCTCTTTAGTGATAACCCATGAC
The DNA here is from genome assembly GCA_013399195.1 of Dicrurus megarhynchus. Classification (NCBI taxonomy): domain Eukaryota; kingdom Metazoa; phylum Chordata; class Aves; order Passeriformes; family Dicruridae; genus Dicrurus; species Dicrurus megarhynchus. The sequence goes on from VXAD01000579.1 coordinate 270,360, forward strand.
CATTTTCATAATTAGATTCCAAACTAAACACAACCCAATTAATATAACGCTTGGAAGGAATCCTAAAACCTACCAAAATTCTACAGTGCAGATAATCTAATGCCAGGTTGCAGTAGGTGAGGCTTATCATCTAGCAGGCTGAAGTTATACAAAAGATAATGAACACAAATGCTTGGATTCAAAGTGAAAAAGAGGGGGATATGCCATTTCCTGCTAAAAATGTTCTGTGCCACTCGTTTGCTGAGAGTCATCTGCAGGAGTTGCTGCACTCACTGCTCCATTTCATACAACATGGATCTCCCTTTCCTTAGGGAGGAAGTGAAAACAGGTGGTTTCAGTTACTTTTGTGGGTTTCATTTGATGAATTGCTGTATTCTGCAAAAATCTAATTGTGTTTTGGATGCTTTTCTTTCTGTTATTTTTTTTTAAACGAATACTCAGCAAGTACTGGATGACAAGAACACAGCATTTTTCCAGTGTAGTTTAATTACTCTGAATTCTAAGAGAATTAAGATTTTCCTTTTCTCCTGTAATTTCAGCAACTTCTTGTCTCAAAGAGCAGACACACCATACCATAGCTTTGCTGAGCTGTAAGTTCAGGAGAGGAGCATATACTAAGAAGAAAGTAATTTCCTGCTCTGATTTGGTATAAGCAATGAGTCTCTAACACTTCACAGGTGGTTTTTATTGCTTAAACCATTCCTAAAGCTACCCTATGAAACAGCTCTGTAATACAGAGGTCTATTTCTGACTGAAGATGCTTGTGTGGGTAGGGGCCATTTATGGGGTTTGGCTGACTCATCAGGGGCCTCATGACAAAACATTTGGCTTGCCATGAGTAAGGAGTGGGCAGAATTTCCACAGTGGGGAGCATATGGAGAACAGTGATGTACTTCTCCCATCACCTTTAGCCCAAGCAGAGGTCAAAGTGGCTCCTAGCGGAGTTTATAACAGCACATAGGTTACTTCCAACTTAGCAGGGTGAGACCTACCCCGAAGAGTTATGTTTCTAATTAAGGAACAAATTTCTCTTGCTGCTATGCTGCATTAATCCATTTTGGTGGTTTCTGTGCGAAGGGAACCCCTGGCTGCCCTGATGGGTAAATCAACAGTGACTCATCCTGAACTAAGTGCAACCCAGACAACAGAACTGCCTAGAGCTTCTGAACCCAAAGGTTTTGGTTTTGAATGAGATCCACAAACAGCCAGGTGAAGATTTCTCAAACTCAGCTGCTGTGCACAGATGAAGCTGACTTGAGGTCCCCACACTGCTGCTCTGAAGGGAGGCCAGTGTGCAGATGGGTCAATGTCAGACATGAGTGCTGATCCAGAGTCAACACATCTACATTGAGGAGTCCCTGAGGACATCTTGACCCTTCTAAACAGCCCTGGCAGGATGGCTAGCTCCACATGGGCAGCTTATCACACAGTGCACCCAAGATATTGTAAACTAGATATGACAACACCACTTGTAAAGTCTTTTTGGAGAGACGTGATAGGGGAACAGATAATTCCTAAGTAGCCCTAAAAGCATCACTGCTGGACACCCCAAGTTTTGTATACACAAAGCTGGACAAAGAAAATTCATGCTTTTTTTTAGAAGACTTGCAAGATATTAAGCAGATGTTATCAAAAATACCAAATAATTTAATTGCAACACACAGGTCTGATCCTGACAAGTATTAAGGCATTTAATATCTTATCATAAACTATCCTATTGTAATTACATTTTTTGTTGGTTTTGGAGAAACTACAAAATTGGTCCAGAAAGCAGACTCTCACAGACAATTATTACCATTGATAATTGAATAGAAAATTATTTCATTAATAATAATGGAAAACTAATAATACAGTTTACTGAATTGGCAGACATACTCAACCAGCATAAAAATAGAATCTTACATTGAAAATATGCTCCTTGCATGAGAAGCTTCACCCTGGAGAAATGGCATGTTATTTATTAATAACAGCATAACACTAAAACTACTATACAACTGATGGGATTTGGGATTAATTATCATTGCTATGTACCATGAAACTTCTGCAAGCATAAATTTTTATCAATGTGATAAAATAGGTGTTGTAAAATGTCTGTCAGTTGCCTGAGGGGTGTTCAGAGTGTCAGAAGAACACTTTCCAATTAAAAAAGGACACATTTTTCTGATCTTTTCCTTGGTGAAACTGCAATGCAGATCTGCCTTGAAAAATGTATGTTGATTCTGAAGTCTTAGCGCTTTTGCATCCAAGCCTCATTTGTACCCTTATTCTGTGATAACCTGCATTCAAAGTGATGTAGTACTTCACAGCCAGACTTGATTTCCATCATTGCATACCCATTACAACGACATTTCTGCTAATTCAAGCCAAATTAGGGCTCCCTGCAGGACAAAAGACTAATAATTTCTAAACCAGGAGGGACTGACTTTGTTTGCTGAGTGATACTGTTTTCTCAGCTTTACTGGGGATATAATAGCCCGACTTTGCATTATGTCTGACACATCCAAAACAAGAATCATGATCAAGGTAGCAGCATGTTTTTCAGTGAGGGGTAATAGCTTTTGTGTTCAGAAATATTATCTATGTTTTACTTGGGCAACTGTTTCATCAATATTTCTATTTGCAGTTTCATTCAGCAGACAACCAGGCTTTGGTAAAGGTATATAAACACATTGCCAGCCCCACTCAGTACTGCTTAACTCTTGCAGAGAAATCTGCAATCATAAAAAACAACCTGTAGTATCTATGTGAAGCACCCACCATGGACTGGCACCGTACCAAGAGATTTTCAGCCACCCCAGTTGAGTGCTTTGGGAGGAGAATTTTTAAGAGGCATTTGGCACCAGAAGGCCCAGAGATGCAACTACCAGTGTCACCCAAATTACTGCTCCACTCACATTCAACCCTTATTTGCAAGAACTTCCCATGTGAGGGACTGGCTTATAAAGGTATTTTGCTTTTTCTTACATATGGGCAAACAAACCCATCTGCTGTTCAATTTATCCCTCTGTTTAGCGTCTACTCTTGTCTATCTTTGGAATTTGAGATTTCTCTTTGTGAAAGAGCCAGAATAAATAAAGTTTTATCTGTTATGCTATTGTCTAATTCTCTAATTCAAGTATTCAGACAAAATCCATTTCTTTCTTCTCTTTTGAACTTTTGTTCCTTTCTGAAAGCTTATTCACTCCTATACCAGGGAGTCCCAGTGACTAGGGTATTCTCCTTGCAAGAGACCTCTTTAAAACATCGGCAGAAAGGTTTCTGGTTTCACCCATTCATTTTCAGTGCTGTAAGGTCTCAGCCATGGTCCAGTTAAAAACTGTGGGCAAGTCTCCCACTAACTCACAGCAATGGTAACACCTGACTTACAGTGACACCCCCAAGTGACAGGGTTGGCTGACTAGTTCCATCCCTTCAGTGGTGTTGAATCGCTGTGGATCACCTCAGTTTTTACTGGCAAGGGAAAGCATCCCATATCTCTCTTTAGACACCACCAGAAGTGAGGTAAAACAACATCAAGTGTGAGAAAAAAGTAAGCAGCAAGCAAAGGCCTTTGGACAGCTGTGGTCTGAGGAAGGAGACTGGCTGCAGATCAAGCAAGAAGGGAGTGGGGAGGAATGCAGCAGGTGGGGAAGGGAGGGGCAGAGAAAGCCAAGAAGTTAGCCAGAAAAAATGATCCTCAGCATCACTTAATCAGTATCACCTGCCATCTCCAAAATCCGTTTGGTGTTGGAAAGCATTCTTCAACTTCTCCCTGACTGCATGCACAACTTTACTAATTAGGTAAATGTTTGTCTTTAACTTTGAAGTTGGAGAAGGCCATCTAAGTATATACTAGGTTAAGCTGTGTTTGCAGCTGGAAAAGAATAATTATTTCATTTGTCTGGTTTCATTGATTTCCACTACAATATCAATTCTGAAAATCAGTTTCTACTTTAAACACTAGTCACTGTATCTACAAGCTTTTATGTGGGAAAATATGTTGTGACTCCTACTAGTAGAAACATTTCTAGAAAATCATTCATCACTTGTCACCACAAGATACATCACTAGCTATCAAAGAATGAGAGGTTAAAGAAGTTTCATGAAGTTCAGCATTTCTTAACAGGTCCTCATAAGTTGGCTCCGTGAAGAAGAAAGAACATTTTGTCCTGCTCTTAATGCCATCCCCTAAACAGCTTTGTTTTTCTTAGAATTGTTACTTTTTAGGCAAAATAATGGGAAAAATTCAAAAATTTCCATATGGAAAAAAAGAAGAGCTTAGGACAATATGCATTCATCATGTTGCATTTTATCATTTTCTCTGTCCATCTATTTTGTTCTTGCTGTGGGCATAGAGCAGCACTGATTCCCTGAACAAGAGGCTGTGTAAATTCCAATTGTGACCATACAACCAAACCTTGTTTGTCAAAAGCAACTTTTTCTCCCTGCCTGTTATTCTCCTTGAGTTCTTGCCAAAATTGCAGCTGCCTGTCTTTACAAAGTTTACATTAATTCTTGGATTTGTTTGAACTGATATGTGTTACGCTCCACAGTCCAAAGCCTGGAGTTATTTCATCATTTTGGACACTTCACATTGGGGTTTTTGAGTGGTTCTCCCACTTCTGCAGTGATATAAATTTCCCAGAAGCACTAGAAAGCACAAAATCACTATGATCCCTGTGTTCACTAGAGATGTTTGGTTTGCACCAGATACCACTGAGTTCATCCAAAGCCCAGGATGCCACAGGCCTGTCAGGTTGTCCAGAGCAAGTCAGGTAACCATATGGATGCCTTGAATAACAATGCCTATGCATGGCCACTTAGCCCACTAAATTTCCTCATTAAGGTCAATGCTTTTCATTCCTGATTCTGGCCTTCAAATTCAATGAGAGGCACTAGAGTCATTTGACTCTCTGTATTAAGAGACCTTCTTTCCTACCTCACACGTCCAGGCCAGTTTATCAAGTACAGGCCTGCCCAAAGGATAAAGCTCAATGAAGCAAACAATCCAAAAATCACACAAAAAATTTCCAGGAAGGCTAGATCTAGAACTCAGGAATCTCATCCCTGCCTGCACTCCACCATGGATTTGTTTATGGACATGTTTTCTGAATGTCCTATGCTTTAAAAAAGGTACTTCAAAGATGGTCCTGGAGAAACTCAGAGCAATCTTTGTTGAAGTATTGCAGGATGCAACTGACTGATGCCTTGGTGTGCTGCCATTACACACATCTCAATTCATCAGTCATCTGCCCTTGCTGACAGGTGTAAGTCAAAAAGCTTTGGAGACATGTTCCACAGCTCTTCCTGTGGAAGAACTAAAATAAAATGTCAGTGTGCTACTGGAATGACTTTTGTGGCAAGGGCCTGATCATTCCATTTCACTGGCATCATCTTCACCATATATTCCTGACTATTCTGGTTTTCAGAAGCTTCTGTGTTTTGCTCTACATGTCATCACATCTGTTCTTCCTATAGTCCTATTGGGTTTCAAAAAAAGAGAACTGTCGAAGCTCACTTAGTTTGGATACTTTGCGAAAAATCTTCTGCTTGCTGCTTATTCATAGAGGACAGCAGGATTAAAAGAAGCGATATTAGCAATGACAAAACTCACCAGTGACTGTTTCCCACAACTTCTTATTTTAACAAACACCCATCATCTCTTCCTTCAACCTGCTACTAGGAATTGTAAGGGTTTTAAGGCTTTCCTGGAACCTTAAATACAGTTGTCACACTTAGTTTGCAGAACTATGATGTTTTTTCCTTCTTCTTTATATTTGTAAATACAAGGACTCAAAAAGTGTTGCCTATTCATTCTTTTACGGGCAAACTCAGAAGTCCATGATCCCGTGATAAAATCCCTGTCTATCCCAAAGAAGAGTGAAACTTTTTGTCACAGCATGAGTATTTCCTGGAACCATTTTTAAGTTCAGAAATAAACATATTTCCCATGGAAGTTTATTCAACTGCTATTCAAAGAACATTAACTCATAGAGCTGCTTCTTTCCAGTACTGTGCTTCTAGCTCATATAAACACTGTGTTCTTACTTCACATTGAGGAAAGTCCAAATATTATTACAATACAGAATGCAAGCCAATAGGGAGCGTGTACCTCCACTGGTGATGTTTTCTCTGGTAAACATCACACTATTTTCAGAGTAATAGCAGATAACTCTTCAGAAGTACTACATATTCTTGTTTATAGAATTCTATGAAAGCTGGCAGGTTTTTAAATTGCTGTTAACTGACACGTAAGTTCACAGGATTTGAAACACATGCTCTGATATAGCTAAATTCAACAACCATGGATGTTTCCCATGGAAGTGTGAGATGTAGAACAGGGGGTCAGCATCTTTTCAAGTGCAGTGTGCCAGACTACATTTTTTCCCCAACTAGAGGCTAAGTGCACATGAGGGAGCTCAGTGGCAACCGGAAAATACTGCATCTGAAGGGATGACCTCTCCCCCACTTCTGGCACTGTATGTTGTTGACCCTTGCCTTAGATGGAAACGTTTCAGCCATATGCAGACCTCTCTCTCTGCAGCACCTTGAACTCTCCAGGCTGATACTGAATGCTTTCCCATTAAAATTTACTTGCATCAGTTACATACTGAGATTATCATAACCCTAAAATGAAACAAGTAGCAGAAGACTAACCTCACCTTTCTTCAGGTAACAAGAATGGTAACTGTCTGGTCTATAAATATTATAGCACCTAATTCCTTCCTTTCTCATCTCTCACTTTTTCCAACTATGAAACCATAAAAAATGAAATGACAGGCAAAGTACACTAGACTGTGACCTTCACAAAACCATATATTTTTGCTGACCCAGTACATTTCCACAAGGTTTTGGGAAGAAATAGGTAGAATTTAATTGACCATAGTGTCAAGTCAAGGGTCTTGTACAAAACACTGCTATACTGGCCCTAATGAGTCACCAGCTTTCACCAACTCATCTGGCTCATGTGGTGCCAGGTTGCAAAATGGTCATAAAAATGGTTCTATTAGTCTCAGTGCTCTGACAATCCTGGGAGCTTCAGATGCACCAGCAAGAATTCTGAAAAGGTCCCAGGTGTTTCTTGCCACCTCACTGCTATGCTTGTGATCTGCAGAAAACATACAGCTGTAGGCAGAAGGAGCAACCGGTGATACGGCTGACTGGCAGAGGGGAAGACTGAAGAACAGTGAGGGAGCAACAGTTGTGCTTTAAATAATCTCTGTTTGTACACATGAGTAATGACATAAATATATTTGGGTTTTAGAGAAGGATTATGAGCCTTTAAAAGTAAAAGTCATACTTACAGTAAGATTTTCATCACTCTGTCAAGTACAGTTAAATGTGCATTTGTGCCTTGTACCTTGACTATCATATCACACGAGAGATATGTAAGCTATATAAGAAAAACTATTTTTCTTCTTGAAGTATTATTTTTCAAAGAAAAGATGAAACTCTGTTCCTCTGTTATTCACTGAATAGGCTAGAAATCCATGATCTAATTTTGTAGTTTAACTTGTAGTAACATTGTGTACAAATCTGCAGTCCACAAGCCTACAAACTTCTAAGATTTGTACATGATTCTAGTAAATTTATTCTATTAAAGGCAGCAGAACTCTTGATTTAAATGGAGTGTAAGTATAAGAATTCATAGAAAAATGGGATCTAGCCGAAATGGAGGAATGGACTGACCATGCCAAATAAAACTCAAAAAGGACAAACCCAAACTGCTGCCCTTTGGAAGGAAGATCCCCTTGCAGTGACCACTGTCTAGGGACCGAGAGCTGGAGAGCAACTCTGTGTAAAAAAGCTCTGGGGGTTGGGTGGGCAGTGAGATGAACGCGAGCCAGCAGTGCCTTGGCAGCAGAGAGGGCCAGCGGCCTTCTGGGATGCATTAGAAAAAGCAGAGCCACTAGATCAAGGATTCACAGCAGTGCACGGCAAGAGAGCAAGAAACAGCAGGTGTAAGCTGGAACAAGGCGGGTTCAGCCTGAATACAGAGATGAACATTTTGCCTGTGAGGACAGCTGCCACAAGAGGCCGTGCAGTCTTCATCCTTATTGGTTTTCAAGAGTGGGTAAGGCAACTACTCAGCTCTCACAGCAACCCTGCATCACCACTTGGTTGGATGAGAAACAACCTGGAGTCCCTTCAAACCTGAATTTCCCCGTTTTTAAGATTGTACTATACTGACAAGATCTTGGTTTGTGCTTTTGGAAAATTAGCAGTGTAGGTTTATTCATAAAGTATGTGGCCTATTCAACGCTTTTTTTAAGTGCAATGAGGCCCATATAATTAAGAGCTCACATTCCCAGCCCCTCCCCTCAGTACAGTAACTCTGAGGCAGTAACCTCCTGAGGCATCCAGTGTAACTTATTCTTGGAAGCTTAAGAGTACCCTCTGCTGGCTTAACATTGAAGTTGTGAAAATCTGCAGCACAATATACTGAAACAGCATGGCAGAGACAAACTCCTTTTCCTGAGTAGCACAGCTGTGCATCTCTGCACGGGGCAAACAGCTGTGCTGTAGCATTTATCAGTTACAAAGGGAAGGCCTGAAGCAACATTGCACCACAGGCCATAGAGCTCTCTTTCCCAAACTGGAATTCCAGAGCTGTCCCATTAGAATGACTGTCTTGTCAAACAGCCTGTCAAATGCCATCTGGGTGAAGAGCTTTAGCCTAAAACAAAACTTATTCTAGGGACACTTTGTTTGTTTTGAACATGAACAGTGTGCAATGAATTGATAACAGAATTATGTCCTAAAAGACACAACAGCTTGTGTCTTAATGACTCATCTTTTCTCCCTTGCAAGCAAATGGGAAGAGTTTATCCAGCTTCTACAGCTCACACTGCAACAAAATTTCTCGTTGCAAAAGTTGACATCAGGTAGGAAGATTTTATTTTCATCACTGATATCACACATATATTATGATGCATAGTGGAAAAAAAAATTAAAAAGTTATGAAGTACTTAAATTGGAAGGTGTTTATCTATGGAACATAGGTCTATATATACTTACCTATGAAAGTGTTTCATTATAAACATAAGCATCTTGATGTATAGATGAATAAATGTAAAAATGGAGTAGAGACAATTCTTTATTTCCTAACCTAATACTAAGAAGCTGCTGCTTCAGTCCAAGCTCTTGGGCAAAATTATTAAAGAGCTCCAAGAGATTGCTATTGAAGGTGGATACCACACCATCCCTTTCTGGTGGCTGCTCCATACACCTGTTGACTTTGTATTCGCTCTCTTCCACTCCCAGTGATGCATGACCTTTCTCTTTGCCCATGCTGAGCTGCCACAGCTAACCTTGCTGTTATTTGATAAATAAATGAAAATAACTTTCTTAAAGTTACAAAATCACTGAAGGGATACATTCACACAGAAAATATTCTGAATTTACCAAGAGCAAGTTGATTTATCTTAGTACTGAAACTGTATTTCACTGCTGCCAAGAGTTACGGTTAGCCATTTTCTTCAGGTAACTACATTTCATACAAAATGTCAGCTGTTGTTATGCTTTCCTAAATGGTATTTTCTGGTCTTCTTCACTTCCGGGCTTGAAAATGTGACACTGCTTATTCCAGAAACCAAAAAATTTGGAAGCCAAATAAAAAGCTGCCTTTTTAGCATTTTTTATGCTAAAGGTCAAAGATGAGTCCCAGTTCCCTGAACATGTTCCTCTTCCACCTTTTGCAAAGCAAAGATCTTATACAGGACTATCTTTTGTGCATTACCTCAAAGAAATGAGGCATAATCGCAGCTGCATGTGAGAGAGTTGTTTATTGTGCTAGTCATTGAAAAGAATTACTATCAAATGATAATATATTCCAATAGATAAAATAATGTGGAATGATGGAAAATACATTACCTCAGCAATTTTGTAATTAGATACTGCATTTCCAAATGGCACAGAGAGAATAATTCCACATTGGCAAGGGAAGAATAAGATGACCCACTAGGTCTCGCTTGTTAGAATACTGACTAATTTATTCACATACCCCTTTTTTGGGCAGCCATTTTTATCTACAAAGAAAAAACAACAACAAAATAAAAAACCTAAGTAGGACACCTTATTTCTTAAAGTGTGTAGTCCTTCTTCCTCCATCGCATTAAAAAACAAAAAAAAAAACCAGATTTTTTTTTTAAACCAAGAAATACTAAAGAAAATCAATGTTTGTTTCGTTTTTAATTACAAAGAACTTACAGGTACACAGAATGGGCAAGAGTAACAGGATCTGGACCAAATTCCTAGAAGCCACTGAAAAAATCAGTGTGAACCAGAACTGATCTTATTTAAGGAGCTTTTGCTTTTTTTCCTCAAGGAAGATAAATTTGCTTAGTTCAAGTATATCATCTATCAAAATCCCCTAGAAATATAGAAAGATTTATCAATTTACTGTATACATAATCTACCAAAATTATACACTACATGGACATCACAATTTGCAAAACATGAAGCACCACCACCAAAATACCCATAATTTCTCAAATATGCTTAAAAATACAGACATAGCAGCCCCAATATGTGTTTAAAGATCCAACTGGTTTTTTTTTTATTCCCTCTAGGATTTACTGTGCGTTGTTAACACAGAATTCAGCAACAGAAACACATTCTTCTAGCTGCACAACTTTCCAGCTACTGCTCATGTAGTTTCTGCACTAGTGGATACAGTGCTAGATGTGAATCCTACATATCAAATGCTGTGATCCAAACTGGGGGACGTGTGAGGATTAGGGCACATCTCTAACAAAAGCAGATCAAAAAGATGACCCTCGGTCCCAAAGAGCCTACAGTTGCCCCACTGACCAAGGCTGAGTAAGAAGGGGTGGATTCAACAAAAAAGCACCATTAAGAAGAGAGACAATATTTTTACCTCAGCAGCACATCAAGAGGTGTAACCAAATACTATTATGCCTTCAAAGCAGTAGCAGGATCATAACCCTTTATGAGAGTAGACCTGGGCAGTTCAGGGATCAGCATGGGAGGAAAGCTAAGGCAGAACTAGACAGAAGGCTCCAAGGCAGTTGGTCAATTTTCAGTGATCGCCTTCTCTAATCCTGATGTGTGGGAAATCAAACAAAGGTGGCAGGAAGCCGACAAGCTGACAAGAATGAACAACGTGCTCCTGACTAAAGTTATAAAAAGGAACACGCAAGGTGGGAACAGTGGCAAGTGACCTGGAAGGAATACAGAGCCACTGTCTTAGCACAAAGGAATGGAGTCAAGAAAGCCAAAGCCCACACGGAGAAGAACCAGCAAGCAATTTGAAGAGTATTAAAGGCCGCTATAGGCATGTCTGCAGCAAATGAGACCATGAAATTAGACAAGGTGTGAAGTTGCTGAAAGGGATGAGAAAAATTCCATTTTGATCGAAGGAATAAAAAAAAAAAAAGCACAGGCAGTTGCTTTGAATAACCTCAGAAGATTCCTTTCAGAACAGATAAAACACAGTCTTAGGAAACAATCCACAGCAGTCTGACAGAGGGAAGGGAAGGGTATCAGGAGGTCAGCTAGGACCATTATGGACAACTGCCATTTATATTCTTGCTACACATGATCCAGGACTTATTCAGTTTTTTTAAGCTTTTATTTTGTTGCTGGGGTTTTCTTTTGTTGTTTATTTTTCTCTTGACACATTTTTTTCAGTTAGTCACTTGTTAAGGCAAACTTGAATTATTTGTGTGCCTCACTTTGTGTTGTATTAAGAAAGGTCTGAAAGAAACCTGAAGGGCAGGGTGCACCCCGTTCATCAGGGAGCATTGTCTCAACCTATGCACATAGTGTCGCATACACCGAGAGCTTTATGCTAAAAACGTGATCCGGTGATTTTCACAATTCTTGGTGTTTTTTCAACTTGCAAATGTTTGACTTTTGAACTGTCAACTGCCTGACTGAATAGTACCTCTCCCATACATATTAGGATGATGCATGATCAGTCCTCACCATCCATAAAAGGAAAAAGTCGTGTCTTTGTACAGTATATCCCATATATTTTACAGTCACCTGTGTCCTGATCTTGTCTATAACTTACGGACTTTGGCACGTTTCCTGAGAAAGAAGATTGTGATTTGAACCCTTTCAGGTGATCACTGACTTCCTAAATTACCTAGGTCATCAACATATTCCACAAGAGATTTCATTTACCCTATTTAGGAATAGATGGTGTTACACTTTGAAGAGAACTCAGTGTCTATTACAGACATGTTGGGAATTCACATCAAAGACAAGAAATCAGTATTATGTTCAGCTGAAAACATTGCAGCATATACTTTTGATTTTTAAGTTTAGACACTGCAGGAGGATTGTGGTACAGATGCTGCATACTTGAGACTGCTTTCCTGGTCTTGTTTAGAGCCTTAAATGAAACATGCAGGTCTCTACATTTGCTTGCTCCTGGAAAGTGTTTCTGGACCTTTTGTGGAGTCCAGCTATCCCATACAAGAGAATCTTATCCTTTATAAGTGCCTAGATACTCTATTCAGTACTATTTCCCATTACAAAAACCACTTAGTCTTAGGTCAAGAAACCCCAAAGTAGTAGCAAAACAATCTAGGAAAAGGGATGCCACTTTCAATTTGATATCACAGTATGAAGTTTACAAAATAAATCATAAGTGTGGGTCTAGAAGTTCACCTTGCTACTTATGACAGAAGTACCTAACCAACACTTCACTAAGGCACAAATCTTGTTTGTTGGATATCTCAGATCACTTCTGAAGTATTTACCAACATATTTAGTATAGCTGGACATGAGACCTATAATTCCAGACAACCCTAAGTACACAGTATTGTACCACATAACCAGATGTCCTTACAATGCAATGAAAAATTTAATGGAATCAGCTCACTTTCTTTTAGCACTAAACTACTAACATATACAGTAGAAAACATTTATAGTCTGGATTGGCTTGGTTAACAAAAAGCACTTGACCTTCATTGCCAGTGCTGCTAATCAGTTTAAATCCTGCTCCTCCACCCCTCCATTCTGATTATATAGGGCAAACCCCAAGACAACTCAGAGTCCAATCCCCACTGTATTGAAGGCAGAGGGTGAAAAAATATTAAGATCAGTCAAAACAATTTTTAGTTTCAACTTCTAAAATGGAGCAGTAATTACAGTCTGAAGTAGTAAAAGGAGAATACAGAATAAAACAAGGGAACTAACATTTTAAAAACTCAGCATCAAGAGGGCATAAGGCAGTAGCATAGTAGTAAATATTTATCATGTACATACCTTGGCCAATATTCCTTCAATGAAAGCTCTAAATATTTGAATTCACCCTTCTGGACCCCACAATAATTTAATGCAGAGCAACAGGTGCCTATGACTGGTGGTCAGGAGAATGGGAGAATTGAGGAAAATAAGAGTTTTAGCGACTCCTAATACCCAGGTAGTACCACATCTGTATGTTTTGCAGGGAACAATACATTTATGTTTGTACTCCAATAATGGAAAGCTGAAACACTTTTCTCCAGAACTGAAAAACAGTCTGGTTGTTTCAGACTGCTCTCATTACTTCTGCAGGTCAGGCTAGGAAGAGTTTCTCCTCTCTATCACCACAGAAAAACAAATTCTTGAAGTTTTTGGTTTTTATCAGTTCATCTCAGAGCTGAGCAATTCAGCTAAGGCTTTCTGTCCAAAGCTTTGGGAGGTAGGAAGCAAATCCTTCCACCATGTAGTTAAGAACCTCATCAGGTATCCTCCAGAGTCCCAAGTAAGCTGAAAGGAATTTAGAGTAGTAAGTTCTTCATAGGGAAGCATTACTTCAGGCTTGAAACATTAATAAAAGGGTTTGTACTGGACAGACAATTCTCTCGAATATGAGTTGATGGTAGTTTCTAAACAGAACCAATATTTCCTGTTATGATTAACGAGCATTCTTACCACAACCTGCAACACCTGGGAGTTAAATGTGTGTGAGTAAGTAACAAAGACAAGTGACACTCCTGCAGGATCCTTAGGGGCTAGTATTACTGTAACTGGCTACACCTGTGCTAAAAGACCCTAAAGATCCTTGGGTTGTATTCCATGTGCTTCCCAAACTGTCTGCGTTTTCCTCCTTTTAGTTTAGTACTCAATAAATACAATGCCTACCCTCCAACTTGCAAGATTTTGTGGCACATAGGCCCATCTCTAACAATTACAGCTGAGAAAGCACTGAAGATTTCATTCTCCGACTGCCAAGCTAAGAAATATCTAGATGTATCAGCTAAAGAAAACTGACTTAAAGAAAACTGTTGCAGATACCTTAATACCACCAGGTACTAAGGTACTTAATATTAAGGTAATATTAAAAAATTAAGGTACTTAGGCAGCTTTTAACGTAAGAATCCAACAGAATCAGGTTTTGTACAATATTCACCTAGGTTTCTATTTCACATACAAATCCTACGTGCACGGTTCACAAACTGAGCTGTGACCTAGATTAAACAAAAGTGTTCAGAAGTATACAGAAGATGTCTGATTTTTATGGTTCAACAGGTCAATCTTATTCATAGCCTTTTTATGTCCCCTTACCTCAGGGTACTGTTTATAACTTCTTCATAGTCAAGCCTAAACTGTGTTCTTCTTAGATGTATTCTATAACCCTCGTTATACTCCCTGTATCCACCACCACAATGTAGTCTAAGCTTTACTCACTTCCACCAGAGACTGTACCTGGACGGTCCTTGCTTTATTTACAGCTGTGACAGTCCTACAGGATATATCCATTTTAGCTCTTATACTTGCCTTTAAGCTTACAGACAACACATAGGAAGTGTCTATGCTGTGCTTATAAGCTTTCCCTCTGAAATGGCTCAAGAGACAAGATGAAAAATTGATTGTAGTATGCTTGCTCTGCAGTAGACAGGAAGCTATTACACACAGCAGTAGGCTGTAGTGAAAGTCCTGTATTCATCAATTGTAGAGAGTACTCAGACAATAACTATGAGCCACTGTGGGCATGTGTTAGCCAAACCTACTTTTCATCACTTTATAAACTAGTTTACATATTTAATACAAGTATCTGTCAGTAACACCTGTTGACCTGACTTTGATAACTTAAGTTTGATGTAATTCTTCCTTTAGAGGAAAGTGTGTGTGAGAGAGGGGATGCTGTTGGGTGTTTTTTTATATATAGTCCAACACAACTGAGTGCTAGAATTCAGTGC
Source organism: Dicrurus megarhynchus (assembly GCA_013399195.1). Lineage (NCBI taxonomy): Eukaryota > Metazoa > Chordata > Aves > Passeriformes > Dicruridae > Dicrurus > Dicrurus megarhynchus. The sequence goes on from VXAD01000579.1 coordinate 285,497, forward strand.
TGAACTGAAATACAGTTTACAAGGTTCTGGGGTTTTGTTTTTTTGAGGGTTGTTTGGGTTGCTTTTGTGGTTTTGGATTTTTTTTTCATTGACTTAAAAATAGGTATGACAACACATGAAGGTATTAACATCTTAAAAATTTTAAGGCACATTCCAACAAAATAAACTTTTATTGAATGCAATATTAGGCATTCTATTTTGTTTAAGGGAACAGCCCTTCCCCCCCACAAAGAGATTTCCTTTGACCATTTCCAAAAGCTGTATTTCAGTTACAGAAACATTTCTCATGATTAGAAACAACAAACTTCAGTCTAAATTTTCCTTGAATTATGAAGTGCAACTAAATTCTTCCAGAAGATAATAGTTTTCAGTAGGCACTAGAATGAGAAGCCTGCAAGTTGTTTACAGTTTCTGGGTACAATGTTATGTTCATTCAAATTTTACACTAACCCATCTAGAGTGTTGTTCTGAAGACTTCTATAAAAAGTGGGATTTAAGAAATGCAGCTTAAAGAGCAGGTTGTCACCATTGAAAAAAAAAAAAGTCTTAATGGCAACCTGCATATGTCATACCACTTCCACAGTATGTCAGCTAGCAGAGGCTTAGTCCAATAATTTAAAACTTGAGATAGGAATGTCTTTTGGTTCTGAACGCAGATCATAAGTCAACATGTTCAGTATGTGAAGGCTCAGTTGTTTCATTCTCTACTTCCTCTCCTGTGAAGTTAAACATCACAATTAGAATACAAATCTACTATGAATTATACATATATAATTATATATATATATAATTATGATTTTTGAAATTAGGATTTTTTAAAGAGAAACCCAAATCAACATATTTATCAAGACCAGAGAAGCAATTAAGCCCCATATAACATCTGCTTGCACCATTCTCCTAACCTAAGCTTGTATTTATTTTTTTTTACTATATGCAAAATTTTTCAAATAAACTGGTATTATACTGTTAGTGGAAGGAAAAAAACATCAGCACAGATATTTATATTCTAGGCTTTTGTTTTCAGCTATTCACAGTGAATTTCCTCATTTCCACACAACCTGTCAGTAGTAGTTCCGATATTTGAAAAAATAGGGCAAGTCTTACTTAGAATTTTTTTCTATAGTACAAACTGCTCAGTTCAGATGTTACAACAACCTTTAAAAAAGCAGAGCAATTTTATTATATTGGGAAAAGCATTATCTAAACCAAAAAAAACTAAATCAATTTGTCAACCTTTCATTTTACTTTTAGTCTCAAAATGTCAGACCACATTAAAAGTCGTACTAACCTGATACCCTGTATATCAGAGAAGTACATAACTAATTCTAAAGGAGTAATAACAGTGAGCACTGATAGTATAAAGTATGAATTGAGTGGCCTTGAGCAGCAAAGCATCATGCATCTTTACAACTTATTAGTACAAGATGAAAAATCAGTCTCAGGGATGGAAACGGGGGGACAAAAAAATCCAAACAACCTAAGAAGTAGAAAGAAAACAAAGGTATGAAATTAAGTGTCTCTCATCTACTGTCCTACGGCTGTTATTGCAAAATAATACCATCTTTCTCTCTGAAATTGTAAAAGAAGCCTAGATGGAGTAATGGAATCTTTAATGAATGTAGTTCTGTCCATATGGGTCAATACATCCTAGAAAAAATGATAGATGCATTTTTTGACTGAAGGTATAGTTTAAGTGAAGCTAAACAGCTCCCTATGACTGACAGATGGATGTTTTCACCTTAACACCAGCTCTGGGATATACGTGATCACAAAATAAACAAATTCAGCTTTGTCATTCAGCAAAGAGAATTCATAATTTTCTGAGATTTCAATGAGTTGAAGATTGCATGCAATCAGGTAAACCTTTAAGTCACTACAATTAATGATAAAGGAAAGAAGTGGGGAGGATGAACTCCTCTTTATGACAGCAGAAATTTTCTATCTCATTTTATGCAACAAATCGAAACCCTTAAGTGACTTAAAAACACAACCTCGAGTTAAGCAAAAATGTAGCAACACAAGAACAGAATGTTTAAAAACAAACTATCTTTAAGCAAAAAAACATGGCAGAGTGTGGCCTACACTATGAACTATTGATACAGACCACAGCTGTACGAAGACGACAAATTATACAGAGGGGTTTACAAGCAACTAGACCCTTAGACTGAAATAAAACTCCAAGTTGTCAATACAGCATATTTTTTAAAAAAAAGTCCCTGAAAAGCTACTTGCCTGGTTTTACAGTTTGAACACATGTTCCATCCTTATCTTCAAAACCTTCTGAACATACACACTTGAAACTACCTGACGTATTAACACAATCTTGATTCTCTTTCGTGCAGACCTTTTCAGGAAGGTTACATTCATCTATATCTAGAGATAGCAGATGGAAAGAAAGAGTCCATTGCTGTTATTTTATTCAAACATGAAAAACACTGAGGAGCAGAATGCTGCTGCAACAGATAATCTAATAATAAAATCTAACAAATAATCTAATTCTTCATGATTTGGACTGCTTCAAAGTTATTCAGGTAACAACCAGGACTGTTGTTTCTTAATGTTTTGCAGGTCCCTGTACAGAGAAATGTATTAAGCAATTATGTTTGTCACAATTAGGCAATTCATCTTAACCTACTGAACATTTCCCCCATAGTCATTTTCTATTTATGCCATCAAAGTATAGCTAAAGGGAACAGAGCTTGTACATACTACATCATCACAGTGAATAGCTACTTCAGATTATGCATATGTTCTGCTCTTTCCCACAGAGGAAGTCTAATTTCACGTTAAAATTCACTAAGAATGAATACAATTTTAACTTGGACATTGATGGATTAACAGAATTCCTGCCTTTCTGTTACAAAATGAATAGAAACACAGATCTGAAGTGGTAGGTAACTGATGAAAGACTCATGTAGCCGTTTCCTGAACCTACTATAAAAATACCTTGTTCCTTCATACCAGTGGATCACTTTAAGCCTTGTCAAGCATATTAGCTCAGTAATATAAAGGAAGTTATTAAGAACGTCTTTGCAGCTAATACCAGAACGGCTGGGTTCATTTTGACAGGCACAAAAGATGAAGCACACAAATGTCAACGTACTTATGAGCTCCTCACATGGCTGAGCAAGAGTGAGCAAACCAATGTTCTACCAGGTACTGCTAAGTCCACCAACCTGTACACTTCTCATCTTCCTTCACGTATCCAGATGCGCAGGTCTTACATTTTTCAGAACCTTCTCCTGTGCAACCTACACAGCTGCCATCACATGCTAAAGATAAAATTTTTTTTGCATGAAAATATTGTATATCTGGGGTTTAAAATACCACCCTTAAAGTCAGACGGCTTACCCACACAAGGAATCATGGAATGGCTTGGGCTGGAGGTTGACCTTAAAGATCATCTAGTTCTAACTGCCCTGCCATGGGTTGGATGCCTTTCACTAGACCAGGTAGCTCAGAGCTCCATCCAACCAGTCTTTGAACACATCCAGGGACAGGGCAATCATAACTCCTCAGGTCCAGTGCCTCAACAACCTCACAGTAAAGATTTTCCCATTAATATCTAATCTAAACATGTTCTTTTTCAGCTTGAAGCCACCTGCCATGGGTTGGATGCCTTTCACTAGACCAGGTAGCTCAGAGCTCCATCCAACCAGTCTTTGAACACATCCAGGGACAGGGCAATCATAACTCCTCAGGTCCAGTGCCTCAACAACCTCACAGTAAAGATTTTCCCATTAATATCTAATCTAAACATGTTCTTTTTCAGCTTGAAGCCATTCCTCCTTGCCTTGTCCACTACAAGCCCTTGTAAAAAGTCCCTCTCCACCTTTGTTGTATGCCTCTTTAGGCACTGAAAGGCTCTGGAGCCTTCTCTTCTCCAGAATGGACAATCCCAGCTCTTTCAGCCTGTCCTCACAGGGAAGGTGATCTTCTTGATCAAGATCTTCACAGTTGTCCTCTGGACCCACTCAGGTAGGTCCATGCCTTCCTTATGTTGGAGGCCCCAGAGCTGGATGCAGTACTCAAAGTGGGGGGGGTCTCACAAAAGCGGAGTAGAAATAACGAGAAATCTCTTGTTTTACTCATACAATAGGTCTAAAGCCTCATCCTCCCTGTGCCCACTGAGTATCAGACCACACTGTACCCAACACCTATCATGCATTTTCTAGCATTACCTCTAGCATTAGGTTAGGATTCTAGACAGTAAAATACAAGAGCAGATTGAAAAGAAACCTTTGCATGAGAAAGATCCATCCGTGTTCAAACAATACTGGTGCTCTTTGCAAGGAGAAGCAGCACATTCATCTAAATCTGAAAGACAAAAGTGACAAGTCACCTAAAATAGTAGTCATGATTAAACAGCCAGATTAATATTTGAATGCTATAAACTTAAACTGACTGCATTGGGAATAGTTGTTGCAATGAGTTTGGGGTCAGGTATGCAACATGTTAGACACAGAACTAACATGACAACATACACTGTTATGTTCAGCTTAAACCTGCATTAGAAAATCAAAACTGATCCTTAGATGTTTTGTGACAGCAGTAAATTCATACCAGAAATTCAAGAGCTCAAATTAAATAAACTTCCAGGATACCTGCAATCCTTGTCATTTTCAAGTCATGCATTTATGCAAACATCATAACAAACAAGCAGACAGCCTACTGCTCTGGAACACTATTTTCTCCTCTACTCCTACGTTACCAAGTTATGAAACTTTTTATATGACTAAAAAACTTACATAAATGCACATACATACACCACTTAGTATTCTACACAAAGCAAATTGGAGCAAACCAGGTTATGATTAGGACCAGTCAAGCTGAAAACCAATTCCACTGCACAGTTAAAACATGCATTTTGAGGAAAGGGTGCAAGAGTATTTCATTAAAAAATTCAGACAAAGAAACGCTATTATTGCTGTCCCTCTCTTCCTGTCATCACTGTCACTCTCATCCTGTTGCTGCACCCATCATTCCTACCGATTACTTGATTTATAGTTCATTAGTGACAATAATTATTTGGAACAACCCCAGCTGTACAGAAGACAATATCAAAGCATCTTAAAAACGCCCTTGGAGTGTTCAATAGTTGCCTAAGCAGGTATTGCAAGAGCTGTAGTTCAATCCCAGTTCTCACTGGCACTTTGAAAAGGAAGCAGTTCTAAGACACTGTTTCCAGGCATTATGTTAGAGGTCTTTAAGGGGTCAAATTCAACCACTTAAACAGAATGTGTTACTCTCCTCTAGTGCATTCCTGCACTGGCAGTACTTTTAGTGTTCATATTTTTCCTGAAGTGTTTCACACTTATCTCCTCATAAACCAAGTTAAATGATAAGATAGAAACAGGTAAGAGATTAATGGAAGCACTGAGCTTGATGTCTCCTGGTATTTCTGTCCAACAACAGGAAAAGTTAGCATGCATGGCTTTTAGTGAAGTGTTTGAACTCTATTAGGGTTGAGCATTTACGAAAGTTATGTGAAAGCAATTGTGCAATTAGTACAAAATATGTAGTTAAGTTTACAGGAATCTTCTAATAGTTGACAAAATAGCTTAAATCAAGAGCAGGACATTGTTTAGCATTCAAATAAACACCAAGAAAACTCATGTCTAAAAAGAAACACCCCACTTGCTGCTATATGTATTCCACTAAACGAAAAAAAACATACAGTGAACAGTATGATAAAGATAACTATCATCACCAGGCAATCAGTGGTGAGAAAATACTGCTTTCCTGCAACATGAAACAAGTTAGGAAGAGAGAGACTAATAAAACTGTAGCAATCTAAAGTGACAGATCGTTTCCATAAAACACAATAAAACTTGGAAGTGATGTCACCTAATCTCTACTAGCCATTGTTACTACAAAACCTTTTTGAAGTCTGCTAAGCATTACTCACCCACACAAGCTCCACCTTCATTTTTAATCCAGCCTTCTTTACAGTCTTGGCAGTCCTTGTTACTTGAACCAGTACAAGTCTTACAGGCAGCATGGCAGGCTAAGAGGAGAAAACTACAAGCTGAGTTTTGTTGAGAGATCCCAAGACAAGTTTGGGCACACAAACTCTCACAGAAAACTTTATTTAGGATTCACTGGAAGCCATAATCTTTTAGTAGCTTGAAACTCCCATTCGCAAGATGGCACCTCCATAAGGTCAAAATTTAATTTAGAAACATGCAGCCATCTGTCCAAAACAATGCAAAATCCCCAAACCTGGAAACCAAACCTAGCAATTACAGTTATTTGCACCACTGAGAACACTGTCATGAAATTCTAGTGACCAGAAGTGGCAGGTCCAATTTCTAAAATATTTGGAAAGAGGAGATCAGGAAGGCAAATTTAGCTCAGCCCCTCAGAGCTGGGACATGAGTTTAAACATCAAACTCGGCACTTCTCTACCTAATGAATCCTCACACTACTTCATTTGCAACTAGCTATGAGAGCAATGTGTGAAGTGATATTACTCTGAAGAAAGAAATATACTAGAAATCCAGTTGTATATGCATATTTCATACATATATATGTATATAAACCACACATATATAACACACCACGTGTAACGTATGTATGTTATATATTGTAATATAAAACGAATCATATAGAAGAATTACTACATAACCAGATTAAAAAAAAACCCCAAATATAGACTATTTAAAAACAATCTTCTTAGATTCCAGGGTCAGGATGTAGCAGTTGCAGAATCTCATCAAGGGTCTAAGAACAATTGAAAATCTGACCAATGCAAGATTTTATTCCTATGACCCTGACTTTGTTTCAAAATTAAACTTAGGCATACCTAACTGGAATCTAACTAGTTTGCAGTACAGATCAACTGTTTCCACGTCCATTTATTCCATTTAAGCTTATCTGAGACATGAGGAGAACCTAGCTTTTCAAGTAGTTCAGTATGCAGTAATTTCATTTCAAGATTTTAACAGTACTTTGGAAGCAGAGAGGCAAAGATTTTTATGAATTATGCTTCTTAAAGCAGAAAAAAAAAAAAAGAAAAATCAAGGGCAATTTGGAAGAATGACTTAGCAAAACCTTAGAATTCCACCAAACTGACTGACATGCCTTTTATGCTTAAAGCTGAGTGACCAAACTATGTTTTGTTCCTGCATTTGTTAATTTCAACTGTTTCTAGTTTTGCTTGCAAAAACTGAAGAAGTAACTCAAAGATATAAGCATTAAGACTTTGTTACCTGTACAAACAGAATGTGTCTCATTTCTCAAGGAACTGAAGTAACCACTAGAACAGTCCAAACAAAATTCTCCTGTGTACTCCTTCTTACAGCTACATGAGCCATCTCCACCTCGGGTACCATCACCATCACAGTGGCCATTTCCATGGCAAGGTCTTTCTGACCCACCACGGCAAGCTAAAAAGGATCAAAAATATTTTTAAATTGGATGTTTAAGGAAATAACTTTCTACTCTCAGACACAAGCACCCAAAGTCCCTCCCTCCTCACAGAAAAGAAAATAAAAATTAATTTTAAAAAAGTCACACTAAGCCAAGATATAATTTACAAAGTCTGTTTTACCCTTGAGAGTAACCAAAAGGTTTGCAATAAGGCAATGCTCAATAATATATTCAAGTACAAGAGAAACTCAAAACAATCTCCAAGAAAGTTCAGTTATCAATTTAATTTTGGGTAAAAGACCATAGCTCAAAATTTTATTTATTTTCCTAGCTTCCTGAATAAAATTGGTATCTTTATTTTTTCTGGGTCTCTGAGAAGGCTCATATCACAGTTGTAAAAATCTACCAGATATCATTTAGATCCATATACGGAATGACAATTTAATTTTTACCAATATATTAAGTGGCCAAAATCAATCTCTTAACAAGGTGCAAAGTTTTAGAGATTTATAAATTATACCAGCTTCAGAAGCTAAAATATCTCGCATCACTTTTGCAAAGACCTTACTTTCATCTCCCACCTACTTTTACCTAATTTCTCTCGCTGCCTTTTTAACTGATCCTCAGTTGCAAGTTTCTTCATTTAATCCCCCAGCAGCATTTTGCCTGTTTTACTCTTGAAACTGGTCAAGGATTCTTAATCTACAGAGATTCTGCAAGGCCACCTAAACAACAGCCTTCATGTCACAGAGAGCCTTTAAAGATGGATCAGGTGTGGATATGAGCATCAGATTGATGGTTTCTGCACATCTCAGTACCCTTGACAGCTTTGTATACTACTACATGCCCAGAAGACTTTTATTCAGGCAGGATATTCATAAGCCACTTAATTACGAGGCAACAGGCAGGTACATACTACACAGCAGCCAGCATCTCATGCAAAGTATCATACATTGTGTATTTGTCCATGATAGGACAGACTGAAACAAACAGTTAAAAAAACGTATCTGCTACTGAATTTTTCAGAAGAAAAATTACCAAGGCAGTCGGGTCCATACGTTCCAGCAGGGCAGCAAACTTCTATTGTTTCAATGCAAAACCACTTAAACAAATCAGGATACTTCTTCTTTCTGTATATGAAAGACATTCATTTACAAACAAAAAGAACAGAGTTTCTTTAAAAGAATCACACAAATGACCCAGCATAATACAGAAGAGAAATCTATTGCACATGACAGATTAGAAACCTATTTCTTCTGAAGATTTCAGAAACCAATTTCTAGAAGTCCTCCAACTTGAAAATGTACTTTTTAAAATACAATACTATTAGCAAGCTCTACCCAAATTTTATAATTATATTAAAGAAAAAAGTGAAATAAGAGCAACAAATAAAATCAATTCATCTCCACACACACACACACACACTCTCCTTTTTTTAAACACCTTACTTTTAGGGAAGGTTTATATATAGTTTAAACAGTCTTATTTATGTTTTTCTCTTATAGATAATTGCTATGTCTTTGTCTCAAGTACACAGAAGACAGACACTTGCTCAAATTATTGGCAACTTGACGATAGGGTTAAAATTCCTCCTCTTTTTTAGCATTGATCGAGTATTATTTTAGAAGAAATTTTTAAAATTAAGAAGTCAGTTATATGCTACTTGAGCACCAGAAAACACCCCCAATCAATTGAGTCCAACTCCCAGCTCCTCGCAGGACTTCCTACACTAAACCACATGAGCAAGAGTGTCCTCTAGATGATTCCTGAAGTGTGACAGGCTTGGTGCCAAGGGGAACCTGTTCCAGTGATCGACCATCCTTTATGTAACAACTTGTAAAAAATACCTAAGGTATTAATGGACAAAGAAACTGTCTTTAGAAACTACCACCGAAACTGAATGACATTTGGATATTGAAGGTTAAAGAAAGGAAGGTGAACAATCCATTGCATTTGAAATGTCTTAAATACAAAACCTTTCCAAAACCCAATGTATTTTATCATTTTTTATTATTTTAGGAAGTCTACTTTGTCAAATTTTCTAGTTTAAGATCAGTTCTGCAAATTTTAGCCAAATTAAAGACTCTGGGTTGCATAGTTTACCTTTCTGGAAGGCATGTCCTATGAGGAGCACCTAAGGACTCTGTGCTTGTCTAGAAGGAAGTGGAAGGGGTGGCCTCCTTGCTCTCTGCAGCTTCCTGAGGATGGAAAGTGGAGAAGGAGGTGCCGATCTCTGCTGCATTTAATGACAGGACACAGGGGAAGGGTTCAAAGCTGTACCAGGAGAGGTTTAGACTGGACATTAGGAAACATTTCTTTACCAAAAGGGCAATCAAACACTGGGACAGGTTTTGTAGAAAGGTAGTGGAGGCTCCAAGCCTGTTAGTGTTTTAGAGGTGTTTGGACAATGTCCTTGACAACATGCTTTAACTTTTGATTAGCCCTGAAGAGGTCAGGCAGTTGGACTAAGTGATCACTGTTCATTCCAATTGAAATATTCTATTCTCTGCTCTGCTATTCTATTCTATTTCTTTCATGAGGTGTTAACATATATACAATCCTACATACTTGGGTAAAAGGATAAAGCAGTCACTTAGAAGAAAGTGGATTATCAAAAAACCTTAACCAGTTATGAAACATTATAATGGCAGTTCCCCCTACTGAATTCTAGTCAGGAGTGCTGACACTCTAAATTAGTGAAAAACATTTAGGAGAAACATGATTTGGAACTTAAACACCCAAATATTAAGAAAGCTAAATGCTACACTGCCATCCTTCCACTGATTATATTTAAGACTGGTACACGAAAAGCTTAGCTATAACAGAAATCACAGTCTAGCTTAAAAGGCAGGTAGGAAAGTCAGCTGCTACTCTACCATCCTCAAGAGATCTAACTTCTACACTGATTAGCACCAACTATTCTTTTGATTGACAGTAGGACAAAATGTAGTTTCAGGGGAAAAAAGCAAGCAAACAAAAAACTCACAAGAACCGAAGAGTCCCTTGTAGTTTTGTGACAAAGGAAAACAAATAAGAGACTAAACTTCAAACATTTTCCAATGTTAGTTTGCCTCAACCCCCCACAGGTAGACAGTAGACAGTGTCTAAGAAACGAGTGTAGATGCTTTGGTGCAACACTGCTGGAATTGAAAGTCAAAAGGATCACAGTACAGCAGCACATGATACTAAAAGTCAGCCTGAAACCAGCTGTACCCAATGGCAGCTCTTGAAGGATAATGAAGAATTACTGATACTGCTATTGTTCAGGCACAAGATTTAACATTATTAGTTCATCCTCTTAGATAATTTATTCACACAAAGATCTCTACCAAAGAAATGATACTTACAATTTGAACCACCATTTCTCTATAAGTTCTTCATGTTCTTCTACCATGTTGTTACATTCGAAGTTACTACTGTCACACAGATTCTCTATGATCTCTACAAGACGAATTTCACTACGAGCAGAGAAGGAAAACCGTAAATTTAATTTAAATGTTTGACACAACTCAAGACATGACAGAGCAGCCAGACTTCAGTGAGAGTATTTCATCAGTTTATGGGTTGCCCTGAACTAGTTTCAGAACACACCAAGTATCAGAATAAAGAACTAATAAACATTACTTGAGTAAAAAAAAAATCAACCCAAAACCAGAATAACGAGCACAAGAACCTTGTGACTTGCTTGCATTTACTATGTTTGCAGATTGTAGGTCTGATAGATTTTTAGCTTCCCAGAAAATTGGAGTGCAGTACTTTTCTCTTATGTTCAACAACAAATTTAATATATTTTTATTTCGTACAAGCCTGTGAATCTCACAGTAACATCTCAGTGCTCCAACTAAGATAAAAATTTGAAATGTAGGAGAAGGATATTGGGTTACTTTGCTCCATGGTCAACTATATACATCTGTGCTACAGTAATCTGCGTTCTCTTTGGCACTGAAATAGTGACAACTCTAGGGAGGAGATACTGCTTTAATTCTAAACCAAGTATTTCAGTACTCTGTACCTTTTATGACTAGCAATAAAGTATTGACTTACGATCATTACTTTAAGACTTTAATGGCTAAACAGAAAAAACCTACTATGGCTAATGACAGAATTATCTTCTGTTGTTTTCAGAAACCAGATGAACAAATGCATTAATAAGGCATTTCAGTCTTTATTAGAATGTTTAGATTACAATGTAATATAACATTGTAATCATTAAGAATTTAAGGTTTGGACAAGAGAAACCTTAGCTGCAACGTTCAGTATTTAAGTTCCAAACAAACAGTGGTACAGTGAAGTTACACACAGTGGACACAAAACACAACTGAATGAAAAGTACTGGGACAGCTCACCTAGACTCATACTTTGACAGCGTCTTCTCTTCCCAAGCAGTGTTTCCACCACCAAAGTTTTTTTTAGCTGTATCTGCTAAACCCTATAAATAAGAAGTACCAGAAATTACATAGGGTTTGTTTCTAACAAAAATTAAGGGCAATAATAAATGCTTATATAAAAATTGTGTAAAGTGACATGCAGAAACTACATTAGAGCCCTCAAGCTGCTGATCAAATTCCTGAGTGAAAGCAACTGCTAATGACAACACGAAAAGTGAGAAAGTGTAGGTTACAGCATAACATGATTAAATTTTCCTAATGCATAAGCAAGGCCTTGTTACAGTCTTGGTTTACAAAAAACCCCCATGCACGTATGAAACTTTACACCCTTCTCCCGCAAGTTCTCAGGAAGTTTATTATTATCATTTGAACAGAACCTCTACTTCATTCAGTTGTGAGAACAGCCCAATTGGCACCACGTTGTAACTTAAGCACACAACCGTACAACGGGGCGATCAGCACAGCTGTCCCCAGTCAGAGCCAATGCCACCAAACGACACCTCGCAGAAAACCCCCTCAGTTCAAGCGACCTAGCGAGCCTGCAGCAGCCGACATGCATACGGAGAGCACTAAGCACCTGTCACAGGCGCAGCAGCCCCTCGCTGCCGACGCTGAATCTACTGTGCCACATGTACGGCTGCTGCAAGGGGCAACAGAGAGTGAATGTCTGGGGACCAAGCTTTCCACCAGCACTTCCCATGGAGCCGGGCACGCTCCATGCTGATGTTTTTTGCACAAAAAGCATCAAAACACCTTTAACGGCAGAAATGGAGGAGCTCTGCCACCCACCCGCCTCAGCACTGCGGCCGCTGCCGGAGCGAGACGCGCCGCTGCCCCGTCACTGGGCCGGGCACCGCCAGGAACGCGGCTCCGGCGGAGGCGCTCCCGTAGTGCGGCCTCTGGGCGCAGAGCCGGCCTGACTCGTGCCGCGCCCACCGGCGCTGCTCGGTCAGGGGCCGGCGCTGCCCCTCGACGCCGCGGGCACGGAGCCGTCTGCACGGCTACTCGGCCCCGCCGGGAGCCCCCGTCGAACCCCTGCCCCACCGCGGGGCTGCCCCCTGCGGGGCCGTCCGCCCGCACCCTGCGGCCCCACCACCCACCTGGTTGAACCTATCCACGATGCCCCGGCAGGTGGAGCACGCCAGGCGCCGCCGCTCACCGGCACCGCGGACAGGCGGCGGCAGCAACAGGGCGGCGCAGAACAGTACAGCCAAGGCCACGCGGGCCGGTCGCGGTGCGGGGCCCGGGCGAGGAGCGGGGCCGGGCCCCATAGCGAGGGCGAGGGACCCCTGGACGCGGAGCGGGG